>PVIA01002948.1:0-187097 GCA_004024845.1 Tonatia bakeri | reverse complement strand
ATATTTTTCATGACAGTAATGTTACATCAATATCCAGTGGAAAATGAAAACAGGCATCAATTACGATCCCAGTTTTCTAGACTGAAATTTTACTCTCCGCATCATCAGCACCTACCCTGGTTGGCTGGCTTGTCTCCTAAGCAAGGTACCACACAGCATAGCACCAAACCCTGCCCACCGCCTCCCCCGCCCCGCCTCCACCCGCCCCGCCCCCAGCACTGCAGTCGGCACTGCTGTGGCTTTCTTCACCAAAATAGCAATTCTTCCTAAGGAATAAAACAGAGATGTGAATTTTACACCTTTCCCTTTGTTTTCAGATTCCCTACCAAATAACCCCCGAAATAAAAAAAAACAATGGTGATGAAATATTTTATACAGCATCAGGATAGACTCCCAAATAGGTTTGTTTTGTTCCTGAGAGAGCTGTTGTTTTGAGAAGACTCTGGTCACACACCACACCGACTGCTCAAGGGGAGTCTCTCTGACAGAAGCCGGGAAGAACAGATTTCTGTCTCATGAAATTAGGATGCTGCAGATGCCCAGTACAAGGACCCTAGAGTTTTGTCCCTGAGGAGATGCTGGTTCTTATGATGCCTCAAAGCTCGGGGCTAGGCCTGGGCACTGCTTTCTTCCTCCTGCTCTGCTCCCCATAGGCTGCCTGGGGCTGCCACTTGACCATTCCTTCCGTTCACATAGGCCTGCTCTTCTAGCCTCCTTCAGGGGCTGCGCCCTGCTCCTCCATTACATACTATATACCCCAACCTCCTGGGCCTGTACTGGGACCACAGAGCCCCAAACCAGTGCTTCTTAGGGCGATGGCCAGCCAAGCCTGCTGCGTGGATGGCTGTGGGCTCACTCAGGTTCTAGAGGTAGACAGTCATGGGTTTTATCTTGGCTCTGCCTAGTGGAACCTTGCTGAGCTGCTTAAATGAAATGACACAGCCCTCTGTGCCCTTTTCCCTCGTCTGTTGTGGAAGGGGTGATGACACCCATCTCATTGGATTGTTTTGAGAGTTGAATGGGATGAGGTAATAAAGTAGGTAGAATAAAAGAAGCCCTTAAATGTTAGTTGATGAGGAGGATGATCAACTAGATGTATATATAAATGTGTGATAGCGGGAAAGAAGAAGATCTGCTGGATCTTCCCTTTCTTGCTGGAAACAGATGGTTACTTTTTTAAAATATATTTTATTGATTATGTTATTAGTTTTCCCAATTCCTCCCTTTATCCCCTCTCCCTCTGCACCCCCAAACCCTTCAGCATTCCCCCCGCCTTAGTTCATGTCCATGGGTTGTACATACAAGTTCTTTGAATTCTCTGTTTCCTATACCATTTTTGACCCCACCCCATCTATTTTATGCCTACCAATCATGCTTCTTCTTCCTTGTACCTTTCCCCGCGTTCCTCCCTTCCCCTCCCCCACTGAAAACCCTCCATGTGATCTCCATTTCTCTGATTCTGTTCCTGTTCTAGTTGTTTGCTGAGTTTTTGTGTTTGTCTTTTCTTTTAGGTTCATTTGTTGTAGTTGTGAGTTTGTTGTCAGTTTATTGTTCATATTTTTTATCTTTTTCTTTGATAAGTTCTTTTAACATTTCATATAGTAATGGCTTGGTGATGACGAACTCCTTTAACTTGACTTTATCTGGGAAGAACTTTATCTGCCCTTCCATTCTAAATGATAGCTTTGCTGGATAGAGCAATCTTGGATGTAGGTCTTTGACTTTCATGACTTCAAATACTTCTTTCCAGCCCCTTCTGTCTATAAGATTTCTTTTGAGAAATCAGCTGATAGTCTTATGGGCACCTCTTTGTAGGTAACTGTCTCCTTTCCTCTTGCTGCTTTTAAGATTCTCTTTTTATATTTAATCTTGGGTGACTTAATGATGATGTGCCTTAAGGTGTTCCTCTTTGGGTCCAACTTCTTTGGGGCTCTGTGGGATTCCTGGGTTTCCTGAAAGTCTATTTCCTTCACCAGATTGAACAAGTTTCCCTTCATTATTTGTTCAAATATGATTTCAATTTCTTGCTATTGTTCTCCTTCTGGTATCCCTATAATTCGGATATTGGAAGGTTTCATATTGTCCCAGAGATTCCTTAGCCTCTCTTCATTTTTCTGAATTCTTATTTCTTCATTCTGTTCTGATTGGATGTTTATTTCTTCCTTTTGTTCCAAATCGTTGCTTTGAGTCCCGGTTTCCTTCCTGAAACTGTTGGTTCCCTGAATATTCTGCGTTATTTCATTTTGGTATGAATTCATTTCATTTTTTGACCAAGCTCCGTCAGTTGTGTGAGTGTTTTGATTACCAGGCCTTTACACTCTCCATCAGATCGGTTGGCTATGTCCTCCTCGCTTGCCTCTCTTTCTGAGGCTTTGCTCTGTTCTTTCACTCGGGTCCTATTTCTTTGTCTCAGTGCACCGATCTGGTTGTTCTGCTTGACTGTTTCTTTAATTCCTTCATTGTCGGAGTTCCATGCACGTTGGTTTTCTGGCACTCCTGGTTGATTATTGATTTTAGATTGGTTGTTATCTTGCTTTTGGTTGTGTGAGGAAGCAAAGGGTTTCCACCTATACCTCCATCTTGGCCAGAACTCTTAGATGGTCACTTTCAAAGCTCATTTCTGGGGCTTTGTTGTCTAATCCACTGTTCTCCATTAATGCTCTCTCTCTGGGTGGGTACAGGGTCTCACTAACATCTTACTCTCTGTTACAGGAGAAACTTGGTCTTGGGTGACAAAAAACAAGGCTCGCAAGAGCATTGGTGGCAAGAACCTCAGGTCCTTTGTTCTGAGGACTTATATAGTTGGCGGGATAGGGTGGAGAAGTTGCATACTGATTGATGGGTAAAGGTGGTGCCAGCTTCCCTGAGGGGACATGACTACCCAAATGTAGGTGAGTGGGGGGATCTGTTAGCCTGAATCTTTATGTTGCTCCAGACTACTTTTGTTCATCTTGTTGTAAAACAGTTAAGTTACAGGAAGCAGTTAATTAAAGTTGGGACAGTTACCCCAAGTTATTTATGGGCTCTTTCTGTAAGCATTAGGGACTCCCTTGTAAAACAGATAGTGACCAGAGGTAGGCAATTAACCAAAGTTGTTTTATGGGCTTCTTCTCTGGGCACTGTGGACCCCATCCTTTTCCCCTTCTAGACCTTGGGATGAAAGCATAGTTTCAAAGGCTTTCTTTCCCAGAGAGTTGAAGCAATACATAGAATTTCAAAGTCTCTGCTCTTCCCATGTTAGCATGGTGTTTCTTGTGATGTTGGAACACCTGGCAATACTATCGACCAGGCTCAGGACTGCAGAGTTAGTGGGTGAGACATGTCTCCCTCCTCCTCCCTGCCTTGGTTTGCTACCTGTCCTACCTAACACTTCAGTGCTCAATTTGACCTTCAGTGTGACATGTTTCCCCTGCTGACTCCCCTGCCATACAACATACTGCTGGCCCAGAAACACCCAATGTACAGTTTTGCTAAGCTTTCCTTAGCATAGGGTCTTGCTGTCAATTAGGAATAATAGTGGTAACACCTAATAGAATTATTGTGAGGATTAAATGAAAGAAGAGGTGTTTAGTGCCTGGCATGTGGTAGGAGCTCAGTCAATGAAGATATTTTTTGACAGGACTGTACTAAAAAGTTACTTGGGTTTTTCTTGTTTCCCTATCTGCAAAGAATAGTTAAGAGTGGTGGGTGGGATGTAGGCTGTGAAATGGGGAACATCCCTGAATTAGCTCCTTACTGATGCTAACAGTGGGCTTTGGAAGAGGAAGGCTGTGGGGAGGGGTTGGGAGGAGTTGGGCTGGTGGTCCTCACTCCCACAGTATGCTTCTGGGCGGGTCCTGGGGCAGCTCCCAGCCTGGTCTGGGGATCTGGTTGTTGCAGACACACCACGAGGCCCCTGGCAGGTCTCACTTTCTAAGATCTGGCCCTTCAGACTTCTGCTTTGCCTTCCACCCAGTCCCTGCTCAGACCTTTCCAAAGGGCTTAGAGTCATTCATGCAGCAGCACATTTTAATTTGGGGTTGGAAGTGAGTGGAGAGCCCAGAGCTCCCAAGACCTGTCACTTTCAGGGAGGCAGTTAGAGGCCCGCAGGGAGCAGGTTTGGACGTTGGCTTATTACTTTGTCTGTTTCAGTCAGTAAGTCAGGCAGTTACGTTTATTAAGTGTCTGTAGTGAGGACAGTACTGCACTGGATGCTGTAGGGTAGCGATGGGAAATAGAAAATGTTCAGCCTGACTTGTAGAAGTTAGGACACACATCGGAAAACACATAACAGAATTTATGTCAGTGAGTGTGGTTTTATGAGCTATATCTGTACAAGGTAGGGAAAGCTGAGCTGGGGCTGGGGCTGGGGCTGGGGGTGTGGCTGAGAGTTGGATGAGACTCATTGGGAAAGGCTTTCCAGGGGAAATTAATTTGAGCATGTTTGGAACCCCTCAGGGCCCACAACGCTGGAGAGGACAGGCCTAAGGCATAGAAGGGACACTGGCATATAGAAGCTGGACCTATAGACAGAAGATAAGCCCATTGATGTGGTTGGAGCAGGTGGTCTTTGAGGCAATAAAAGAGATGATGTCTGTGACATTGTCTTGGGGGAGACTGGTGGGCAGGAGGGGAGCTGTGAGAGCAGGAGCAATGATAGGTGAACGGGACAGTCATGTACATTCTGGCAGCTGGGAAGCCTTACAGGGAGGGGCTGAGGCAATGCTCCTCTCCCTGCATAGGTGTGTGGGGTGTGTGTATGTGTGTGTGTTTGGTTTAATTGGCTGGGTGTTGAATTACTTAGGGCTCTGATTGCAGACAATGGAAACCAAAGTAAAGTAGCTTAAAGCAAAATCTAGGAGACTTTCGAAGCTGTTTGCATTGCAAGCCCAGTTTTTATTCAGGTTGTATGTTTCTTTGGTGGTGGATTAGGGACATTGATGGGGACAGTGGCAGAGATATAGCCTCCTGTTTTGCCTGCCTACCCCCAACCCCCAGCAGGGATTGGGGCTTCAGGGAAGGCCTAGAACCAGTGACAAAAAGCTGTGAGGCCTCTTTCTTTCCCTCTATTGTCTCTGCTCCTTCCATATGTTTGCATCACTCTACAGCCTACCTTCCTTTTTCACCTTGGACCACAGGGCAGATGGCAGGCCACTGTAATGAAACTAATTTAGACTAAATTAGAATTTCCTTATCCCTAATTCTTGGTGTTGGGAGAAAAAAATCAGATTGGCCTGATGGGTCCAAGAGCTGTCCCTAATTCAGCAGATCCCTGCTGGGGGAGGGTGGTCACAGGGCACAGCATGACTGCTGGCCCACCCCTGTGGGTGAGATGGGCAGAGAGAGGGACGCTGTGAACTGGGCGAATGCCCTGAAAAGGATCTTGGTATGTGACTGTAAGGGAAAAAGAAGGGAGCCAGGCTGCTGACGTGGAGTTGCCTGTGGCATAGTGGAAAGGCAGTGATGAAGAACCAGGATATCCGGGTTCAAGTCCTGACTCTAAATAGCTTCTGACCTCAGGCACATGTCCCTCCCTCTGAGCCTTTGTTTCTTCGTCTGTCACGTCAAGTGTTGGGCTAACTGATTCTTCCTAGCTCAGAAAGTGTGTTTCTCTCGCCCCTGTGTGAGACAATGAGGGCCTGGTTTGGGATGAGGGCAGTGGGGATGAAGCGGATGTGAGAGAAATATAGGAATAAACAGCAGGAGTTGGCTGTGGAATGTAGAGTGAAAAGAAGATCTGAAAGGACTTAGAAGTTGGAGGATGGTGCTTTTCCTCACAGGAGAAAAGGCCCGTCTGCAGGGAGAGAGAGATGGCAAATCCAGTTTTAGGGGGTGGGGTATCTGAGGTGACAGCCCAGACAGACATAGTCACTTACCAAACTCCGTGTGGTCCAGGTTAGACACGTAGATTTGAAAGTCCCTCTCATAGGTGTAGTATTTGAAACCAGAGGAGATCCTGATGTTGACAGAGGAGAAGAGGGGGTGAAGAAGTTAAAGGTGACTGGGAGATAATGATGCAGGAGGAGCCACATGACCTGTGCAGTTGGGAGCAGTGGTTTCAGCTGGGCAGTGGGGCTGCCCACATGTGTGGGAAACAAGAGCAGGCAAGGGGCACACTGGCCCTTCTCAGGGAGCAATGGGCCATGCTGCCAGCTGCAAGGGGTTTAGGCAACACACAGCCAATTCTTGGAAAACTGAATTGGGCAATGAAGACAAGAAAGAAAAAACAGGACAGTAGCTTGAGGGACCAATGGAGTCAGTGGATTCAAGAAAAATCTCTTTCCTTTTCTCCTTCCGTTTCTTTCTCCCTCTGCTCTAGTTTGAATGTTTTTGTCCTCCCAAAATTCATATCTTGAAATCCTAACCCCCAGTGTGACTGTGTGAGGAGGCGGTGCCTTTGGCAGGTGATTAGTGCCCTTGTAAAAGAGACTCCAAAGAGCGCCCTCACCTGCTGTGCCATGTGAGTACTTAGCAAGAAAAGGGCCATCTATGAACCAGGAAGAGAGCTCTCCCCAGACTCTGAATCTGCTGGTGCCATGCTCTTGGATTTTCAGCTTCCAAAACTGTGAGAAATAAGTATCTTTATGTGAACTATCCAGTTTGGGGCATTTTTTTAAAATAGCAGCCCAAATGGACAAAGACAACCTCCAGTTCTTTCACCTTTCAGCATGCGAAGATCTCAGTTGTGACCCTCAAGATCTTGGAAGCATAGAGTTAACTGGTCCCCTCTGCCATCCTCCTTGGTGATCTTGATAGTTTAGTGGGAACTTGGTGAATAGTGGGCTGTCCAGGTGAAGGATTATTTTTCTATAGCTGTTGACTTCAGATCATTAAGACTGGGAGATTAAATATGCTTCCTAAGGCCCTGTCTCTGGTTGCCACCCCAATCAAGAGCAAAGGGCCACCCTTGATTTCTGGACCTAAAGTACTCTAGGTTGTGCAAGCCAAGAAATTAGCATGATTGAATGTTGAGGGTATCAGAGTCTTTAAATTCTCTTACAGAATGACTACACAGTGCTGACACCTCGTGCCCTGTCACTTCATGACTCTTTCAGCTTCCAAAGGGCTCGGGGGGGAGCCTCCCAGAGACTTCCATGCCTCCTGGAGAGCTCGTCAGAGCATTTTGTTCATCTTGCGTCTCATTTAACCTCATATCGCTGTTGTTTCTCAAGCAGCAGTTTTAAAAATACAGATAATAGTGTCGTGATTGCCAGAGGAAAGTGGGTGGAGGGGAGGGAGAGATTCTAAGGGAGAGATAAACGGTGATGGAAAGAGACTGGGTTGGGGATGGTGAACACACAATACCATATACAGATGATGTATTGTGGAACTGTATACTGGAAACCTATATAATTTTACTAGTCAATTTTACCCCAATAAATTCAATAAAAGCAAGCAAACAAAATGCAGGACCTCCTCTTGCTTGAAATTTCCTTCTTCTACAACATCTCTGCCATTAATAGAGCCAGCCTCTAGCCTCCAAGACCTAATTGGCAGTGCTGCCACCGGCTGCTGCTAATGATGTGCCATCTTCGCCAGGAAGGAGGCCCCAGAGCTCTGCCGCTCCTGCACACTCCTGCCCTGGAGGGTGCTGCTTCGGTCCAGCTTGCCCCTTGGATCAGTCTGCTTTTTACATCCCCTCCAGTATGGGCTCCTGGTGGAGGCTGGAATGGATTCTGCACAGGAGGCTGGGAAGGATCAGCCTAGGCAGTGGCCCAGCTGGACGTCTGCCCACGGCAAGGTGAGTGCTTCTGCCAGCCAGGCCCTCAGGCTTGTCTTTTGGTTGGTGTTCAAGCCCAAGACTGGCTTGCAGTTGACAAGAGCGCCTCAAGGATTCTCTCACTCAGAACATACACACTCTTCTCTTTCATGCTGGCTCTGCTGTGGAGACAGTAAAGAAGCCAGCAGGTTTTGAGGTGACTTGAGTTCCTCTCATGCATTGAGTCCCCACTAGAAGAGTCAGGGAACTCAGAGGTGGAGGCAGGCTGTCCACCTGAGGGCCTGAACTTGGCTTCCCAGGAGCACGCATGGCTGAGTGGAAGTCAGGAGTGAAGCACTGCCCTGAACCCCAGCACGGAGCACCTCCCCGTTCAGTCACAGACACAGGGACTTTTCAAAAACAACTGTGTTCCTGCCAGTCCTTCATGTTTACCTACTCAGAGCATTGATTTTCTAATGAAGTCTTCCTACTGCATGATTTAGGTTCATTTATATAAATTATACAGCGATTTATATAATGACCTACTTGGAGCACTATAAATTCTACAGCATCCATGTAATTTATTATTCAAACTCCATATAAATCATGCAAGATGAAGAGACAGATTGTGTAAGGATCACAGGCTTGGTTCAAATTGCCTTATGGAAACCTGAGTGGGCTTTGCTTTCAGTATGGAAAACAAACAGATACACAAGCATATCAATTATTTGGGGGGGAGTTTGGGGTATATCAGCAACCTTTGTTTCTTTGCTCAAACAGTGCAGGCCCCCATGGAATTTGCTACTGCTCTGGTCTCAGACTATAGGGTAACCTGTGTGCAAGCTGACTTGCTGTTAGAAGGGGCCCATGGGCTCTGTGAGCAGGGACTGTGCACCAGTATGCTGACATTTCCAAGCTTTGAGAAGTGAGCCATGCTTCATGCTGAAGTGACAGAAGAGGTCCTCAGGCTCTTGTCTGAGCCCTAGCAACTTTGCTTAAAATATATCCTCAACCTGCCTCTTCATTTTCTGTTGGTCAATTCCTTCTTCATATTTCCTTCTAGGTAGCAGTGGGGAAAGGAAACTTATGGCTGTTTATGAGGAGACCTGTTTTTCTCCACCCCTCCCACATCTGGGAACAGGATGCCCTTGGCCTAAAAGTACAATTTCAGGATAACTGAATGTGGCAGGTACATCACTCACCCACTCACTCACTCGCCCACTTATTCATTCACCAAACAAGCATCTATTGAGCACTTCCTAAATTCTAGGTTCTGAGAGAGAGAGAGAGGGAGAGAGAGAGAGAGAGAGAAGTGCTATTCAGAGTGGGTAAGGCCATCCTGAAGTCAGTCAGGACAAGAGTGGAACAGTCTAGGAATCAGACAGCTTCTCCAGCATGCAGCCAGGTGGCATTAGGAAAGTTTGTAACCTCTGCGGGATCTACCTATCATCAGAGATCATTCTATAGAAATAAGTGACATTATGGCTTGGCAGATGATAAATGCTTTAAAATGTTAGTTTTTATTTAACATGAATTCTACCCTCTCGACCCATAAAATATAGAAGACTTGCAAAATTTATATATAAATAACAATGACATAAGATAGAAAAATATATGTACCATTAAGAAAGGTGCAGATGGAGTGCTAACCTAACCTGTTTTTTAATCATTTGAATATTTTGTAATAAGAAAATGATAGGCATGGTACAAATTCAAAAGCCTCTAAAGAAATGCCCACAGCTGTCCCCAGCCACTCAGGTTCCTCCCTGGATGCAGCCACTGTCCACAGTCTCTTCTGTGTCTCTGCACATGGAACACATGTGTCTATGTGCCCTTTCTTTTCACACAAATAGCGATACACCACCACTGTTCCAGATACTTCTTTTCACTTAGCAGTGTATGTTGGAGCTTATTCCGCGCACTGGTTCGACCTGCCTCACACCTTTCCGTTCTGTGGGAAGACTGCTGAGTTAACTGAGTCTGCATTGGCTAACTTTCTGGTGGCTGCCAATATTTGCCTATGACCAAAAAGTGCAGCAATAAATATTATTTCTAGTTAAAATATCTCTCAGGGTTAAATACCTAGATGTGGAATTGTTGGGACAAGGAGTATATACATTTGTAGTTTTTACAGCTGCTGCCCGATCTTGTTTCCCAGACCTGTGCCACCCTCACTTCCCCAGCAGTAGGGGGGGAGCACCTCCCTCGCACAGCCAGCGACTGCGGTGTGCTGCCAAACCTCGACCTTTGAGACTGAGCATCTTTTCATCTTTAGGAGCTATTCGTATTCTTCTGAATGAACTGCCTATTCATTTTTCAATAGAGGAGCTGATTTTTATTTTTCTCATTGATTTGAAGGAGTTCTGTATGTAGTGAGGAAACTAGCCCGTGGTCAGCGGTGCGTGACGTCCTGTGCACTGTCGCTGGTACCGCCCCTAGACCAGTGGAGGGCGTCCAGGCCCTGGCTGCTCTCCGGCCTCCTGTGGGTGTGTGCTTTCCCACAGGGTGAGAAGTCTGTAGCTCTGAGGGAAGTGGCCCTACCTTCTAGATCTTCTATGGCACACGGGATTTCCTGCTCCAACAGCCCCGAGCCCATGACCGGGCCTCATTCCCCGGCGCAGTCTCTGGAGAGTGTACTGTGCTGCGGGTGTGCACACCCCTGGGCCCAATGCACAAGCGCGTGTGTGTAGGGAAAGCGTGGATGTGCAGAGTGGGTGGCTCATGAGCGCGAGTGCCGGGAGTGGGAAGAAAAGGGGAGAGGCTGAGCTGGCTCCTCCTGTGGCCATGGCATGGTGTGGAGCTTTAAAGTTCAACCTGGCCTTCCAAGTTATTTTGAAAGCATATTTATCAAGGTAGGAGAAAAAAAAAACATTTTATTTAACAGTGTATTAGTTTGATTTCTAATTTTAATATTATGACATATGCTACATGGGCCTCTGTTTGTAGTCTCTCCCTGGACACTTGTCCAGTGCCCTGCAAATGCTGGGCAGGACTGAGCATATCCCCTAGGGTCAGCAGCAACAGAGGGCATCTGGTGTACATTTGCATAACTTCGGCATGAAGTCACAGGCTTCCAATTTATCGTGGGTGTCAGAGCTTGAAGGAAGTATAAGAAAGCCCACCTCACTTTGGATAGTTGTTGTCTCACCACCATTTTACAGGTGGGGCAGCAGAGGCCCATTGAGGTTCGGTGACTTCCCTGGAGTCAGTCCGCTTGTTCCTTTTTTTCAGGCCCTAAGCTACCTTTGCTAGGCGTTTCTGTGAAAACTGCTTAAAAATCCAGCTTCTCATTTTGTACTCAAATCAGATGGTGATAAAATCTCAATCAAGAGAGAATAAATGTAGCTTCAAAGGCAGGGATCAGAACGGATTTCACAGCAGACTGGAACTGTCTTGTCTTCAGAGGCAGACTCCAGTGACTGCCTTTCACAGTGGAGGGTTCCTGTCTTTGATTTCCTCCTGTGCAATCACGTGGAAGCAGAGGCACCTGATAGTTGGAACGATGCTGTCAGAAATATTTATGATGGTGTGGAGTTGTTTGCATCCTAGCCTGCACGTTACTCTAACAGCACATTGGCAAGCATAACATTTTCCCCAGGTAATGGGAGAAACCAGCAGACATTTAGAGGAAGTTGGCTGCTCATAGACACAGGAAGCACAGCCCCATAGACCAGGGATTCAGAATCATGCCAGTGGGGCTTTTAAACTCAATTTGTGCTTCTTTGTGGTAATGAAGGGAGGCCCTGTGGAAAGCTTGGCACTAACCTCAGGCCTGGCAAACACCCCCAGGTGAGAGACACAGCTTCACCAAGTGAACCGAGAGCATTGTGCTACTCACCCTCTCCCGCCACCCCCCATGCTGAGTGGAGGCTTCTGTGTGTTTGTGTGTGTGTGTGTTTGGTGGGACAGGGGCAGGGAGCAGGGGACCTCAGCAGGTGTTGCCCTCCTCCCCAGGGAGATCAGTCACCTGTCATAGCCATAGGTGGGGACTACCGTAGCTTCCAAAAGTCCTTGCTGCCCAGAGAGTCCAAGGGCACACTGCCAGTGGGGACTGAAGACAGGGTGGGGGATGAGAGGAGACAGGTTCAGGCCCAGGGCTGATCAGGTAATTCTGCATCTCTGCCTCTCTATGCCTACCTGCTGGTTCGCCTCTTCCACTGCCATTTATGGCCAAGACAGTTTCCATTAAGAAACAACTCAGGGGGTTGCTAAAGTTAGATTCCTCCCAATGCAACACTAGTCTTGTTTCCAAGAGGAGAACTGGGTCACACTGGAATCTAGTCAGTGTTCAGCATGGTGTGTGGAAAGTATGCAACATCCAAGGCCAGACCCCTGCTTGAGCCTGGCTCTCCCTCCATAACCTGTCAGCCTCACCAGCCAAACAGTCTTGTCCTCTGTTAAAAGGAATGAAAATACCTCTCTCCATGTGCTAGGATCTTAAAAGGTGATATAGAATGTGCTAACCACAGTTTACCTTGCTTAGTAGCTACTATTTATAGAATTCTACACTGCTAAAATGCCTTTCACTTTATAAATATTATCACTTTGTTTTTCACTAGTCCTCAGAGTGATTTTATAAGTGAAGAAGGTTGAATATTATTCCCTGTTAGCAGATGAGAAGAGTAAGGCACAGAGAGGTTTTGACAACTTAATTCAGCAAATATTCTTGGTCATCTGTTGTGTTCGAAGTGCTGCACCTTCCATCTGCAATTGCAGTCCTTGAGAAGTTTATAAAGTGATGAGCAAGTCTGACACGTGCAGTAAGACAAGCTCAGTGAGGGGAGGCACTTGGGCTATTTTGTTCACTGGTGTATCCCCAGTGCTCCACAAATGCTTGTTGAACAGATATCAGTGACACGATTCTAATGCAAGACATACGGATGTGCAAAGTCCTCTGGAGATTCAAAAGTAGGGCAGAGTTCTGGATGGGAAGCATGAGGAGTGCTGCAGGGAAGCGGTCACGACTGGGTGGACTTGGAAGGGGTGGCGGGACCTTGACAGGCTGAGATGAGAGGGAGGGTATTCCCAGCAGCAGAGACAACAGGGCCAAAGACCCGGCCTGCATGTGGGGGCCATATTGATGACACTTGAGCTGGCTGGAGATTGGGGTGTGCGATGCCCAAGTTGGGGTCAATATTTGGGCAACTACATGTGTAGGGTGCCAGAAAAAGCCCAGTTTGTGCCTGGGTTTTTTGTGGATCAGTGAAAACCTGTTAATTATTTTTAGTGCCACTGTTTACTTCCAGAGGTGCCTTGGTTTGGAAGATACATCATATGCTCACTCCTACTACGGTGAGACAGGGGGCCATAAGACAGCTTAGTGCAAGATAAAGGAAAGGAGGCCACAGAGCTAGAACTTCAGTTTCGTGGTTTGGGCATCAGACCTCAGTGTCTGTAGGGTCATGGCGTGAGCAGACGAGTGAAGCTGGCAGCGTGGGCAGCTGCTGGGACGATGGCTGCCATGTAAATATGTGGACCCAGGCTATCAGTCGGGGTTCTCCAGAGAGGCAGAAGCAGTACGATCTATGTCCCAGGTGGGGCAAAAGGAGGTTTACAGTTGTTTGTATGGAAAATAACACAATAATAAATAAATAATAATGGAAGAATAACTCTCACATACTCACAACTGTAATACAATAATTAATAAAAAATAATGTAAGAATAAACTTTGTATTTCACATACTCACAACTGTAAACCTCCTTTTGCCCCACCCTGAATGTATTTATCTCATGTCCTGCTGTCTGCAAACTGGAGACCCAGGAAAGCTGGTGGCGTAATTCAGTCTGAGTGCAAGGGCCTGAGGATCAATGAGGGCGGCAATGGTGTGTACACCAGTCTGAGTTCCAAACTTTGAGAACCGGGAGTGCTAATGTGAAGGGCAGGTGAAGACGGATGCCTCAGCTCAAGCAGGGCGTGCACATTTGCTCTTCCTCCACCTTTTTATTCTATTCAGGCCCTCAGGGGATGAGATGAAACCCACTCATCTTGGGGTTGGAGATCTTTACCCAGTTCGCCAACTGAAAGTCTGATCTCTTCATGAAACACCCTCCCAGACATACCCAGAAAAAATGTTTAAATATCTACCTAGACATCCCTTAGCCCAGGCAAGTTGACACATAAAATTAACCATCACACTGGGCTTGCCAGGCCTCCTGGTGTTTGAGACAAGCCAGATGTCTGGAATTTTATGTGCAACTCCTGATTTTAAAATATTGCTAAAAAATATTGCAAACACTGTGTAGGTCACACAAAACCTATCTGCACACTGTGTCTGGCCTGAGGCCACCAGTCTGCCCCTCTGCTGGGCAGGGGGGCTCAGGGGAGAATTCTGAGGAGGGGCTGACCTGGTTAGAGCTGATGATCACTGGGACCTTGGTGTCAGGTTGGAGTTGAAAGGATGAGAGTAGAGGTGGGACTTACACCTGGGTGTTCCTTGCCCTAGTCTAAGCGAGCCACGCGGCAGCTCTGAATGAGGCCGCGGGCAATGGGACCACAAGTGAAAACAATACACTAGATGCATTGCAGAGGCCTGGGGTGGGGCGGGGCAGGGGGTAGAAGCTGACCTCTGCCTGGCCCAGGGAGGTTGTCGGGGAGGTCACAAAGAATTGAGGCAGGGGGTCCCAGTAGGTTTGTGTTTTTACCCGATGGTGAAAGGCTTTACAGTAGCCCAGAGGATCCAAGAGCATAAGCCGCCTGAAGCTTAGCTTCTTCCTTACTAGGTCTTGTTTGGAATTCAGCATCATCGTCGAGGAGAGAGGAACACTCAGAAACTCTGGTGGTACGAGTGCTGGTGGTCAGCCCCTTCGGGCAGGGAAACCTAGCTGCTGGGGGCCGGGTGCATGGCTGAGCCTGCTAAAGGGTGGAATGTAGTCAGCCCTGGGGAGGTGCACGGACTCCCCAGCCAGCCTCTGATGGTGCACGAGAAACCCATTATAAGCTTGGTTAACTCATTTGGGGGACATATGCTAACTCTTGGTCATCACCAATAGCATTTACGGTTCATAGAAGACTTTTCTTTAAAAGAGCAGGTATTTCAGATAGCCACAAACATAGCCATTTCTTCACTGTGCTGCTTCCTGATCCAGAGGTATGATTTCGTAATTCTGGGAGCCAAATAGGAATCTGGGCTGTTGAAGTCAGAGGTGGCCTTCTCATCCTGGGAAATTAACCGAGGTGCAGGCCAACAAAGCCAAAGTCACATATGTGGTCTGTCCAGAAAGTATCCAGCCATGTAGTATTGAAAATAGAGACATTTATTGAAGAAGATAAAAGATACAAGAAACATTGTACACAGGACAATGATGCCTCAGTCCCCTTCAAAGTAGACACCTTGGGACCTCACACAGTTCTCCCAATTGCCATCAGCTGCCCTGTTGTATTTTCCTGAATCTCATCAATGGTCTGAAATCTCTTCCCTTTCAAAGGTGATTTTAGTTTTGGGAAAAGCCAGAAGTCACAGGGCACCAAATATGTGCTGCAAGGGGGCTGTGTCGCCTGGGTGATTTGATGTTTTGCTGAAGAACTCAGTGCAAGACATGATGGTTGAGTAGGCAGTTTGTCATGAAACTGCCAATCACCAGTTGCCCGTAGCTGCAGTCCTGTTCATTGCGTTATATTTCTCAACAGATGAAGAACATTGAGGTAGTACTCCTTATTAACTGTTTGGTCTGGAGGGGCATATTTTCTGAAATCAAAAACACAGTTAACATGATCTTGATCTTGCTGTGACTTTGCTGCACCTTTTTTGGGCATGGAGAACCAGGTGACATCCATTGGAATGACTGAGCCTTCATTTCTGGATCATATGCATAGCCATAGACCTATAATTCATCTCTGGTTATGACCTTCTTGAGGAAATCTGGTTCATTGGTAGAAGTTTGAATCAAGCCATTAGCAACTGCAGCACATTATTCCTTCTGCTCTGGTAGCAGAAACTGCAGAATGAATTTTGACGCAACATATTTCATGCAAGATCTTGTATCAAAATCTCAGACAGAGTAGTTTTTGGAATCCCCAGATCAGCTCCTAGGTCTTGCACTGTCAGTGACTGATCTTTGTTGATTGCAGCCTGTACATGTTCAACATTCTCAAGTGTTCAGCTTGTTGTAGGCCTTCCAGAATTTGCATCACTTTCAACAGATTCTCGGCCATCTGTGAAGCATTTGTGCCGCACTTTTATTTGTGCCGCACTCCTTGCATCATCCCTGAAAGCCTTCTGAATCATCCAAATAACTTCCACAGAGGAATGTTCAAGCTTAATGCAAAGTTTGATGCAGATTCGTTGGTCTCTCTCATTCATTTTTAATGTGATGGCCACAGAGTACACATGCCCACACAGACTAGTACAGTGAAGTCGTCATTGTTCATGCATGTGTATTCCAGTCCATCTCCTTGGCTGCCAGATTACATAGAGTCACCCAAACTGTTCTCGTCGTATTAGCAATATAGGTGATGGCTAATTCTCATCTTGGCCATGAGAGGTGGATCTGATAGTATCTCCATATTATAAATCAGGAAACTGAAGATCCAAAAGGGAAGGACAGATAAGGCAGAAAAATAGAGAAAAAGGACTAAATCAAGTGCCCATCAAGGTGAGACCTACTGTGGGCAGGATGCACCTGAGTAGAAGACAGTACTATCTGAACACATGAAGGCCACTGGGTTATATCTTCACTCAGACAAACGCTTTCCCTGAGGGAGACAAAATAATGATGTGCAACTGCCATCCCCGTCTTCCCCATAGCATGAGGGTAAGTATAATGCAGAGGTTAAAGACCAGACATTTGCATTTCAAATCTCAGTCCTGCTACTTCATAGCTGTGTGACATTGAACAAATTACTATCCTTTCTGTTTCTCAATTTCCCTACCTATAAAATGGGGACAATAATATCTACCTTACAAGGCTGTTATGAGGCTTAAAGGAGCAAGTACCTACGTAACAGGATGTTTAAAAAGTTTCCACTATGGCACCAAGATACAATAGAGGCTGGAATCCAAAGGAGGAGCTACAGCACATGCAGAAGTATAGTGTAGATGACTAGCCACTGGTCAGCCATATCCTGAACCCCTTCACCACAGTGAGGATATATAAGGGTTGTGAGAGATTGAGTAGGTCTTTTTCTGAGAGACTTGTTGGGGAGTTGGGGGTCCTCCCATGTCCTCCCTCATCCCCAGAGGGAGTGGGGGAAAGGTGAGGACCACCCAGAGACCTAGAAAAGACCCCTGTCACTGGGTACACAGGGGGCTGCTGCAGGGCTCACACCTGTGGCAGTAGAGTAAAGGGTGACATCTAGAGGCAGTCACACTCTCCTCCTTTAGCAGGTCAACAGTATTGCATCCTTGGCCAGAGATGGAAGCCATGCTCTAGTAAGCCTGAAAGAGACCCTGCAAAGAGAGAGTCCCCAGCACCAGCACTAATGTACCATGAGTGTTCCCCTGGGGGGCAGTTGTTGGGTGTGACGATGAATTTTATGTGTCAACCCAATTAGGTCATGGAATTCCTAAATATTCAGCCAAACATTATTCTGGGTGTGTCCATGAGGGTGTTTCTAAGTGACAGTAACATTTTGAATTGGTGGACTGAATACAGCAGAATGTACTCCCTGGCATGGGTGGGCCTCGCCTAATCAGTTGAAGATCTGAACAGAACAGA
The DNA here is from genome assembly GCA_004024845.1 of Tonatia bakeri. NCBI lineage: Eukaryota > Metazoa > Chordata > Mammalia > Chiroptera > Phyllostomidae > Tonatia > Tonatia bakeri. The sequence goes on along the minus strand of PVIA01002948.1, from coordinate 169,765 downwards.
AAGGCTAGCAGTGAACTCCTTCAGCCTGTTTACTTTGAGCTGGGACATTGGTCTTTTCCTCCCTTCGGACTTGAACTGAAACATCCGCTTTTCTTGGAACTCAAGGCTGTTGGCTTTTGGGCTAGAATTTATGCCCCTGGCTTGTCTGGTTCTCAGGCCTTTGGACTTGGATTGGAATTGCACTATTAGATCTCCTGGGGTTCTAGCTTGCTGATGGCAGGTATTGGAACTCCTCAGGCTCCATAACTGCATGAGCCAATTCCTTATAATAAATCCATCCATCCATCCATCCATCCATCCATCCACCCACATCCTATTAGTTCTGTTCCTCTGGAGAACCCTGACTAATGCACTGGGGTTGAAGGGGAGAATAGAGAAGGTTGGAAGAAGAGGCACTGCTCACATGAAGGTGCCACTGTCAGCTTCAAAGCCATGACAGGTCCAGAGAATGAGAGGTCATCTTAAGTTAGAAACCATCAAGTAATTACTTACCTTCCTACCCACTTACCTACTCCCTCACTGGCAAAGAAGTAGCCAAGTAAGATGGGAGGAATTAGGAGACACAAGGTGAAGCTGACTTCACCTGTTTCCCAAGATGTCATGGGCCCCTTTGGCTTGGGGAGCAGTAGAAACTGCCAGGCAGGAAGAAAGAAAGGCTTGCACCAGTCATATCCCTGAGAACCAGAGATTTATTTGAGGAAATATCTATGAAGAATAAAGGGGAGGAAGCAAGATTAGGCAGAAGGAGAGGCTTTAATGTAGGAGGGCAAGGGAAGGAGAATTGGGGAGGAAGAATCTCACACCTCAGGGACATGCTGAGCAAGTCTGGATGACCTAGCTAGTCCCTTAGCTAGTCCCTTAAGCAACTTCAGCTAGTCCTCTAGTTGGTCCCAGCTAGTCTCCTAGCAAAGGTTGCCCATTAAAAGTGTCCCTGGCAAGCAGAAATGGCCCAGTTCTAGCACCCTGCTGTACTTGGCCTTTAGCTGGGAGGAGCCCTGGGAAATGTGGCCATGCTGTAGATGTGGAGGTGGGTGACAGCTGGGCTGTCAGTCAGCTCTGTCTGCTCCCCACAGCAGGTCCTCCTGAAGGAGATTTGAGTGGGCACCTCCATCGCCACTATAGGTGCACCCACAGCCCTCCATTCCCTCCTTGCTTGCTTCCCAAGTCACGCGTGCCACAAAGAGCCCACATGCTGCAGAGCCCAGCTGGGAGGGGGAAACAATTGAACTCTGTATCAGCTTTCAAGTTTTGGATCTTGTGTGGGATCTGACCATTGTAATTGTTGATTTGGGACTCTTTGCATTTTTAAGTGACTGTAGAATTTTTTATTATGTAAGTGTGAGTAGAAGAGCTATGTAGACGGTTGGAGTTTTCATCCAAGAAGGGTCACCCCCACTGAGGAGGTGAAGATAAACTGTGGGACTCAGAGTAAAAATACCTCTGTGATACCACTGCCTGAGTCCTGCTTGTTTGATGTAGTGGGTACAGCTACAGAGTGCTTAGAATAGTGGCCAGCCTACAGTGACCACTAAATAATAGAGGCTAGCTTCATTCAACATGGAGGTCCTAGAAGGAGGAGAGAGAGGAGACTGGAACAGGAAAGGAAGGGGGAAACAGCAAGGGAAGATGCAAATTTGTCAGCATGAATAACCAGCCTTGCTGCTGGAAGTGGGTGCCCTGCCCAGGCATGAGTTCTTCAAGTGGCCTGGGTCTGGGAAGGGATGGCTGCACATGTGGCATTAATTAGTTCATGAAGGAAAAAGAGGAAGAGGCCCATCTCTCCTGCTGGCTGGAGCCCAGCTCTCGGGGGCATGTGTGTTTTTCCCTGGAGGAGTGGGTGTGTCTTTTAGGTAATTCAGAGAATAACCGTCCTCCACCTGGCCCTAAAACAACATCAGTCATCTCTATTGAACCTTGCCAGTGGCTATGAAGGAATTGGTACAAGTGAAAAACCCATTCATTCCCGTTATTAAGATGCTAAAAATACAGTTGGTGAGAAAAGACATGCAAATAGAAAATGGATAATATAGACTTAACAAAAGCTCAAAGTAAAAGCTCCAGGTGATAATGAAGACATAGCAATTTTCACTGGCAGATGAATACTTCAGGCCAGAATTGCTATAGGAGTTCAGGATGGGGAGATCACTGGACTTGGAATCAGACAGGTAGAGATGGAATCACATTCCTGCCTTCATTTTCTGAGTGAACTTAGACACAGTACTTAGCCACTTTGAACTTCAATGACCTAACCTGTCAGGTTTATGGGAATATGAGAGAATAAAATATTGTGCTGGTGAAAATATACTGTTTCATAACTGTTCATTCCTTGCTTCCTTTCAAATGGCTGGGTTGGTGAGAATGGTCAAGGGCTAACAGCTGGGTCTTACACTAATAGGAGGTTTAGTTTGCTGCCATCACAGGTATATTATAGTACAGGAAGAGTGTGGAGGAGGGAGAGTTCAAGGTCTTTTGGTTAACTGTTGGGAACCACCATGCCTGGTATCAGAAGCTGTAACCCCCGACAAAGCTAAGGCTGAGGCAGCAACCTTGGACCATAAGCCACCAAGGAGACAAAAGCTTATCTCCCTGGCAGGAGCACCACTTCTGCCCCTTTTACTTTACCCTGCCTGGCCCCCAATGCTTGGTCTGTTAGCCAATGACGGGTAAGATCCCCCAAGGGGGGAACGACCTAAGACAGGCGTGATCACGTGGGAGGCCCCCAAGGAAGGACTTGGGGGCTACAGCTGAAGCGGGTGATGGACCCTTGCCCCTCGATTTTGACAAAGCCTGAGTCTGCATTGTCTGCGAGAAAATTTCCTAATCTCTTGGCTGCCTTACTTCCCTTGCTCCACCTAAGCCTGAAACAATGACAGGGTGGTGCAGCCCTGTACTGGAAAGGGCAGGTTCCCTAGGGTGATCAGGCCTAAGAAAGAATATTTAAAATCCTGTGAAACCTGCTTTGTTTAGAATGCTCTCAACTAACTGATAAGCGTCCAAGCAAGAAGTAAGTTTGTTCCTCAAAGTTTTACAGCTCTTTAGCTATCTGACCCTGACTCAACTGGCCCTCAGAGTTCTTTGTTATCTATTAACATTTGTTCATTTGTTATCTATTAACATTTGTTCATTTGTTATCTTACTTTGTGATCCTTACTTCCTGGCAATGATTAATGAGCTTTACCTGAATTCCTGTGTAAATGAACCCAATAAAAGCCTGCTTGGGTGAGAGAATGAGGTGCTTTCCTCTAGGGAGGGTGGCCAAGGTGCTCCCCACTAGAGAGAGCGGCCATTATACCCCTATTTCCCCACAGGACTTGGTTGTCTCTGTGTATATTTTTCTCGTGTTTTGATGAGCCATCTGCAGCGTTCCGCGGTCACTGCAGGCCAGTGGTCGTGTCAGTTAACAGTGACTGAGGGAGTTTGATTAGTATAGGGGACATAATAAAGATGGGTGGAAAGGTGAGTTGGGGCTTGAGATTGTGGGGGTCCTCGAATTTCAGGATCATAGTAATAACTATGACCATTTAGCTAGTGTGACAGGCTGAATTCTGTCTCCCTCCAACTTCATATGTAGAAGTCCTAACCCCCAGTACCTCAAAATGTGACCACATTTGGAGACAGGATATTTACAGAGGTGATTAAAGTAAAATGAGGCCTTTAGGGTGGGCCCTGATGCAATATGACTGGTGTCCTTATCAGTAGAGGAGACTTGGACACAGACACACAGCGGGGTGTCAGCGTGAAGACATGGGGAGAAGATGGCCTTTCATAAGCTAAGGAGAGAGGCCTGGGACAGATCCTTTCCCCACAGCCTCAGGAGGAACTGGCCTGTTGACATCTTGATCTCAGACTTCCAGCCTCCAGAACTGTGAGAGAGTAAATTTTGGTGGTTGAAGCCTCCCTGGTGTCTTGGTATAGCTGCCCTAGCAAATGAATACAGCAAGGGTGAGCGCTCTACATGTATTATCTTGTCAATAGGCAATGGGTGTATTTTCACCCCTTACAAACTTGGGGTCTGGCTTGAGTTCAAATTCTGGCTCCACCATTTACAGGTTGGACATCAAATGCAGATGATAATAACAGTGGAGTTGGGGTTGTAAGAGGGTGTATAAGTGATGGGGAGATTTACTTAGGACCTAGGAAGGACTAAACCACACACAGCCCGAAGTGCTGTCCCTGGACTTGGTCTCAGGAGGATATCTATGGGCCCTATAATTGCTGGCAGACTCTTTACCAGTTTTACCTGGATCTTGACCCAGAGCTCTCCTATAAATTGCCATACAAAAGTTTTTGCTTCCAGCTGGATATTGCTAGTGAGTGCTTCACCTTGATGGACCCTTGATTTAGTCTGTATTCTCTGTTCTACTGCCCTCAGCTCACTTCCTTGACTGCCTTGACCATTGTCCCTGTATGTAACAAGGCGTTGGAATTTTTTTTTTAATTTTAAGATTTTATTTATTCATTTTTAGAGACAGGGAAGGGAAGGAGAAAGAGAGGGAGAGAAACATCAATGTGTAGTTGCTTCCTTTGTGCCCCCTACTGAGGACCTGGCCAGCAATCCAGGCATGTGCCCTGGCCTGAGTGGGAATCAAACCAGTGACCCTTTGGTTCATAGCCCCTGCTCAGTCTACTGAGCTACACTAGCCAGGGCAAGGGGATTGTTATGGACTGAATGTTTATGTCCCCCAAAATTCATATGCTGAAATCCTAACCCCTAAGGTAATAGTTTTAGGAGGTGGTCCTTTGGGATAGGGTTAGGGAAGGTGTGTGGGTGTGGGGCCTTCATGGAGAAGCTCAGTGCCTTGGAAAAGGGGCCACAGAGGGCTCTTGCACGCTCCTTCTGAGGGCTCAGTAGAAGCTGGCATGTGCAGCCTGGAGGAGGAATCTCACCACAGCGTGACCATGCTGACACCCTGCTCTCAGGCTTCCAGTCTCTAAACGGTGAGGAATAAGTACTTACTGTTTAAATCACCCAGCCTATGGTGATTTGTTATAGCAGCCTGAAATGACTAAGATAGTCATCAGCTGGGTGTTGGGGCAAACATAGTTTTTTAAAGCAGAAAATACTAAGAGTTAATAAAGAACTAAATGTAACCAGAATGAGAACATAGGGTAACGTTATTGGCTTTTAAAAAAAGTGTATTTTATATTTTTCTCCACTTAAAAGTTATATTTATTACAATAACATTCTCTCATAGAAATAAAAGAGAGAAAAATATTATTTATTCTGATTACAAAAGGATAACAGAGAAATTGGTACACTGAGCAAGTGGTTATTCCTTGAGTATACACAAACCACTTCCAAATGGTTGTTCAAACTGTTTTTCAGGACTATTCAAACCTGCTGCCTGGCTAGTACTCCTTTGTTCCTTTGACAGTCTCTAGGGCAGGTCTCATGACTACTGCTACCACTGTTAATAAAATTCTCTTGCCACTTCTAAGCATGAAACACACTTTTCAATAATTTAAATGTCTATTCCATGTAACAGCAAACTTTGGACTTTAATTTAAAAATTTTCTGTAACAGAGATTGGAAACTGTCCACCAAAATCTGCTTTTTCCATTTTCCATTATGGTGAGAGTTCTGATCACCTGCATGGCCAAGTGGACTACATTTCCTCATCTCCCTAGCAGTCAGGAATAATCATGTGACTGGATTCTAGCCAGTGGAATATGAGTAGAAAGGATATGTTTCATTTTTAGCCTGCCCCCTCAAAAACTTCCCATATTTGCTCCTCCACATAGTTTCCTCTTTCCAGTTGACTGAGATGAGAGTGACCCTAGCGTGCTGTTGGAAGTTGGGTGTTAAGGATGATCAGCCAGGGTTCCTGAATAATTGTGTGCAGGAAAGCCTCCTGCCTTCCTTACTACCCCAACCTGAAACTTTCCTGTACTGTTATATGAGCAAGAAATAAACCTCCATTATGTTTAGTCACCAAATGTCTGGGGCTGTTTGTTATTGCAGCTAGCCTACCCTAATACATTTTCCAGGTCCACATCAGGTTGAAAGCCTACAGAGGGAAAGAGGGGAGCTCTCTCTTTTCCTGCTATGTGCCTCCTTTTCCTGCGTTCAACTCTGTTGACCATCTGTAGTTTCTGACCCCTCTGGGGTTGGCAGGAACACCAAGGAGAGGTCAGAGGCAGGAAAGATCTTATTTGACTGGGACTATCATGCTCTTGCTGTTTTTGTTGTTTTGGTACATACTACAAGTTTACTCCTTCTCTTGTGAGTTGCTTTATGGAGTGTGCTAAATGTCTTCTGTTTGTCCCTCTAGATCTAATCTTTCATCCCCTTCAGTCTGTTCTGACCCCAGCAGAAGGTGGACCTGTATAGACTGCATTAAAGGGCTCCCTTATTTCTTAGTATCTATTGTGAATTTGACCAGTGAGGATCACTGGAAGGAGACCGGAGAGAGGTAGGAGAGAGAGTTTGGGTTATTATTCCCCTGGTTCCCTCCCTGTGGCATTGCCACTGTCTGGCTGCATCCCTCTCTTAAAGGTCACAGCTCCTGTTGGGAAGTCCTTTCCACATGCTGCCCTCTGTACCTGGGTTCTGATAACCATTCTTGCCCTTGCCCCTTCAGGACTAGGCTGTTATTCGCTCCAGAGCACTGCACTATCCCCCAAGGTCTCTTTCCACCTTGCCCACAGCTTCATACAATATCTGTTTATTAAACTGTGCTCAAGTGATCTAACTTAAGTGCCACCTCTTCTCCTGGTGGGCTCAAACTAATACAGTGGGCTCTTTGAAGATGTCCTACTAGAAGCATCCAACAGGTGCAGTTTTGGTGAGATGGGCAAGGCATCTACTGCACTGCTAACTTACAATTTACCCTCCACTTCTGAGCATTCTGCGCTCTTCTCCTCGTTGGAAGTCATATCACCTTGTAGAAGGCTTCACTGGGGTAGAAAACTGAGGCTCAAAGACGTTCTGCATCTTGCCCAGTGCCCCAGAACTAGTGAGTGGATGAATGCAGGGTCAGCTGCAGCTCTAGGTCCCATCAAAGCACGTGCTCTTCCCTCTGCCGTGTGTCCATGTGCATTACCAACTGCTTTCCCAATGCAGTTGTACATGCTTGTACTCCCACTGATTAGAAGGTGAAGATCACCCTAGTTTTCTGCCTGATTAGAATTCTGCATGGATAAAAGAATAAGTTGATAGAGCTGGCCTCCTTCTGGAATGAAGACGTATGCCTTACAAGATGATTCTACCAGGAAGTGATAGAAAGGAGATATAACAAGTAATTTAGGCCTGGACTCTACTGTGCTTCTGCTGAACAAGACAGCTGTGACTCAGTGAAAATAAGGTGCCAGCAAAGGGCCCCCTCAGCAGGCAGGTGAGAAAGCCAACTGGCCATGTTTGCAAACACTTCAGTGTCAGTAGGACTGTCCCTGCTCCTGTAACCAACCCCCTTCCCAGCCCCACTGTCCCATATCTGAAATACCTTAAGTTCAGACGGGCACCTCTAGGCAAATGCAGTGTTGACACCACATCACCTCAGCCTGCCTTTGAATAGCAAAACAGGATGGGAAGGTATCTATTGCTCCTTGCCTCCTACTTCCCAGAGCACAGGTCCCTTGCCAGCCCCTCAGTCCAGGTTTCCTTTTAAGTGGCATCCGTGGTCATGCCCCTAGGAAGCTTTCCTTGATCCTACCTCTCCTAGGTGCTTTCACAATGCCCTGTTCTTATGACTTCTGTTAATTCAATAAATGTTTATTCAACATAGATTACATGCCTGGTTCTCTTCCAGGACCTTGTTGTAAAATCTAGACTCTACAGTAGCACTTGTCTTACTGTTTTTTAATTGTTTGTTTACTTCAACAGACATCAGGTAAATCACTGACTTTAAAAAGGAAATATTTATATTTTTAGCTGGGCTAAAATTCTAAGAGGCCATATCTAATTATTTTTAAAATATTTTATTTAAAAATTATTTAAAATACTCTTTGTAGCCTAGTGCATTGTACATTGCCAGCAGGTGCTCAATAGATGTTCGCTGAATGAATGAATAGATACAGCATCTGGTATTGACTATTGGATAAGCTGGGATTTGGGTTTTTTTCCAACAGTCTTTTTTTTTTTTTTTTTTTGGCAGAGGAGAAAAAACTGAGCCAGTCAGTTGCTGTTCAGTAACATACCCAAGTCCATGGGGCCCAAGTCCAGATTGGGACTCAGAGTCTTGGAGTGCCCACACCTCTCTCCTTCATTCTCTGCATCGTTCCTGGGCCCTCTTGCCCTTGTGAGGCCAGCACAACTACATGAGGCTGATGTGAAAGAGTTCCTTCTTCTGAATTCTGTGGAAAGGCCCCAGAGAGCTGATGAAACTGTGGGACCTTCACCATTATCTCTGAATGTTCCAAATGAGGACAGTGGGGTCCAGAGGTCAATGGCTGCCCAAAGCCACCCTGGTGGAGAGTTGGGGTGAGAAACTAAGTCTGTTACCTTTCAGCCCCACAACACTGTCAAACCAGAGTTGTGGATTAATGAGGGGCCCACCCTGGAAGGGTTTAGGTCTAAGTGCCTCTGCCTCACTCAGAGAGGTACCAACATGCCTGAGTTGATGGCTGGTGAGCAATCACGCTCTACAGGGAGGTGTTTGGGATGGTACTGTGAGTCCTTCTGTCCCCAGCGCTCCAGGTCTCTGGCCCAGCTGTGTGCAACAAAGGCTCAGTGAGTACTTTGCCACAGGAATCTTAGAACAATACAAACAACATTAGCAACAGTGTGCATAATACTTCACAGTTCTCTTAAGTGCTTTCATATACATTATCTCATTTCAGATACCTGCGCATTTGAAATTGTTGCAGGGTATAAGCATATGATTAAAATATCAGTTAAGGCACGTTCTGAAATAAATCAGTCTGTGTTTGAGCATGAGTTAAAAAACAAAACAAAACAAGAAAATAACAACTCATCAATGTAGAACTAATTCCCTAGTCAGACCCACAACCTACTTCCCACCTACCGTAATTTTGTTCCAGCTTCATACTAACCACTGTACCCTGCACCCTCAGTTCTCCCTGCTTTTGTGCATGTTCTTATTATGCCATCTGTCAGGTATTCTCCCACTTATATCTGGCTGTGAAAGAAAATCTTTCTTAATCTTCAAAGCCCTGGTTATATATCTCCAATTTTGTTATAGTTTTCTTAACACCTTCTTTTGCTCCCTTCGCTCCCGCAGAATTAGCTGCTTCCTTCTGGGTGCTCTCACAGACTGTGTTATGTCACTTCTTACATTGTATTGTAACGATTAAGCTTGGTTCATTCTCCTTCATCAGCCTGAGCATCTTGAGAGCAAAGCTGTTTTATTATCTCTACTGGCTGGTGCCTGATAGGTGTTGGATGTATGTCTGTTACATGACTGAGGAGCTGTGCCTGAGGCTCCTGGCGGCCAGGTGGGGAGTCCCTGTGGATTGGCACTTATTAACCTGCTATTCCCCATGTGCTCCAGCCCAGTGCCAAGCAGGGCTGGCTCCCTGGGGCTGAGGCCAGAGCTGAGGACCAAATCTCTCTTTCTGCATGAATCTGCCTATCAGGTGATAAACAAATTTCACGTTTTGTAACTTATTTGCTTTACTTTCTAACCAGATTTCTCAGCAGAACAAAACAAAACAAAACAAAGCTCCACAGAAATCCATTCTCTTTGCAAACAATAAAATGCGTAGTAAAGATTAGGGAAGATCTGACTTCTTTGAACCCACCTGGCAATGTGTTTTATGTTGTTTTTTCCAAAAAAATAATCGCCTTTGTAGGCAGTAGTAAGGCCTGTGTATATCTGCACATGTGTGAGTGAGCATGTGGTAGCATGCAGACACACACACAGGGATGACAGTGTGGTTGAAGGGCTGTGGGTTTGCAAGGTCAGCCACACTGAGGTTCAAATACAGGCTGACTGCTCATCAGCTGTGGGATCCAGGGTATTTGTAAAATGGGGATGAAAAGACCTACACTGAGAACTCACTGTGAGGACCCCAAGGCAGCCAAGAGCTGGTGTAGTTCCCCACACTCAGAAACTGTCTCCAAAGGCAATCGTAGTACTGATGCTTTGTGTTCTTGGAAAATTCTCTCTCTCTGGTGCCTTACACACACACGTGTCCCATCTCTTTGGCATTAGACCCAACCACCAATTGTCATTTATCTTTTCTTGTGCACCTATCTATCTTCTTAGTGGCCTTGAGTCCCCTCAAAGCCAGGGCTGGCTCTAATACTTCTTTCTGCCTTGCAGAGACGTGGCAGAGGAAAGGCTCACTGGGTGGGTTGGCCAGAGGGGCCATGACTCCACTGGGAAGACCTCAGGAAGAGTTTGAATCCCCAAGAGGGTTTTCTCTGCTCTGCTTCTAGGTCTCACTTCAGACTCTGACTGCTGGGTGTGGGCAGAGCCCTGAAACCAAAAGATCATTTCAGAAGCTGCTTTCAGGCCCTCCTCCTGGTCAAAGGTATGAGGATGGGTAGCATGACTGGCCAGCCAGACAGAACACAGGCTTCACTGCCAACTCTTCCGTCAGTGAGCTGCAATCCTTTGGCTTCAGCGTCTGAGTCGTAGAAATGGGAACAGTAACACTTCCTTCATAGGACTGCTTCCAGGATGAAACATAGTAAGTGGAACAGGGCTTGGCACATGTTAAGGTATTTGGGGGGTTTTTGGTTAACACAATAGTCTTTCAATTTTAAGATGCCACTGATTATGAGATGGGCTATAGATAACAACTTTTCAGACAAAATTTGAGTGTCAATTACCAGTGAAATTCATATGACTTAACCTCAGACGTATCAGAGTGCATAAACAAGCTGTGAGTTGTCTCCACAGGGATGAATTCCTGAGGGACAAGTGCATGAGGTAAGAAGCAATAACCACCAACACAACTAGATGACTGCCAGGGTGACACCCGATGACCACCCTGACGCAGTGGACCCAAAGCCTGCCCTGCAGCCTCTCCTGGGCCTGCGCCGGAGAGAGAGAGTTGGTTGGACTACTGGGCTCTACTATGGTTCAGGCCTTTGGAAGTCAAGCCTGACCTAGGCTAGGCATATCCTCAGTGTCTGCCCCACCATCAAGCGGGGTCAGCCTTCAGCTGGTGGCTGGCAGACCTGTCTCCACTGCTTAGGGCTTCTTTGCTCCTCTTGTAGTCGGGAAGGAGAGGATAGCTTCTGCTGGAGCTGCCCCCTTTTCTCTGCACTGGCTTCGTCTATAGGACTGGTGCTTGTGTTTTGATTCCCCTTCCTGAGTTTGTTGTATCTGCCAGGATTTAGTCAGGAAAACAGAAGCCACACTAAGCATGTCAAACAGAGGAGGTTTAATACAGGCTGTGGGGCACATCGGTGTTGGAAGGCTGGGCCAGCAAAGGGAGGCTGTGAAGGTCTCCAGAGCTCATTCACTGCTGGGAGAGGCTACCGCAGCTGGGGCTGGGGAACACACGGGAGGAGCAGCCCCCTTGGAGGAGGGGCTCTAGATTTGGGATTATGGGAATAACGCAATGATTTAGAGACACCACCAAAAGAAGAAACAAAGAAAGAAAGAAAGAAAGAAAGAAAGAAAGAAAGAAAGAAAGAAAGAAAGAAAGAAAGAAAGAAACAGAGAAAGAACAATAGCTTCTCCTCTTCTCCTGCCTTCTGTTTGCCCTCAGTATCTTTGTTGAGAAAGCTTCTGCGGATGTCAGCTGGTAAAGGGACCCAGGCATTATAACATAGCATGCAGGGGATAGGCCTGGGGCTGAGAGACAGTAGGTGGAAATAAGTACAGTCAGGCAGTGAGCAAATATTTATTAATTGCCTTCTGAATGCCAGGCATTGTGGTAGTGCTGAGGAGTCATCAGTGAACCAAACAGAAAAGTCCCTGCCCTCTAAGAGCCCACATTTTAGTGGAGAAATAACCAACAAACTTAAAAATGTAAAGTATATAGTATCTCAGGTGGTAGTAAGAGTCATAAAGAAAATACAACAGGGAAGGGACTAGGGAGTGGTGGGAGTTGGTGGGTGGACAGGAAAGGTTTTGCTGAGAGGGGTATTTCACTGAGAAGTGAGGCAGTGAGCCTTGATGCTGTCTGGGGAAGAGTCAGTACAGGTAGAGACACAGCAAATGCAAAGGCCCTGGGGCCTGTCACATTTAAGGAATAACATGGAGGCTAGAGCAGAGTGTAAGGAGAGAAGTAATAGGAAATGAAGCCAGGGAGCCAGCTCCCAAGACCAGTTTGGGTTCCAGAAGGAAAAATTGGAAACCCCTTAGAATAAGCAAGCCACCTAAAAATCTTTACACAGTGTTTATTAGGCCCAGCTCCCTCCTGACAGCAGACCTGGTTGTTTGCACTGGCCTCCCTCCCACCTCTTGTAGGCTCAGAAAAGAGGTCAAAAGTGTAGGTCTTAAAGACAGACCCTGCAGGGCCTGGGGGGCCATTGAAAGGCTTTTACGCTGAGTGAGATGGAAAGCCATTTTCTTCTTCTAACCTGCTCAGTACCCGCTTTCTCCTCCCCACTCCAAATCAGAAGTAGAGGTCCACATATGTAGGAGACCATTCTGAGTGACGTGGGCCCAACTCCTACTCAGAGATGCACAGGACCCATACCCACGGATAGGTTCTTCCATGGGGAATCAGGCCTGCAATGTACCTAGGCCACTATGAGTCTTGCTTTTTGCTAAAACTCCCTCACCCTGAATTCAGGACATTTACTGCAAAGTAACTTCCTAAAATCCATGCTAAACCTTCCAAGGATGAGTGTTACCAGTTCAACCACTTTTGCCTTTTCATTTGCAAATATCCCTCTTCTGTGATGTGATTAGCAGCATTGGCTCCTTTGTTTTCAGTAAAAGGTAACCATCTAAAGGCAACCTGTGCATAGCAAATGAGGACCATCATGTAATGTGCCAGGAGACAGAAATAAAGGCCTGTCATGATGGAGGCCGAGGCTTTTGTTCCCCTTGAGAGAAAAGCCATGCTGTCCCTTTTCCTCCACCAGACTCGGTAGTCCCTGTGAATGTCTCATTTCATCCATAATGACATGGACACTGTGGGCCAGTATCTGCATCACACATGGAACGCCAGCTCAGTAACTGGGATTCTCCTTCGTCTGATCCCAACAGGTGCTCTTGTCTACCAGGCTATTGGCTTCTTGAAAATGAGGCCCTGCCTATATTTCATATCTCTGTGTATTTAACCAGTGCTTGACACCCAATAGGGGCTTAGTAAATAACACTGAATGCATGAATGATTAAACTGACTTCATCTCTCATTTGCCACCAGCGTTGTGACAGGTTGATTCAGCTGACTCAAAGTGATTGTCAATTGGGTACAATTGTTAGTTGAAGTAAGCTAAATAATAGAGCAGTTTCTTGATTGAATTTTTAAGTTGGGTCATGAAATTTGTGTGGCTAGAGTCTCAATCTCCACAAAAACTTTGGGACCAAGGAATTACTACACACAGATATGTCCACCCCACTGCTTTCTGGTAGCAATGGAGGATTTTCCTCCTCCCTTTTATTAGTGATAAAGGTTTTGTTGGAGATAATTGTATTTTTAGCAGCACAGTTAATGAACTAGCTAAGCATCAATAGATGGAATCATAAAACCATTAAACACCAAGAGCAATAATGGGAAACTGTGTCTGGTGGCAATGAAATTAAGTGTCTTTATGAGGGCACTTTCTTTTCTCCTCGGCTCTCTTGCCCTCTCGAGGACACGGTGACTGCTGCTCCTAATTGCTGTTTCACTAAAATGCACAATGCTATCCTTTTGTGTTTTAATTCAATGTATTTCTAGGGCCTTCAGGATCATTAAACTCTCCACCAAGGGAGTGCAGTACAAGTGGTGGTTATCAAAGCATCTGGAAGTGGCCCAGGAGTGTAGGGAATGAGGACAGCAGCAAAGGTGGAGAAGGAATAGAAAAGACCTGTTGGTCTTAGTACTGAACCCTAAGTGATGAGTACCAGTGCTCAAGGGTAAGCCCCTGCAGGTCTTTGGTACAACCTCTAAATTCAGCACAGGGCCACTCTTAGAGGGATTGGGTGTCCATGGCTATGTCTTTACTTGAACCATATACTTTTTAGTACAGCTGGCCAGGCCTAGTGCTATCACAGGGTTGAGAAGTGAATTAAAGCCCTAACATAGACATGGTGTCAATTGTTTCCTTGAGTCACCTGTAAATCCTGTGTACACTAAGTTTCTTTCCACCCTGTTGAGGAATTGGAAGGACTGAGTGGAGTCTCATGATGATCACGGTCAGCTGGAACTATAAGGCCAAACATGATGGAATTTAATGGGGGCAAATGTAAATGGCACCCTTTGCTTTATAAGATCGGTTGTTCATGTAAAGGATGAAAAACCTGACTGAACAGAAGTTAAGTTCAACAAAAACTAGGAGAGTCAGTTGGCTGTGAGTTCCGTGTATGCCAGCAGTGCCATGTGGCTGCCTCTTCTCCCCCCTGGCTAACGCACCATGATGTGTGAAGCATCGCGGAGGAACCCATGAAGATGGTCATCCAACCAGAGCAGAGAAGCACCTGCAAGAATGGTGCAGCAGCCTCGGAGAGCCAGCTCACAGATGTCAGATGGGCCTGAGCTTCAGGGAGACACTTGGAGGCTGGTCTAGGCATACCTCCAACGAAGTACCTGGAAAAACCAGAATCAAGGGGTGCAATTTTAAACCCACCAGGGGTCCCCAGAGAGAGAGATTTGGGCTAGGAGTAGAAAGAAGGGCAGACCAAGGAAATGATAGAGAGAAGAGGAACCCCCAAAAGTCGATCACTGTATTAATGTGTTTCAATCATGTGTTTGAACGCTGACATAAGCTTAGCCCTCTGCTGTGGGAAATGCTATGAAAGCGTAGGCACAGTATAAGCACTGCTGACTGGCCCAGCTCAGACCACAAGTCTTATTCAGAGGATGGTGAGGTCTGTGAGGACAGGGGCATCAAGGAAGATGGGAGAGCTCGCGGGGGGGGCAGGCAGGGGAGATGTTACTGGCAAGGCATGAGTTGAGGAAAATGAGAAAACAGCTGGCTGGAGTCTTGGGAAATAAGATGGAATAGACAAGGGTAAGGCCAGAGCATGGCATGCTCAGTGGGCCAGACGAAGAGCTGAGGCGTGATGCGTGTGCTGAGCTCAGTTCTTATCTGTGGATGCAGAGTTCATGGAAGGGCCTCCTGTCTGGGGCAGATGACTTGAAGGATGACTCCGAGTCTTGACTTTCCTCCTGATTGGTTTCTCCCTTTGCAGTGTGTGCCTGGGGATGGGGGGCCGATGACCCGTGTGTTGTACTGACGATGTGCAGCAGTTGTGACTGCCGGGGCAGCAGTGAGAAGGCCAGCTCCCAGGAAAAACCTGTGGCAGAGAAACCCCAGTGCCTTCTGATGGGAAACCAAACTAAGCGAGAGCAGAATGTGCAGGTGCTCCTCAACTGCCGAGTGTAAGAGATTTCCTTTCTTCTCTTCCTTTCTTGTTCTCTCTCACCATCCTCTTCCAACATATATTTTTTGAGCAATACAAAGAGGATCAGAACACAACATAGGTCCTACTCCTTGTAGTTCATAGTGGAGAGGAGAGACATGAGTAAGTAACATTAGTTATTTGATTTTTAAAAAAATCCTTGCCCAAGGTTACATTTATTGATTTTAGAGAGGGGTGGGGCAGAGAGAGAGAGAGAGAGAGAGAGAGAGAGAGAGATTAATCAGTTGCCTTCCATATATGTCCTGCCAGGTACTGAACCTACAACCTAGGTATGTGCCCTGATCGGCGAAACTGTCGGTGCACAGGATGCCATTCCAACCAACTGAGCCACACCTTCCAGGGCTATTTATTTGATTTTAAGATGAACCCTCAATATATCAATAATAACAGATTTTCAGAAGAAAAAAAAATCAGAAACACTACCACGCTAAACATACACATTGCTACAAAGCATCTTGATTTTAGAAACAGTCAAATGTGAAAAAATGTGTTTTTAGAGTGGGTACAGTGACCTATCAGGACATAAAAATGTGGGGAAAATGTGTCTTAATTGTGGTGGTTTACAGCAGTGTGATCATTGTCATGACAGGAGTGGGTACAAAGTGCCATTGGAGTCCACTGGAGGAGGCTTACAAAGCTGCCTGAGGACACCAATCAGGCTTCAGCAGGAGGTGGTGCTGGAAGGCTGCCTTCTGGGAGAATGGTGGTGGACCAGGGTGGGTAAAGAGGCCAGAAGAGGGGGTTGGGGCAAGGGAGCAGCTTTGGCACAAGAAAGAGACAAAGAAGAGGGTGATGCATTCTGGGAGCAGTTGCTGGGTCTCATTGTGACTGCTATCAGTGAGTGGATGAAGAGGACACCTTCCGTCTGGAGGGGCCTGGACGAGTTTCATCATAAGGACAGCAGGGAAGGAGATGTGGGCTCCCTGGTGCGACAGGACAAGGCATCTCTGCTAGACTTGCCCACATCTTGAAAAGTTTTTTCTGTTTGCTATTTACATAAGGTATAAACCAATTGCCTAATGCAAAAATGATGTGTTCTCACATAGTGAGAAAATACAACAGATTTCAATCAATAGACTTGGAATTTTTCATTAAGTCTACTTTCCTATTTCCTTAAACCTTTTCTCCAGGGGAAGTAGACTCTTTTGAAGTGATTGATTGTGTTGTCTATCCTCTCCCCACCCTGCCCTCCCTCAGCACTGTACCTCTTACAGCTTCTCTCTCTTTCTCTCTCTCTCTCTCCCCTCCTCCCCCTCCTCCTCCTCAGTTGTAAAGAAGCTGTTCAGCTGCAACTTTAGGCATGCCTCAAGGAATACATTTTTGCTCAGATGTGTGTGTGTGTGCACACATGTGAGGTTATTTCTGAATTTCATCCTCACAAAATAACCTTTGGGTGTCAGTATGATGAGGATGCCATTAGCAGGAAATTCATCTGCATTTGTTCCAGGAGCAGGGAAAGCTACTGCAGTGTTGAAAGAAAGCTCAATAACCAGTTTGGAATGTCCCTTGCAGGAAGGCCTGATGAAAGTTGGAGAGTACGAGATTACTTAGGACATTCTCCTGGGCTGTCTCTGTGCTCCCAGGGATACTGTCCTTCTGGGGCAGAGGAGCTCCCCCTGGTCCTCTCTGCATTCACTCAATATCTCAGTGCACCCTGGGCCTAGAAGAGAGGATCCCACTGCTGCTTCCTCTTCATCCTTGAAGAAGGCACTGAGCTATTGGAGCACAGAGAATTGGGGCAGATGTAGGTTGTGATGGAGATGGTACCCAGGAGGAGCCATCAGTCTGGCTCCTCCTACTGATGCTGCCAGTGGAGCCTCTTTGGAGCTTATTTCCTCATCTGCAAAATCAGATTATTTACTAGTTGATCTCTACGCTTGTCTTAGCTCTATGATAGTGATTCAAGCAAGAATAAAACCACTATTGCTGAATGTTTACACTGTGTGCCAGGCAATCTGCTAAGAGCTTTACATATATTATCTCATTTAATCTTTAAAAATTTTGTTCTTTTTCAATTTTTAAAATATATTTTATTGCTTCTGCTATTATAGTTGTCCCATTTTTTTCTCCTCTTTATTCCCCTCCACTCTGCACTACCCCTCCCACCAGCTTTCCTCGCCTTTAGTCATGTCCATGGGTCATACACATAAGTTCTTTGGCTTCTCCATTTCCTACACTATTTTTAACCTCCCCCTATTTTGTGCCTACCATTTATGCTTCTTATTCCTTGTATCTTTTCTCCCTTTCTCCCCCTCCCCCTCCCCACTGATAACCCTCCATGTGATCTCCATTTCTGTGATTCTGTTCCTGTTCTAGTTGTTCGCTTTTTTTGTTTTTGTTTTAGGTTCAGTTGTTGATAGTTGTGAGTTTGTTGTCATTTTACTGTTCATAGTTTTGATCATTATCTATTTCTTAGACAAGTCCCTTCAACATTTCATATAATAAAGACTTGGTGGTGATGAACTCCTTTAACTTGACCTTATCTGGAAGCACTTTATCTGCCCTTCCATTCTAAATGAAAGCTTTGCTGGATAGAGCAATCTTGGATGCAGGTCCTTGCCTTTCATGCCTTTGAATACTTCTTTCCAGACCCTTCCTGCCTGAAAGGTTTCTTTTGAGAAGCCAGTTTATAGTCTTATGGGAACTCCTTTGTAGGTAACTGTCTCCTTTTCTCTTGCTGCTTTTAAGATTCTCTCCTCCTCTTTAATTTGGGTAATGTAATTATGACGTGCCTTGGTGTATGCTTCTTTGGGTCCAATTTCTTTGGGACTCTCTGAGCTTCCTGGACTTCCTGGAAGTCTGTTTCCTTCACCAGATTGGGGAAGTTCTCCTTCATTATTTGTTCAAATAAGTTTTCAATTCTTGCTGTTGTTCTTCTCCTTCTGGCACCCCTATGATTCGGATGTTGGAAAGTTTAAAGTTGAACCAGAGGTTCCTAAGCCTCTCCTCATTTATTTTAATTCTCATTTCTTCATTCTGTTCCAGTTGGATGTTTATATCTTCCTTTTGTTCCAAATCATTGATTTGAGTCCTGGTTTCCTTCTCGTCACTGTGAGTTCCCTGTACATTTTCCTTTATTTTACTTTACATAGCCTTCACTTTTTCATCTATTTTGTGACCATACTCAACCAATTCTGTGAGCATCCTGATTACCAGTGTTTTGAACTGTGCATGTGATAGGTTGGCTATCTGTCACTTAGTTGTATTTTTTTCTGTAAGATTGATCTGTTCTTTCATTTGGGCCATTTTTTTTTTCTCTTGGCACACCTGTTTTGTAGTAAGGGGTAGAACCTTAGGTATTCACCTGGGTGGGGCAACTGAGGTGACTGCGTTGTGTCTCAGTATTTGGGGGAGGGTTCTGAGAGGGAACAATGCCTCTTTGTCAGCTCTCTAACAGCTTTCAGTCACTTCCTTCGATACCCACAAGCAAATTGGACCCTTCTGGTGCTGACACCCATGTGGGTGGGTTTGTGTACATTCTAGAACCCTGTGGGTATCTCCAGCAAACTCTCCTGTAAGGCTGGGAGTTTCTCCCACTGCTGCAACCCCCACAGGATTTTACAGCCAGAGGTTTTGAGGTTTTCTTTTCCTGCACTGGAATCCTGGGTTGCACAATCTGTCTCGCTCCCCAGTTGTTCCTTCTGGTTTATCTGTACACAGACATGGGACCACCAGCCAGTGTCTTGCCTGCCTAGTCCTCTAGCTCCCACCTTGCCATGAGTCTTCTCACCCCAGCTGCCCATCTCCACCCCTCCTGCTAGTCTGGATGAATGTTTCTTCTTTAACTCCTTGGTTGTTGAATTTCCATACAGTTTGATTTTTTTGGCAGTTTGGTGTTGTTTGTTTTTAAATTTGTTGTTGTCCTTCTTTTGGTTGTGTGAGGCATTAAGTGTATCTACCTACGCCTCCATCTTGGCTGGAAGTCAACAAAGAGGAGTTCTTGTTTGGTGGATACCTTTGCATACTGCAGACTGCTGACAGTTTGGAAACGGTGTAAAATTTCCTTTAAAGCTTCATATCCTGGCAGAGGAGCTCCTGTGATGCTTGATTGGGTATCTGACATTACTTTAGTGCAAATGGAAGCACTTCATGATGTATTCACTTGCTGTATTTTAACACAGGCATTTTCTGGCTTTTCCAAAAATCCTGAGAGCAAGGTTCTGTTGATAGCCATACAAATCATCAACTTTATCAAAAGCTGGTCTTTCAGTTATAGTATTTTTATAGGTTTTGTCAAGAAATGGTAGCAGAGCAGTTTGAATTGCGGTGGGACAAAACAGGCAGTGGGATCTCGCTGGGTGTCTGACTAGTTCTCTTCCTGTCTTACTTGTTTGAGCTTCTGCAGAAATCGAAAGGGCTGGCAGTAAGGCTGAGAAAGACTCCTGAAAGGTGAAGACAAATGCGGTTTCCTGCTCACAGGGAGCCGGGTTGCAGTTTCCAGTGGGCCGTGTTCATTGGCACCTGAAATCTAGGACAGCCAGTCATGGATGTGTGGGCCCAGTGGATGCTGTGTACAGGCAGCCACTGCGGCGGGGTACCTCACTGCAGAGGAATGTACTTGCATCAGCAGGAAAAGCATCAAAAGACTTAAAGTAAAGTGTATTACCCCTCGTTATTTGCAGCTTGCTATTAGTGGAGGTGAATTGGACTCTCATGGAGGCTACCATTGTTGCTGGTGGTGTCATTCCACACATCCCCAAATCTCTGGGAAGAAAGGACAACAGAAGACTGTCTAAAGGATGGTGGGATTTCTCATTACCTCAGGACCCTAAGTACTCTGACAACTGTCCAGTGCTGGTGATTCCAGTGGACTACCTCTGTGAAAAGCGCCATCTTGCCTCTTTGTAATTCTATTTCAGCAAGTTGAAAGTTTAATTAGTTTTCCAACCAACCCAATCTCTGCATTTGAGTCTTAACCATACTTAAGTGTGGCTTCAAAGAAGCTATTGATTCTGAAGTAGTGGGTTTTGATTGAGTTGACTACTTATAAAAAACTGGATTTTAATTGTGATGCAGACATTATAGTAACAAACATTTGGTTTTGTGCAGACATTATTTCCACTCTGGTGGATAAGCTCAACAAAAGTCATATCCCCGCCCCCACCCCCCCCAAAAAAAGAAATGGTAGCAGAAAATTAGGGGCTTCTCTATCATAGAGAAGCTCACTGACATTTGAGCTCACTGACTTTTGGAAACAGTTTCACCTTTTAAAAAAGAAAAAGAAAATTCATTTTGGAACACTTTGAAAGAAAGAATTTTGCCTGTTTTGTTGGTTTACCTGGCAGATTTTTAACCAACTGAATGAGATGACTCTTTGAATTTAAGGTCCTGATATCACCATCATGGATGCTTCTGAAAACATTACCAACTTTGCTGGCCAAGCTGCTGGTAAGAGACTGGCATCTTCACAAACTTTCTTCCTTTCTCTCTCTCTGTTCCTCCCTCTCTCACCCCCCTCCTTCCCTTCCTTCTTTCTTCCATTCTTTTCTTTTGTATTTTATTTTATTTTTAGGGAGAGGAGAAGGGAGGGAAAAAGAGAGATAAAGAAACATCAATGTGCATGAGAAACATCCATCTGTTGCTTCTTTCACACCCCTAACCAGAGACCAGGCCCGCAACCCAGGCATGTGCCGTGGGACTGGGAATCCAACCAGTGACCTTTCCCTTTGCAGGAGGACACCCAACCCACTGAGCCATACTGATCAGGGTGCTTCGCAAACTTCCAAATGCTGAAGAAAGTGCTTTACCTCAGTGGAGCCCAGTTACAAAATTCTGTCAATTTTTTGAAAAGAGTAATCTATAAACACCTGGAAACGCTTTAGAACTCTTGCAAAAGTCATTTCTATCTTGATGGTAACAAAATTGAACCCCAGAGTCTCATTCTTTTTCTTTCTTATACTTGTATAAACTGTATCAAAGGTGTTGATCTAGCCAAAGATGAATTCATTGATCTTAGGACCAAAAAAACCCAGTGTAACTGAAATTTCACTGAAATTTCACTCTCCTAGGAGAGTTTTGGTGCTACCTGGGAGACACTTATTTTTACTTTGTGAAGGAGCTGAGGAAGCGTTAATTCTGTTTCCATGCTGCATCTTTGAGGATTGGATTTTCAGCATTGTTACCATAAAAATATATCAGAATCAATTGGATTTCCGACAGGGCCTGTGTATTATTTTGTCAGAGATATTCCACCATTTTATGTTCTTATTTAAGGTAAGCAAAAACCATTTTTGTAAGTATGTCTTTAAAGATTAAAATGTAACTTTAACTTGACTGCATTTCAAATATTTTATTTTTTTAATGCAGTGCAAAGAAGCAGATCTATTATTATATAACAGATACATTTTATTTTTGAATTTAATGAGAAATGTACAGTGAATTTTTAGAAAATTTTCAGAATTACAGAAAATAAGCTTTCAGTGTGGAGATAGACTTACAGCAAACACATTTAAAAAATAATACTTTGTTAACTGCATTTTACTATACTTAGTTTTTTTTTGTAATCCTGTGCATTTATTGCATGAATTAAAAAGCATTATTCTAAAGAATGTCCATAGGCTTCACCAGACTGCCCACTGGATCTGTGGTGTAAAAACAACAAAGAACTCACTCTATCAGGAGGTGATCAGCTGCCATGCTCTCGAGTTGTTTACAGGTGGGAAAAAGCAGGTTTGATGTGTGTTAGGGTGGAGGCTGGAAAGGGAAAAGCTCTCCTCATACGTGTAGGCCAGCAGAAAGGGACCTGTGCTTCCAGGAAAACCGCTGAAGGAGTCAGCGATGAGTGTCCAGTCCCATCACACTCAGGACAAGGAGGAAGCAGGAAGGCAACAGCCCAAATACAAAGGTACCTGCTCTCTTCTTCGGTAATACAGATTTAAGAAAACTGGCCACTTAAATTGTTTAAATGTATTGATTGATTAGAAAGAGAGAAGAGAGACATTGATTTGCTGTTCAATTTATTTATGCTTTCATTGGCTGTTTTTTGTATGTGCCCTGACCGCAGATCAAACTTGCAGCCTTGGTGTGCTGGGCAACAGATCTGACCAACTGAGCATTTGGAGTGAAGTGAATTACTGAGCTCTTCTGTGTCGGGCGTGATGTCGTAGGGCCGCAGAGAAGAGGACTGCATGGTTCTTGCCCTTGAGGAGTTAACAGTTTATCCGTGGAGACGAAACTAGTGCATACAACAATTAGGGAGGATTAAATGCAAAGCTAGATGGTGTCTTGGGAAAAACCTGTCCGTTGACTTTCCCATCACAGTGTCTCCAGAGTCTAGGATATTGCTTGGCAGGTAGTATGTGCTAGAAGAAATCCCCATTGAGAGAAAAAATTGGTGACTGAATTTTTAAAATAACAACTATTTTTATGAAAGTAATACATGCTCATTAGAGAAAATGTGAAAATACAGAATAACATAAAGAAGTAAAAAAATAAAAAATCAGCAAATACTTTCTATATTTCTTCTCTTTTTCCTAAATACACATCACAACACACATAACACTCATACTTTTAAAGAACAGACTTGGGACCTGACTTTTATAGCCTGATTTTTTTTTCTCTTTAAATTATATTGTGAGCATTTTTCTGTGCCATTAAATATTCTTCAGAACATTATTTTTAATGCCTTCACCATATAGTAGGCTATAAATAAATCATGGTATAGCCTAACTTATTAACCACTTTCCTATTGTTGAGCATTACTGTTGGGGACATTTTATACACCAGGAGCTACATTTGTTAGTTGCTTGCTCTCTTCCAAGTGTTGTGCTGAGTTGTGCCGAGTTTCCCCCCTTCATACATACTCTCATTTAATTTAATTCTCACAGCAATCCAATGAGGTGGAATTCGTGGTATCCATTTTATAGAGGGAAAACCTGAAGGTCAATGGAGTAACATGCCAAAGGTCATGCTGCTAGAAATTGACAAAGCTGGGGTTCAAACCCAAGTTGTTTCATGCCAAAGGCCAGACACTCAAATGTTACTCTAGACTGTCCCCCTAGCATGTATGAAGAAGGCACATGCTCATTAGGCAATAAGGAAGAAACACATAGCAGAAGGTAGGAGGAGATCCAGAAGAGACAGGGTGCTAAGAAGGAGGAGTGCTTTTCCATGTGCACAGCTGTGGAGACCCCAAGATGGACAAGACCACCCAAAGCAAAAGCCACAGATTCCATTTCACAAGAGGCATCTTCAAAGTGAGATTGGAGCGAAAGGTATCTTCTGAGCTCAGTGAGCCTGAATTCCTGGTGGTGGAGTGACAAAACTTTGTCACATTTCTTCTTGATATCAAGGGGCATCTAGCAGCCTTCATACCAGAGGCTGAAGGGAGGGGACAAAAGAGCAGCAGAGTGTTGCTCTGTTCTTTTTTTTTTAAATTTAAATATTTTATTTATTTATTTTTTAGAGAGAGGGGAAAGGAAGGAGAAAGAGAGGGAGAGAAACATCAATGTGTGGTTGCCCCTTGCAGGCCCCCAGTTGGGGACCTGGCCTACAACTGAGCCACGTGCGCTGACTGGGAGTCGAACCAGTGACCTTTTGGTTCACAGTCCCGCGCTCAATCCACTGAGCTGCACCAGCCAGGGCTGTTGTTCTGTTCTTAAGTGTTTCTGCATTGCCTCATGTGTGAGCAGTATTAGAAAGCAGCTCACAGTCTTGAAAGGGGTAGCGGGCAGGGTCACCAAGCACATAGGGAAGGCAGAATTGCAGGGTGACCAGAGGGGCTGGCTGGGCCTTGAACTGAGCGTTCTTCATAAGGAGTGGGTGAGGGACTAGGCTGAGGTGACCAACCGTCCTGGAGTGCCAGGAACTGAGGGATTTCTCTGCATGCAGGGCTTTCAGTGTTAAAACTGGGAAAGTCGTAGGCAAGCCAGGAGGATTGGTCACCCTCCTCTCTGAGCCAGGGCTCAGGTTGTGTGAGGTCCGAGCAAGTTTCTTGGATGGGTAGTCCGTGATCCAGGATCCAACTCTGTCTGCACATGCTCACCTCCACTCCTCGCCCTTGCAGCCTGTCTCTGCCTTTGCTCCTTCATTGAAAATGTGTCCACGAGGGTCACTGAAGACCTACGTACCACCATATTCAGAGGCCACTTTCAGTCTCAGCCACTGCTTCTCTCACCTGGACTCCTCCTAATGGTCTCCCAGCTTCTAGCCCTGCTCCAGGTCTATTCTTAACTCAACAGCCTAAGTGATCTTTTCCTATTATTTTTCATTAAGAAATAATGTAGATCCAGTAAAATTAACTTACATGAGTATAGAATTCTGTGTGTTTTGACCATCACTGCAATCAAGATAGAGAGCAGTTCTGTTGCTCCAAATAATTTCCCTGTGTCCACCCCTTCCCTTACCCCAGCCCTTCGTCGCCTCTGATTTTGTTTCTGTCTCTACACTGCTGCCTTTTCAGAATGTCATGTAAATAGAATCATGTAGTATATAGCCTTTGAGTTTGGCTTCTTTCCCTTAGCACAATGCACTTGAGATTCATTCACATTGCTATGTGTTAGTAGTTCGCTCTCTTTTTTAAGACTGAGTAGGATTCCATCCTGTGCAGATTCCACAGTTGTTTGTCCATTCCGCATTTGAAGGATTTTGGTACTTTCCAGTTTTAGGAACTAAGGATAAAGTTGCTTTAAAAATTCTCACACTGGGCTTTTGGTAAGTGTAGTTTCCATTTCACTTGGGTAAATACCTGGGAGTGGGATTGGTGGGTTATGATAGAAGTGGGTTTCACCTTATGAGAAACTGCTGAACTGTTTTCCAAAGTGCCTGTATTATTTATTTCACATTCCCACCAGCAAGGCATGACAGTTATAGTTGCTCTGAATCCTCACCAGCACTCGATATTATCAATTTAAAACAATTATTGTAGCCATTTTACTAGATGTATAAGTGGCATCTTGCTGTGATTTTAATTTTTACTTCCCTAGTGGCTAATGATGTTGAACATCTTTTCATGTACTTATTGTCATGCAAAGCTATTCAGTTCTTTACCCACTTAAAAATTGGCTTCTTTGCTTTCGTATTATAGAGGTTTGAGAATCTTCTACATATTCTGTATCAAGTCCTTTATCAGATCTATGATTCATAAATATTTTCTCCCAGTCTGTGGCTTGTTTATTCATTATTATAACAGTATCTTATGAAGAGGAGAAATTCTTAATTTTGCTGAAATCTAATTTATTAATCTGGTGTCATATCTAAGAAATATTTGTTTTCACTGTTCAAAGTTTATTTGGTGTTTTAGTTGGTATGACACTTGAATAGTTGGCTGCATTGTTTATATGTAGAGTTTTCTTTTTGCATTGTATGGCAGTGTACACTGATCTGATTCATATAGCACACAAAATAAGATCCTCAAGAACAGTTATGCATAAGACATGCAATACTGGATTTATACATTGGATCCCAGGATGTGGTTAATTGGAGAAAAAAAGTTGGACTAGGTACATTGGGTAGAGGAACCACAAGTTACATAACACACCGTGAGCATGCGTCCAGTCTGAAGGACAGCTGCAGCATATGCCTCATTGGCCGCGGTGCCTCTGAGGAGGCGGAACGATTTCACACTAACCAGTTTAGGCTACTATCCCGAAGCTAAGTAACCAGCATCAGATAGAGATGCAGGGTTTTATGAACCATTGGTATTTTTATCTTCAGGTAGTTGATATTTTAGTCACATCATCAGATAAAAGGGACAACATGCACAATCTCCAGCTAAAATCCTGTTGCAGCCTGGACAGTGAGGTGGTCTGACGTTAGAAGACTTTACAACTGCAGCTCTTCCTGGGTCCCCCCAAGTGTATCTGCGCTCTTCTTCAGATGGGCCTCTTCATCAGGTGTCAGAGTCACCTTCACAGCATCTGAGATTTTATTCTGTCCCAAGATGCAAGGAATACTAAGGAAGACATCTTCTCTTATTCCATAGAGGCCCTTGATCATGGTGGAAATTGGATGCACCCACGTAAGATTTTTCATTATAGTTTCTGCTAAATCTGCCACAGACAGTCCAATGGCCCAGGGTGTGTAGCCTTTTAGTTTAATTATCTCATAAGCAATATCAACCACCTGTTTGTGAACTTCTTTCCACTGTTCCTTATCTGCATGAGTGCCTAGATTAGGACGCAGGGTCTTCAGGGAGATGCTGCTGACATTCACTCCACTCCACATAGGCACTCCAGAGCAGCATTCTCCAGCCTTTTTGCCCCACAGACAGACTGCTTTCACAGGAGACGGGGAGGAGGTGGGCTCAGGTGAGTTTCACTCCCCAGCTGTGGATGGTGGGGTTAGGGGAGGACAGGAAGAAGAGCTCAGGTGAGTTTTGCTTGCAGCTTGGTTCTTAACAGGCCATGGCCTGGGGGTTGGGGACCCCTGCACTAGTGTCTCCATGTTCCCCAAGGACCCACCCATGACAGCTTAATGGGTGAACTCCCAGCCTTTCCCCCTTTAGGTAATGGAACCAGGCCGAATCCAGATTGCAACCACTTCCAATAATACGGTTTTTGGATAAGCTCTTTATCTTCCTCAGTCACGTAGGTCAAGACATCCCCTGGATTAGAAACAATAAGCAATTTGCAGTTGGGACTGTATTGTACAACATTAGGACTGATGAATTGAAGGATGTTCATGTTACTCTGGACCATATTAAGACAGCTTTCTCCCTCTTTTTGACGTGACCCCATTGTGATAATAACCAGCTTGGAGTCTGCAGTCATACTATAGTCTTCCTCAGAGACAATTTTTGGTGTTCTAAGGAAAAGGTTGCCATGTTAGAGCTCCATCATCTCTTTAGTTTGTCTTCCATGACATCAATAAGAGCAAGTTCATCTACCCAGTCCTTCATTAAGACTGATGGCATAGGCCATGCCAATAGCACCAACCCCAATGACTATAATCTAATTCTTGGGGCTTTATTTTTCCTTAAGGAGCTGACCCTTGAGCATTGCCATATTGGTCTTAGAACCAAAAGGAGTCGGTGTGCACCATGGGCAGGTGTTGGTGACCCAGGGTACTGGACCTGGACTTGACAGCTTGCTGCTTGGGTACCTCTAAGAAATATTTGCCTAGCCCAAGCTGACAAAGACTTTCTTCAATGTTTTTATGTAACAGTTTTCAGTTTTATATATAGTTCTATGATCCATTTTGAGTTAATTTTTTACTTGGTATAAGAAAAAGAATAAAGGTTTTTAAAAAATATCAATGTCCATTTTTTCCAGCACTATTTGTGGGAAAGACATGTACAATATAAAAAACATTAACATGGCCCTATGAAGTTGAAAATAAATTGCCCAGATACATGTGGCTCAGTTCCTGAATTCTCTGTTCTGTTCCTTTGATTTAGAATGTAGAAAGAGAGGTATGCTGGTGAACATTTAAGAACTGGCTATGTGGGAAATGGTGGCTGTTGGGAGTGGAGTCTTGATTTATAGTGTTTCCTGAATTCTGTTTTTTAAGTACTCTCACAGTAGACAATTTCAAGCAACCAATTTGACATCAACCACCTTGTAACACTGCTGAAAACCTAACACTTGTCTCCCCTGAGCTGGTACGAGTGGCCTCCGGCACTATGGCTCTCCTGCATTCCAGCACCACTCTGTCTTGACCACTGTGGCTTTATAGTAAGTCTTGAAATTGGGTATTGTGATTCCTCAAGCTGCGTTCTTCTTCAGGAGTATTTTGTCTCCTCTAGTTCCTTTGTCTTTCTATAAACATTTTATGTAGGGGATTCTGTCCAGCAGTATCCATCCCTGCTGCGGATGCTCATCAAAACATGAGAAAAATCATACACAGAGACAAACCAGGTCCTGTGGGGGAATAGACAGCATGGCCACTTTCTCTAGTGGAAAGTGCCTTGTCTCCATTCCCAAGCAGATTTTTATTAAGAAAGCAGACTCAGTTTGTGGATTCACAGTCTGGCAGAAAGGATCAAAGGTGACAGCTGACTTACAAAGATGCTAACAGAACTCCTGCTATGATTCTGGGCAGAGATTGGAGTTTTATCATATGAAAGGACTACAGGTTCCAAAGGTTTCCTGTCTGTGCCTTTAAATTCCAAGTTAATAACATCCTCCAGCAAACAGATCTCACAGGATTTTGCATATTCTATGTCCCAGGCCTGATTACCCCGGGGGTCTGCCGTCTCTGGTCTGTGCTGCCCCTTAGCTATTTCTGTAGGCCTGAGTTGGGCAGGAGACAGAGGCAGCCAGGAGACTTGGATTTCTCACATCTAAGAACAAGGACTCAGGCTTTGACAAAGCCGAGGGGGCAGGGGTTGATGTTGATCACCCCTTCATTTCCATAGCCCCGTGAGTCTCTTCCCTGTGGCATTCCCACATGATCGCGTCTGTCTTAGGTTCATTCTCTTTCCTAGAGAATTGTTACCCGTCATTGACTGCCGATCATGCAAAAGGGAGCCAGGCATTTGAACAGGCAGCGTTCATACCAGGGAAATAAGTTTTGTCTCCTTGGTGGCTCCTGGTCTGGAGGTCTCTCACTCAGCCTAAGTCACGGGGGGTTACAGCTTCCTGAGACCAGGCAGGTCGGTCCCCAACAATTTTAGAATCAGTATTGATTTCCACAAAAATTCTTGCGGAGATTTTGATTGAAATTGTGTTGAATATGTAGCTCATTGTAGGGAAAGTTGGTATTTTAACTACACAGAGTCTTGAAATCTATAAACAATACATGTATTTATTTACACTTTTAAAATTAATTACATCACTGTTCTGAATTTTCAGTATACTGATTCTGCACATATTTTGTTAGTTTTGTACTTAAGTGTTTCATGGTTTTTGAGTGTTATTATCAATGCAGTGTTTATAAGTTTAAATTTCTAATTATTCATTGCTAATAACTACAAATACAGTGGCCTTTTGTATATTGACTTTGTATTCTGTGACTTTTCTGTACTCAGTTATATTGATTGCAGTAATTTTATTTTGTAGATTCTTTGGGATTTTCTACATTCACAATTATGTCATCTAAAGATGGAGATAGTTTATGCTGCCTTTCCAATCTGCATTCATTCATTCATTGCACTGGTCAGGATTTCCAGTGTGATGATGAATAGAAATAGTGTGAGTGGACATCATTGCTTTGTTCCCATTTTGGGAAAAACATACTCAGTCTTTGACCATTCACTACAATATTAGCTGGAGGTTTTCTGCAGTTGTCCTTTGTCAGACTGGCAAAATTGCTTTTATTTCTAATTGACTGAGAGTTTTTATCCTGAGTGGGTGTTGAATTTTTTACATGCTTTTTTCCTGCTTTTATTGAGATGATTATAAGCTATTTGTTGTGGGTTGAATTATATTCCCCCAAAATATTGATGTTGAAGTTCCAACCCCCTGTTTCTGTGAATATGACCTGACTGGGAAATAGGGTCATTGCAGGTGTAAACAACTTAAAATGAGGTCATATTGGATTAGGGTGGAACTGAATCCAATGAACAGCATCCTTATAAGGAGAGATGTGAAGACTCAGAGGATAATCTGTTCTAAGACTCTTCTATATTCCTGGCTTGTAGATGTGTCACTCCAATCTCTGCTTCCATCTTCAAATGGTCTTCTTGCTGTATGTCTGTCTCAAATACCAGTCATAGATTTATGGCTCAACTTAAGTTTGAGATGATTTCATCTTGAGATCCTTAAGTTAATTGTATCTGCAAATACCCTATTTTCAAATAAGATCACATTCACAGTACCAGAATTATGACTTGAACACATCTTTTTTGTGACCATTATTCAACCCACTATACATATCAAATAAATTTACATACTTGTGTGCTTAAATTTTATCTCTCTATAACTAGTATGTAATTTCCACAAGGATAGAGAGGTTTGTCTATGTTCACTGCTCTCCTGTAGTACCTAGAATAGTGCTAGGCACATAATAGGTGTTCAACAAATCTTTGTTGGGTGAATGAACGCATCTCACTTCTTGCTTCAGCATCACACATGGCTGTGTAACTCTTTTATTCCAAAACTACTCTTCCTTGGTTTCTAAGCCCCCCACTTTCATTGTTTCTCCTTTGCCTTCTCTGCTTGTTCCTTCTCAGTCCCCATTGTTGGGGCCTCATCCTTTCTCTACCCTTTGACTAGTGTGTCCCGGATCTTCTTTCTTAACACTCTGTTTTCTCCCCAGACAGCTCGCCTACCTCTGTGGTCAATCACTTTCTAGATGTAAGTGACTCACTTTTCTACATTTTCCCCCAGCCTTTTTTCTGAACCACATTCCATTTTCCCCTTTTATCTGAATCTTCTTTATAATTAACATACCTGACACTCGGACACATTGTCTTTTTCCTTTAAACCTGCCTTCCCTCCTTCCAGGGTTCAGTACTACTGCCCTCCCTGTCACCACAGCCAGCAGCCTGGGAATCGTCCTTAACTCTCCTACATCCTATCACTCAACAGGTCCTATCAGTTTCACCTCTTAATCTCTTGGATCTGTCCACCTCCCCCCATCCACAGTTCAGCCATTGCTATTTTCTTCCCTTCTCTTTGCTTTTTTCCAAAATTCGAATGGCCCTGCAACTTCTCATCACGATCCCTCTGGTGCAGTGATTTTCAACTGGTGTGCTGCAAGAGGCACACTGGTGTGACACAGGAATTTTTAAAACATGCAATTCCTGACTGTTTAGTCAAAAGCACTGACCTCTTTTCCCTTGTTGTAAATAAACAAACAAACAAAACCCAAAAAGACAAAATAAAAGAAAAGATAATAGCTGACACTGTAATAGCTGTCCAGTGTGAAGGAATCAAAATTATACCTGTTTTTCAGATTGGCAAAAAAAATGTAAATTTTGGCATGCCTTAGAATTTTAGTAATTAGTTCGTATGCTGTGAGATTAAAAAATGTCGAGAATTGCTAATTTAGTGACTGAGCATTGCCTATAGGCAAGACTGATCCTTTCCCTCCTCAGGCCGTCTCCTGAGGGCCTTATGTGGTCCATCTCTTGTGGGCCTTCCACACTGACCTGGAAGTTCCCCGAATTCACCAATTTCATGGGCTAGCCCAGAGAGCATTGGGCAGCACAGTGCCCCATCAGGGGGCCTCCTGGTGTCTCTGTCTCACTGCCTCTCTGTTCTACAGTCCCTGGACCCTAGAAAAACTGCAGAAAAGTTGTTTGGGCAGAAAACTTTATGGAAAGAAAGTTAACATTTGGAGGAGGTGCAGCTGTCTCTAAGAGAGATTTTGGGTTCCATTTTATTTGCAGGTAATGGCAGTTTCTCGGAGAGCTTCCATTCTGTCTCTGCCTTTTGGCATCAATCGTTGGGATCGATGCTGCAGCAATTACATTCAATACGATGCTCACTGCAGCCACTGCATATCCAAGGCTTAAGTGTTGCTCAGTGTCACTTTCATGCTCCCCAGTGTATGGTGTGTAATTATAACTGGTTCACTGCTTTCTTTGTTAAGGAAGCAGATGCTTTTAGCCTGAAAAAAAGAACAAAAGTGCGTTTTCTCTAACCTCACAAGAGTGCTCATTTCCAGAGTGATCCTGGAATGGATGCAGGCTCTTGATCATGAACAGAATTGTCTGCTGGGAGCTCTGGTAGCATCTCCTAAAATGTGCAGAGCCCCTTGACTCCTCCTCCTTGCCAGGTCGGGGAGGGCCTCTGGGACCCTGAGAGCAAATCCAAAGGCAAAGAGAGATGGAAGAACTGGGGGCCAGTGACCGTCAGTGCGGCTATGAAATGGGTATTATCATGCATTAGAAGCATGACTTGGAGAAAGAATAGTCAGTTGGCTGGAAGTCACACAGCTTTGGGTTTGTATTTAACTGTGTGACTTCAGATAAGTCACTTTTATCATCTATCAAGTGGGAATAATAAATCCTGCCAACCTACCTCAGTCAAATTCAATTCCGAACTATTACCTGAGCGCCTGCCATGTTCCAGGCACTAGAGTATACAGCAGTGCACACGTCAGACCTGCTGCGTCCGGTCTTCAGGGAGCTTGCGGCCTGGGGCAGCAGTTGACAGATTGACTTAAAGGCCAAATCTGGTCTGTGGCCTGTTTTTGGACCTGTCATCTTAGAATGGATTTTACATTTTTAAAGTGTTGTTAAAAAAGAAAAACAGAATGTACAATGGAATATGATATGGCCTGTAAAGCCTAAGGTACTATCTGATTCTTCATAGAAGGATTTTTATTGACCCCTGGCCTACAGCTGTTCAGTGACAGTCACTGGCCACGTGTGGCTACTGAGCGCTTGAAATGTGGCTGGTCAATTAAGATGTGCTATAAACTATACAATGGACATGTTTCCACTTGAAGTCCATATTTCAAAGACTGTATGGAACCAGAATGAGAACTATCCCATTTTAATTTTTTATGTTGATTGCATGTTAAAATGATAATATTTTGGATATAGTGGGATATATCATAAATAGAATATGTGATTAAAATGAATCACGTGTTTCTTCTTACTTAAAATGTGGCTATTAGAAAATTGAAAACCACATAATGTGGCACACATTACATTTCTGTTGGATAGCACTGATTTAGATGAGAGTTAGATCGTGCATCTAAAACTAGATCTATTGCTTATTAGTGTGTTAGCTAAGCCTCAATTTTTTAATTTCTAAAATGGGGGGTGACAGTAATAATGGCTAATTAAGAGTTGTTTTTTTAATTAAAAAAATCCTTACCCTTGGATATGCTTATTGATTTTAGAGAGAGAAGAAGTAGGGTGAGGGGGAAGAGAGAGGGAGGGAGAAAGAGAGAGAGAGAGCGCATCATTGATAGGTTGCCTCCCATATACACCAACCAGGGATCAAACACACAATCTAGGTATGTGCCCCAACTGGGGATCGAACTTGCAACCTTTTAGTACACAGGATGACGCTTCAACCAACTGAGCCACCTGGGCAGGATGACACAGTTGTTTTGAGGCTCAAATTCTACTGAAACAATTTACTGAGAGCATTTAATGAAGTGCAAGTTGTTATACAGATATAACTGGTTATTGTGGTTCAGCTGTACCTGAGACTGCAGGTGACTCTTTACTGCCCTCCCCACTTATCGGTCCTCACTGTACTTGTGGCAGGACTGGTGTGGGTGACATTCAGCCCTGCCTCCCACTTCTTAGCAGCTCCCAGGACTCTCCTGCTGCTGGGCCCCAGGCCCTATAAGGCATTTGTTTGTAACATTTAGAATTCTTTCTTCCTCCTGGAGTACCCACATTTGGTTTTGGAGATAGAAGACATTAAAATCCTAGTGAGAACGCTATAGGAGAATGAATTGCAATAGAAGCCAGGAAATCTGGATGAATGGTAATAAAAGCCCCAAAAGTAACTAACATTGAAGTCTTGCTAAGTGTTTCATGTGTATTATATCGTTTAATTAAATAGCAAAAGCATGAGGATTTAGAGTCCTGATTTTACAAATGAGAAAACTGAAGTGCAGAGAGGTCAAGTGACTTTCCTGGGGTCTGTTAGCAGGTAGGTGGCAGAATCTGGACCTGAACCCACATCTTCTGACTCCAAGTATAGTATAGAGGTCATTCAGGGTCCTTTGTCTGTCTTTGCATGAGGAGTGATGCAGGAAGCAAGGTGGTGCTGTCAGGAGGAGTCAGCACAGGGTAGTGGACACAGCCCTGGCCCAGGAATCAAAAGATCTGGATTCCGTCACCAGTGCTGCCCCTTATTACCTGGGTCAAACTATTTCCTTCTCAGGTCTTCATCTTCAGTTGGTGTGTGGTACTGTCATCTCTCAGATGCTCTTAGCAATCTCATTTTAGGAGATAAGATTTAAGGCCAAGTACAGGAACTTCCAAGGCCAGCCCAGGGGCTGACTGCCCCAATGTCACCCAGGAAGTGGTTTAAAAATGCAGGATCCCAGGCCCAGCTCTGGAATGTCCTTCAGTGCCCGTGAGATGAGTTTCTAAAGTCTGTGCTTGTGAAAACTTCTGTTGAGTCTCCAGTTTTATGAACTACTGCATTGGAGGTCGTTGGCTCTTACTAGAACTTTGACATCAGCACTTTCTTGAAGCAATGGTCTCCACTTGTATTTTTAAAAATATTTCCTACTGAATTAAGATGCTAATCTTGTCAGCACTCATTCCAAAATATAACTGAGACCCAGGCATTTCTGTGCCCCTCCGCTGACCAGCAGTGCCCGAGCCACCATGATCTCTCACTTAGACCACTGCAGAGAGGTGCCAAGCGTAGAGGGTTAGAGGCTGACGACCTGGGTTCAGAACCTGGCTCTGTCACTGGCTTGACCTTTCTGTGCCTTGGTTCCTCAGCTATGATATGTTACTGTCCGGTTAAGAACCTCTAACATCTTCAAACTCCCGTATTTACCCAGGATGAAATCCAGACTCTTTTCTGCGGCCTATAAGACTCTTCAGTTCTAGCCCTTACACACCCATGACCTAGTCTTTCCCTTACAGACGGTTTTGGCCATGTTGGCTTTCTTGCTATTTCTCAAACATACCAAGTACATCCTGGCCTGGGGATCTTTGCACTAGCTCCACCTATTTATGGCCTAACATTATATTGTATGAGTCTATTTGTTTAAGTCATCAGCCTCTCCTACTAGATGGGAAACTCCATGAGGGCAGGGATTGTGTATGTACCTTGTTCACTTCCATACCCCTAGTGCCTAGATTACTGCCTGGCACATGGTAGATGCTCATTAAATGTTTGTTGTTTGAATGAATAAATTAATGAATGAACCGACACTCTTTTCCTCCTGCCTGCCCCTGCTTTCTTCTTTTCTGCTTTCACCTCTCCCAGCTTAGACTGTTCTGCGGTGGGAGGTCTGGGCATCTAGCTGTAGTTTATCAAAGCAAAGAAAATCATTCTCTGGGAAATAATACCTTGAAATACACATTACTTTTGTGCCATATTGGTATACACTAGTAAATTATGTGGAGGAAGAAATATTTCTGGAGACACAAGTTGCCCATCCAGGCCTTTTATCTTCTCTGTCAGGATGGGTGGAGGCCATTCATTACCCTCCCACTTCCCGTCTGAGTCACAGTAGCTGTAGCTGCTACTGAAACTTCTGTCACTCATCTGATCTTTCATTTAATCAATAAATCTCTCTCTTGAATGTAACCATCTGTATTTAATGTGACCGGAGAGTAGGCTAATTAAGCACTTAGTTAGATGGCCTCTTTTAGGCATGTTTAGCCTAGAATTTCCCCTGTGACCCATGGAATTTCTTCCCATAAGAACTAATTCCTTCAGTAGTGAGAGAGCAGATGTCAGCCGTTCATTTTCCTGGGTTCCCTCTTGGCTTACGCCAGCTCCTTAGCCCTTAACCCCCATGGCTGTTGCTTAACCTTTCAAAGCCTGCATCAGGAAAGTCAATACCATGTATTTCATGCTTGTGGTCAGGATTCAAAACATGTCTGTTTCGTAAATCCACATCATAGTGCAAGGGTGATATGAAAACATATTTACTCACTAAGTGGCCCAGGCCGGCAAGTCACAGCAATGCTAGGGTGTTAGAGCAGGTGTTATTCCTGTAGTCGCTTGAATGTGGGGAGCTCTGAGGGTCTCAGAGGAGGAGTGGGTTGGCCAAGGTGATGAGAGCCCTTGTGAGGTGGGTTCAGGGAATTAGCTGTGTGTAACCAGCATGACATATTTCAATAATGTAGCAACAGGTATGACTGCACTGTAGAGTACTGGCTAATGGCCACCTGGCCCCTTCTGATGAGCACCTTGGAGTCATCTGTCCGTCTCTGGAACACACATATCAGACACCAAAAAAGAGACAGTCTCCGTCATGCACACTCTCCTTGCAGCTTTCGCTCTCTTCTCTTCCCTTTCTTGTTCCCGGTTCTGTTCTACATCTGACTTGCCTGCTAGCAACCTTCTGGCTTTGTCTCCTACTTCTGTCCTCACCTCATCATTGGATTTGACACTTGTACCACAGGCCTTTCTTCCCTGGGCAAGCGGGAGCCCTAAATAGCCTCTGGGGCTCAGGACACCTCACTCAAACTCCCCTTTTGCTAGTCCTTGTCCTGGGGTCCTCCAACCCCAGGCCTAAGTTTTAGACTCTTCCAGTCTAAGGAACAAGTAGGGGTTCTGCCTGTTCAAACCTCACTTCTTGTCCAAGTCCAGATCCTTGAAATTTGCCTCCTCTGGAAAGTTTTCTCTGCCTTCTCCAATGGTCTCAGTGGAAAAATGAAATGTCCAGCACCTCCCCCATGAAACGCTATTTGACCGAAGGCAGGTTGTGACACACAGTGGTAATAAGTGCTATAGGAGCTGAGGTAAGAG
This sequence comes from Tonatia bakeri, assembly GCA_004024845.1. Lineage (NCBI taxonomy): Eukaryota > Metazoa > Chordata > Mammalia > Chiroptera > Phyllostomidae > Tonatia > Tonatia bakeri. The sequence goes on along the minus strand of PVIA01002948.1, from coordinate 133,098 downwards.
GGAGCAAATGCAGAAAGCTGGGGTATTAAAGAGTTAGACCTCTGGGGTGAATCTTGGTTTTCTTCGTTATTGCTTATATCACCTTGGGCAAGCTGAGCTTTGTGCTATAGATTCCTTCTCTGTGAGATGGAGGGTCCTTAAGAGGGTCAAATCAAGATGATGTTGTAAAATGTGTACCACAGACTGTAGGTACACACATATAGCAGGGACCCCCACAATGGGACCAGCTCATCCATTGCACTGTGCCCCATTTTGGTTTCATTCATCAGATGCAGTGTGAAATGGTAGAAAGAACATGGGCTTTGGAACTGGACAGATCTGAGTTCAAGTGCTTATTTGGCCAGCAAAGAACTATGAGACCTTGGGTAAGTACAAATAATTCTGAGTACCACGTTGGTAGCACAGGCCAGTCATGTCTTCCTTGTGGAGTCTGTGCAAGTAGTAAAAGAGGCAAATGACACAAATGGCCTGGAGAGTGGATGGTGTACAGTGGGTACTCCACAGTGCCAGTCCCCTCTCCCCATATCTGTAGGTGAGTGGTCTATGGTCACTATGGCTGACAAGGAAATGTGGGTCCATTTACTTGACAAGAAGTAATTTTCTGTTCTTGTTTTGTTTTTTAACCTGGCATGAAGGTACTAGAGGAAACAGTGTTGTTGGAAAACTGTCTTGTTTTCAGAAACATTAGATAAATTAGGTTACGTATTTTATTGTTTGTGAATACGGTGCAATAATTTATTTCCCTTCTTTGAAGATGCTGGTTCCAACACCCCAAAGCAGTGCTTTATTTTGTTCATGTGCGATGTGATCTGCTCACCCGTTTTATGCCTTGTTCAAATGAGCTTGCTTTAATATAATTTTGATCATTTCTAATGCTTTAAATTAATTATAGTCATTTCAGTGGCTCCTCTGCGTCTTTGCTGTTGCTGTTTCATCTCCATGGCAACCTTTCTGACAAAGAGAAGGGAGAGAGAGTGAGAGAGAGAGAAGGAGAGAAATGTGCATATGTCTCTTCTGTTCTGGATGTTGACTTTAGTTTGCTTTTAAACTCGGTAATATCTGCTCCAGGGAGAAGGATTTTGGGGTAACAACAAGTGAAAGCTGTTTATTGTTTTCCATTCAGGAACTATGCTTGGCCTAGAAGCTTAGCTGTGAATTCTGCTTCCCTCTCCTCCTCCCCATTTTCTCAGCCTGGGAGCAGATCAGAGGCAGTACCAAGTGGGGTCAGTACTGAGATAACTTAATGCAATGTTCAGAATTAATAAATTGATATTCATGGAGTGCTTTGGTGTACCCGATAGGGCTCTTTACAAATGTTAGCTGATTTGGTCCTTGTAGACACCTTGTGAGGCTAGAATTATTCTCACTGTAGAGATGAAGAAAAGTCACAAAGAGGTTAACATCCTGGCCAAAATTTCTCGGCTGGTGAGTGGTATGACCAGGGTTTGATCACAGATTTTTCTGATGCCAAGTGACAAGTTTCCTTCACTCATTTATAATGGATCTCTTTCCTCCATGATTGAGGGCTGGTATGCTTGCTTTGCCCATCCAAATGTCCCCTTCTTAAAGCGCTCCTGATGATCCTACCACCCATCTGTCCCTGCTGATTCCCCATGGCTCTTTGTTTTGGGGTCTCTTTGGCCCCTTCTCATCATTATCATTTGCACTCTCACCTGGTCATCTCTTAGGAGCAACTAGAGGGCAGGCTGGGAAGCCTTGTCATCCTTTCACTCCCTTTGTGCCAAGTACAATGCTCCTCACTAGGTGGGTACTTAGTAAATACTGAACTAACCACAGAAGAAAAGCAGGTGTTTGGACAAGTATCCTATATTGCAAACATGTATTTTAATGACTAGTACAGATGCTGGGCTCTGTGTTTAGTCATGCTTGGGAGAGCAGGGTAAAGTTCTATTAGGTGCCTTGTAAAATTAACATATTCCTATATGTGGGGGCTTTGGGGCTCTTGCCTTTGAAGCTCCTGAGAATGTCACCTGCCATTTCATTAGAGCTGGCAATACTTGGCGACAGAATGTGGTCTGACTCAGGAAGCAGCAGGAGGTCCAGGTTTCTCAGGTTTAGCTGTCTAAGCAGGGTAGGAGGCGAGAGATTAGTGGGAGGAGCTACCAGAGGTGGGAAGGGGAGGCTTGGATCCAGGTGTACCCTTCTTCTCTTCCCTCTCAATTCTAGAGTCTAGAATTTTATGGTCTCAATGGGTAGGAACCACAGAGATTCTGAAATGGAAGCAGAATTTTAAAGGTAAGTGAAGCTACTAGAGGAGACAGGGTGGTAAAGTTATATTTTGAACAATTTTTCCAGCACATATATTCCAGTGGACATGCACCCAATCTCTTCTTCTCTAACCTGAGGCCATGCACTGATCCTGAAGGGCTGCCTTGCTCAGAATGATGTTTAGAGCTTCTCCATGGGAACAGCCTTCAGGACCTGGCTGGTTTATGAAATATGAAAACAAGGAGTCTTGGTGCCTTGGTGTTCCACCTTATAAAGCCTTCCTGCTCCCCTTACACATGGTTAATCAGCCACACTTCGCACCTCTGTAAACCCTCTCAGTGGCTCACCCACACTCTGACTGAGTATATGCATGCCACTTGGCCCTCCCTAGTCTTTGCCATTGCTGTGGCTTGGTGGCAAAGAATCCCTTTGTTTTTTTGTGATGAGGTGAAACTTGATGACAATTTTCTTAACTAGGGTCACTGGGACCCATCTATATTTGGATTCATGGCTTAAGGTGGCTTTTGCCCCTGGAGCCCTTCCTTTTGTTATCCTTTGCTCTTCTGCACAGTGTCCCACTTTCTGACACAGACACCTGTCTTTGGGGCTTAACCTTAGGAAAAATGAGCTGGCAGGGCTTTTGGGGACTGACATTTGCCGGCTGGGTTGTAGTTCTATGACTGCCCTGGTCTGGCCAGCTCCTCAGTGTTTCTTGTCAACAGTGAGTCATATTAACAAACAGTTCAATTTCCTTGAAAGATGGCCGACAGGTGCCTCTGCCTGCATCACCTAATGTTTTTTCTATTGGATTAGAGGCCAGTAAAGCTTCTGGTCCTGGGACACAGGCACCCAGTTGGGTACCTTAGGTTGTTGACATCAGCAGCTTTGTGTGAAAAGTGTGGATATGTCCACACTCAAAGAGGTGTCTGCAGGAAGCGGGGTTCTGGTGCAGACTTCTTAAATTCTGTTATCTATCTATCCACCCTTCAAATGCCTACTCTGTCCAATGCCATTGGGGCAATTTCTTGATTGGCCAGTTGTGCCCGGATATTGCTTGTGGAGCAATCTGGATCATCTTCTCAGCCCCAGGGTGCTTTGCATAATCATCTTTTCAGCAGGTGGTAGTAGGTAGTTTCAAGAAGATCCCCTCTGTGGTTCTGCTGAGAGAAAAGGCAGGGAGAGAAGAATATTGTCCGGTTAGTGGTTTTGCTTCTCTCAGTCTCTGCAAGCACAGAAAGACAAAGAAAATTCTGCTCTCATCAGGCTGTGTGAAAGTGCATGGTACCATTTCAGCATAGATAGAAGCAAGCACACACCACACATCAGCACACATACACCAGTATATACCTGCACACACCAGCACACAGTAGCACACTGTGAGCACACACACCGGCCCACATATATACACAGTACCTCTGTGTCCAGGGTTCAGCACCCACTCTCTGCCAGGGTGACCTCTGACTGTTCAGGCCTCCAGTGGGTCTGAGGCCAGATGGATCAGTGGCCTCTGATCTCTTTACTCCTATGAAGATGTAAACCTCCTTTGGTCCAGAGTGATCAGCAAACAGAAGCTTGGAGGGAAGACCTGCTGTCCCAGACCCTGAATGCAGAGGACAGAGCTTGATCAGGGCATACTTGGGGTGGGAGTGGGGGTGGATCAGGGTTTCCCACCCACCTCCCCTTTTAGAACCTTCCAGTCCACAAAACTGTTTTGTGCTGGGCACTATGGGGGGGTCACAGAAGGGAACATACAAAACAGTAACTTATGCCCTGGTTATTTCGTCACACTAGACTTCAAATGAAAATGCTCTTTAAAATTCCCAGGAAACATGCACCATCTCTGTGTTTGACCCTCATTCCTTTTCTGGGCCACATTGCTTCCTCGACCTGCATTTCATCCAGATGCCTCCTCCACCTTCACCCCTTGCCCTTGCGTGAGTCTCTCTCTGGGCATAGGGAGGCTTGAGAGAGGGTCGGGTGGATTAAAAGCTCAGGAGTGGCATGGGAGAATCAAGACAGTCAAAATGTACCCATGTTACCTTGACTCAAGGAATTTCTTAGTTGAGCTATAATCGATGTATAACATTATATTAGTTTCAGGTGTAAAATATAATGATTTAATATTTCGATATATTGTTGGCTTACTGATTAAAAGCACTCCCTTTCATTCTCAAAAGTGTCCTAATTTGAATGATGTTATATGTTCACCCAATTTAAAGTCCAATTTATTTGCCATTGATTTTTGTAACTTGTTTTTATACTGTCCCAAGATGTCCCTGTTCTAAAAGACTGCTTTTGGACATCACATGTCCAGTGGCAGGGCCTGGCTCAGGTCAGGAAAGTGGAGGCAGGTGTACAGATGCCCTCAGGGCAGCCCTGAAGATCACATCTGGCTCTCCTTGTCCACTTTCACAGGCGATTCTTAACCCTCCTGAGCTATCAAGGCTACCGGGCATGTAGCTGGTATCAGAGAACCTTGGCTGGCAGAGAGCTATTTTGGAGTGCCGCTTCCTGAATTCCTGGGCCTCCCCAGGTTGCCAGAAGCTACCCAAGGGCTCTTGGGTCTGTCCTGGCAGCAGCTTAATGGTTCAGTCAGCCAGGGATCCCAGGAGCTGGGGTGTTGACCTCTGTGTGGAATGCCACGCCCAGCTGGGACTTCTGGTGAGTGGACTTCTGGGTCTGCTCAGAGAAGAAGATGGTTGATTTTTCTCCCAGATCTCACAGCTTTGCTGCAGCAGGGCTGTCTGCTCTACTATATTAATAGGAAACAAAACACGTTATTTTGTTGTGTTTGATTTCCATGTTAGGCTAGAGTCTTCAAGGGCTGTTTAAAATTTAATAAGTGAGAATAAAATAAGGAGAAAAAAATATTCCTCTGGGATGTGTGGCTGCTGCATCAGACTTGTTAATTGAAGTGCTGAATTTCTAGCAGCAGATAGCTGACCCAGCAGGTGCAGAGTGTGCCTGTCCTTGTTCCTCCAGGGCTCAGAGCAGGCTCAACCTCCTGTTCTGGGAACAGACCCACCCTCAGGAATGCCACATGGATGTGGCTTGGGTGGGAGCTGATGTAGGTCAGGGAAGGGGGTTCCCAGGGATCCCTGCACAGTTTTTGGCCTCTGGAAGGCCCTGAAGTTTACCACTGGTCCTTCAGATTCATTCAGCAGACTTTTATTGAGCACCTACTATATGCCAGGTAGTGCTAGATCCTGGCTAGAGAGATGAAAAAAGTGTGAACTTGTACTCAAGGAATGCAGAGACTAGACTCATGCACTTATGATGCAGTGAGTGAAGGGCGTGTGGGCATAAGTCACAGAGTTTCCTGTGATGGACCTGGGAGAGCTTCCATCATGGCAGAAGAGTTGTCCCCCAGCTCTTGGGAGTACTGCAGCTATCAGCTGGAGGTGGAAATTTTCTACTCTGAAGATTTCCATCTGGCTCAAGATTATGCCCACTTCCTGGGGAAACTGCATCCAATGACTGATGGATGTGTGCATATAAAGGTCCAACCTCCTTGCCCTAATGTGGGACAATTCTGAAGGGTCACTTGAGTCTCAGAACCCTCATAAGCTGCATCACAGCTCAACTTCTCTCCTCAGTCCTGCTTCCTTCTCTTCCATAGGCATTGACTGCAAGAGTGCTCCTTAACAAACCTTCTGCACGATAATCTCTGCCTCAGGCTCTGCTTCCTGGGGGAATCCAACCTGCAGCAGGACCTGACATGGTCAGCATTGCACAGTGTAGGCTTTCTGGATGAAGTGCCTTTTAGGCTGAAATCTGAAGGATGAGTAAGAGTCATTCTGGTGACAGCTTTGGGTCTGGAGTGAAAGGGTAGCGGTCCCAGGCAGGGGAAGAGAATGTGCACAATCTGATAGGCAAAGAAGAGCAGGACATGCCCAGGTGGGGAATGGCAAAACAGGAGCCTGGGGATTAAGCTGAAGACATTTCATGAGGTTCTTATGAGCTGTGATGGAGGCTTGGGTTTCATTCTAAGGGCATTGTGATGCCTTTGAAGGGTTTTGTTATGGAGGGCAGTGACTTGGTTGATTTATTTTCTTTTTAAAAGATCTTGATAGGAAGGAGGTAAAAACAGAAGCAAGGAGGCCAGTTAGGGAGGCTGTCAGGGTAAGCCAGGAGAGAGATGATGATGGCCTCAATTGAAGTAGATGGAGAGAGGTGGACAGAGTTAACAGACATTTATTTAGGAGGAAAAATCAGTTGTCAGAAGGTAAGGATGGATAGGGTATGGAGGGAGAGGGAAGAGTCAAGGATGATGATTGGCTTTCTGAAATGGTGCTGTTACCACTTAATGAGATGGGGAATAAGTAAAGAAGCAGATTTGAGGAGCAGTGGTAGAGGGGGGAATCTGTTGAATTTCAAAAGTGCTGAATTTTACTTACTTTAGGGCTATTCAAGTACAGAGCTGAGACATTTCAATATCTAGATAGGAAGCTTAAAAGAAAAAACAGCATTGTTTATTTGTTTTTATCTGTTGGTTATGATAAATTGCCCTCAAAACGCAGTAGCTTAAACAACAAGTATATATTATTTCAGTTCCTGTGAATGATGACATGAGGAGTGCCTTAGCTTGGGGGTTTCACATGAGGTTGCAGTCAAATGCTGATTACTCAAATGTCCAGCTGGGGCTGGAGGATCTGCTTCCAGATGGTGCACATGGCTGTCAAGTTGGTGTTATTGGCCAGAGGCTTTAAATTCTTAGCATTTGAACCTATGCATAGGGTTTGTTTGAGTGTCTTCATGACGTACCTGTTGGCTTTCCCCAGAACAAGTGATCCAAGAAAGTAGGACAGAAATGGCAATATCTTTTATTGATCTACCCTCAGAAGTCACACAATATAATTTTCACCATATTCTGTTGGTTACACAGACTGACCTTGATACATTGATAGAGGGGATAGCTACACAAGGGTATGAATACCAGACTTCGAGGATCATTGGTGCCATCTTAGAGGCTGGCTACCTCACTTGGAGGTATAGATCTAAAAATCATTAGCACTTAGATGATATTTGAAGACTTGGTAATGGGGTGATGGCCTGAGAGAAGTGTACAGAGTGAGAAGAGGAGGGCTTCAGGACAGAGCCCCGAGAGACACTGGCCTGTAAGGATAAGTAGAGAGAGAAGCCGGTAAAGGAGACTGATGACAGATGTGATCCTGGTTTGCCTGCAGTTTGTTCTGGTTTCTGCCTGACTGCTCTCATATGATAGGTTATTCTGCCCTTTTTCACCCTTGAAAGTGTCCTGGATTAGGTGAAAACTCTATGGTCGACTTATGATAAAAAACAGCCAGAGCAGCAAAGGAAAATCAGGAGGTACCAATGTGATGGGCATTGGATATCATGTCCAGGAGGTCACTGAAGACTCAGCAGTCAATGTTTGAGCTGTGGTCATGCAAACCAGGTTTCAGTGGGTGAGGTGAGTGAGAAGTGAAGTATGTGTAGTGTTATTTCTAGAAGCTTGACCAAGAGATGAAGGGGGAAAATGAGGTTTTAAGAGTATAGGGAGTAGGGAGAAAATTTTTCTCTTAAGATATCAGACACTAGGATATGTATAATTAATAAAGGAAAGGCTCCAGTAGAGAGGAAAAGGTTTTTTGCTATCCACGTTGCCCGGAGCAGGGGCATGATATGGAATATACATTTGAAGGCCTCAATGTCTCAAAATGTAAACCCAAGATGAGGGTGCAGAAGCTGGTTAGGAAGGAATGACAGCCACCTGAGACCCCTGAAGTTCCCAGGTTTGCACTGGGCAATGCCTGGTGCTTAGCAGGGGCTATCTAGTCTGGAAATCCATGTGCTTTGTCTGCATCAAAGGTACTCCTGAGGTCCACTCATCATCCCCTTCTTGCGAAGGCTGCTTCTCTGGGCCCCTCTCTGGAGATGCTCCTGCTTCCGTGGAGGGCAGTGGAGCAGCGGGACTCTGGAAGGTGATTGGGTGCTTGTGCTCATACGTTGATGTAAGGATGTGGGAGGGGTCTCTGTATATGCTGCAGAATGAGCTGAAAGGGTCCCTACCCTGTTCCCTATTCATGATGACAAGAGACCAGCAGAAACATGGCTTCATTGTCCTAGATTGTTCAATCAGAGGCATTTGGGAGCTCTTTTTAATGCATTGGCCTGGGAAGGAGAGAAAGGATTCTTTATCATAAAAAGGTCAGGATTATTGCTTCATAAGGAATAGAGTCCAAGTCATATAACTAAAATGAATATGTGTGTTTCAAAAGAAAATGAGTTTTTGTGATAGTGAGGACTGTTTGTACCTCAGTTAGGAGAAAGCTGGTTGGAGCCAGCTTCCAGGAGCTCTCAGGACATTTAAAACACTCCTGTCTCTCCCTAAACCCAGTAGACAATAGTTGCTTCTGCCACCTGTGACCCCTGATAGCGAGCAGAAGCCCAGATGGCAAATAACTTTACTGACATCCAGCTGATATCGGAGGCTCCCAAAGAAAGGATTAAAGACTTGGGTACCCCTTACATGTGGAAAGGGCGAAATGTCCCCAGAGAGGAGGGGAGGAAACCTGGATGGTGTGGCCTTCTGGAAGAAAGGGCTGGAGGATTGAGGACCCAGCTAAAAAAACCTCTAACGGTGAGAACTTGTCTTCACCTCAATCATCCAAAGGGCAAATTAGCCAGGTGAAGTCTCACCTGTTTTCTGACTTGGTACCAGGATATTTTCTGGAACTCTTTATTCAAGGAGGTCTTAACTCTCCATTGGAATAGAGTCCATGATTAGTCCTCCAGGTGAGGGACAATGGCCATCTGTTTCACCTGACAATTCAGTGTCCTTCCAGTGTTGATGAAGAATAGTGGCTTACACAAGGAGAGCCTTGGTGCAGGGGTGGCAAGCAGGAGGAAACTGACTTCTTGGATACCCTCCCCCTATCCATCTCTTCACTGGGGGCAAACACAGAAGGGAAGAGAAATGCCTCCCCAGCCACTGAAAGAACATGGGTAACAGACAAGTTCCTTAAGGAGGATGTCTCCATCAAGTTGTGCATCTGCAGGCATGATGCAGGGTATGCATTTGCAGATTCAGGGCTTCTGGAGTGGGAAGGGGCCAGCTCCAAATTTGCCCACACCTCTGCCACTTCACTTGGGCCGTCCATGAAGGTGCACAAATCCTCTGTGTTTGGACAGGTTGGTGGTCTTACCACATGGCACAGCGACTGCCCCAGAGCGCCTCAGCATATTTCCAGCAAGGAGTCAACTCTTCCTGGTAGTGTTATACTTTAAAAACAAATTGATATTCTATAACTGCAAATGTCTGGACTGTTTCAGCCCTGACAGGAATTGTCTGGAGGCAAACAGCCTGGGCCGGCCGGGGAGGCTATTTCCTGACAAGTGCATTCTGTTGATATGGGATCCCTTTGCATTCTAAGTCCTTCTCCATTTTATGGCAGGATGTAAATTCTGCATAGATTTTATATGATTTCTTTTCTTGATGCTTAAATTCTGAATTTCATGTCTCCCTAGAGAGGTGCTGGAATTATCCAGCCATTCTCCTCATCAAAATTATGGGCAATTTGACCTGACATTTAGCCATTTCCTGGAGCCGGCTGAGTGGTTCTTTGGGCCATTTCTGCCTTGAAGACAACATGGGGCGTGTTATTGTCCATGCAGAGGAGGACTCCAGACCCCTGGCTTGAGACCCTTTGCCCTTGTGAATGTAAGTGCCATCTTCAGTGATCAGGAAGGCTTCACCAAATTCACGTACCCTGAGTGAGGACAGAGCCTCTTTCCTGAAGAGACTGATTTACTTTAAGGAGCAAGTGTTTGAATAGGCAAGTTAGGGAGAGAACAAACCACAAAGAATATCATGTTACTGAGAAATTTCCAGAAGCCTCAGTAGGTTCTGTGGTTCTCTTCCGAGTCCATATTTACAGGAAGTGTGAGCTGACCATTTGTGTAGTATGCACTGTAAATAAATGTATATTTGGTTTTCATCCTATTCCTGGCCCAGAGTTCCTAAAACCCTTGGAATTTTCTAAGTGTTGAGAGCCATAAAGGTAAAAGGAGAATCTTTTGCTATTTGTAACAATTCCTTTCTATCACCTGAGTTCATGCTAATGAGGTGGGTTTTGGAGAGCCCCTAGATAAGCTCCTGTGAGAGCTGGTTGCTAGAGGAACCAACCACATGATTAGAGGGTGGGACCATTCAGCTCCATCCTCCCTTCTTTCACCTCTGGAGAGGGAAGAAGAGAAAGGGGCCAGAGGTGGAATCAATAGCCTATGGCCAACGATTCAATCAACCATGCTTATGTAATGAGGCATCCATAAAAATCCAAAAGGACAGAGTTTGGAGAGTTTCCAGTGAACACATGGAGGTGCTGGGAGACTGGGGGTTAAAAAGGGGCATGGAAACTCAGAGTCCCTTCCCTCATACTTTGCCCTATGCGCCTCTTCCATCTGTTTGCTCCTGAGTTTTATCCTTTTATAATAAACTGGTAATCTAGTAAGTAAGCTGTTTCCCTGAGTTTTATAAGCCACTCCAGCTGTGGAAACCTCTGATTTATAGCTGGCCAGTCAGCAGCACAAGTGATGTCCATTGGTACCTAGGGAGATGAAGGCAGTCTTGTGGGACTGAGCCCTTAATTCCTGGGATCTGGTGCTAAATCCATGCAGACAGTGTCAAAATTGAGTTAAATTGTAGGACACCCAGCTGGTGTCTGAGAATTGCCTGGTGTGGGGGGAAACCCTACACTTTTGGCGACCAAGTGTTGAGAGCAGAGTGTGAAAGTGAAGAAGGAAACAAGAGCTTTTCCTTTATAGCTCCTAACTTTGTTCATCCGCCGAATATTTTATGGAGCACCCATGGTGTGATAGGTGTGGAAGGCTGGAGAGTAGACGTTTTTTCTGTTCAGTGGTGAAACAGACCCATTGTTGGATCATTTCAACCCCGTATGGAAGTGCTCAGAGTTGTTGTTTTTTGTGGGAGTTGGGGTGCGAGTGGGGATTTAATCATATCACTAGATGTGTGCTGAATTTCTACCATCTCACAGATATTATGCTAAATGCATTCCCTGAAGAGTCACATGTAATACAACAATGCTACGTGGTGTTAGTGTATGTAGCTAGCTATTAAAATAGGAAGGAAGCAAAGGGAAATTGGACATTGTTGAGACTAATGGGCTGGGGAACTGAATTGGACACTGAACCTGCTTGCTTTCCTGGGAAATTGCAGCTTCACACACTTCCCACGTAACCACCACAGATTACTTGGGGGGAGGTATGGGTAGAATAGCAAAGGGGGAAGTAAGCACTTGCACAATAGGAACACAGATGGCAAACATAGAGGCATGTCAGTCCAGCCTGGGAGAAGAATCAGATTGGATAAGGGATTTAGAACCTGGGAAGATCTAGGAAATGGATTAGTTAAGGGGAGAATCCAGGGCTAGGCTGTGAAAACTTGGGAAGTTGATTGGTTAGTTTGTAGACATGCCTGGTCTGTCCCCCAAACCCGATATGATATAATCAGCCTAACACTGAAGCTTTCTCTCTCTCCCTGCCTCCTCACTCTCCGTCCCCTCCCCTCTCTGTCCCCTCCCCTCTCCTCCTCTCCTCCTTTTTCTCTCTCTCTCTCTCTAGCCAATTTTCTCATGCATTTTGTAGCAGCCATGGGAGTCTAGCAACCACTTGGACTTGGTGGTAGATCACATATGCTCCAAAGGACTAAGCTTTAATATGGCACAGAATCTCTGGACATTAGTCTTTGTCCTGAGCTAAATGAAGACAAGGCCGGACTTTTTCCCTGGCAGGATGGATGGAGATGAGACATTGGGAATCTGGGGGACAGCCTTCTATTTCTACCCAAAATGAGTCTTACCATGCCACAATCCCCATACATGGGTCCCTGGAATGCTTTCCTTGAAATACCATGAAAGAACCCCATCTCTACTGGCAAGAGTGGCAGATGTTATTCTGCCCATTTCATGATAACAAAGCTAGAGCTTAGAGAGGGTAAATAACCAGTATATCACTTAGGTAGTTAGAAGCAGAGCTAGGATTCAAAGCCAGGTCTGTCTAGTGCCAGGCCTGTGCTCTTAATCACCTGTTGCATTTCTACCTCCCTTGTCTGTGAAGGTGTAGACCCTGGGGTGTCCAACCCATGGTCTACAGGCTGCATATGGCCCAAGATGGCTATGAATGGGGCCCAACACAAAATTGTAAATGTACTTAAAACCTTTAGTTTTGCTCATCAGTTTTTGTTACTGTGTGTGTATTTAATGTGTGGCCCAAGACAACTCTTCTTCTTCCAGTGTGGTCCAGAGACACCAAAAGGTTGGTCACCCGCGGTAGAGGCTACAGGACCCCTGAGGTGAGACTTGAAGGCAGGGCAGACCACCCCAGTGTTGGCCAGGTTAGGGTGGTCTGAGGGAGAGAGACATCTGCTCCCTTGGGTGAGGCTGGATTTGGTTTTTGTCCCCAGAGCTGCTGTCCTTTTACCAGCCACTCTTCCTGGCTCCTGCTTAAGACTGGCCAGAAGCCTCAACAGGCAACTGCAAATTGGTGGCAATTTAATTGAGGAGTTTTTCTGAGATTGGAACCAGCTGTAGGGAAAGAGAAAGTGCAGAGACTGTCTTTGATTTGGATCTAAATATAGCATTGTATTTTTTCCTCACTCTTTCATTATTGATTTTGAAGGAGTTTGGCTTCCTGAAGGAAATGTTTCAGGCTACAGAAATAGAGTTTTTCTTCAGTTTGTCTTCTGTGTAAATAAGAGAAACGGGAAGCACAAATGTTACACTGATTCTTATTGATTAAAGCCCTAACAAGTTAAATAGTTTTGCAGCTGGCCAGCCAGGTCGTCTGGTGGCTGCTCTGCAACTAATGCTGGGGAGGCCATGCCTGAGGTGAGGAAACTTCTGCTCAGGCCTTAGCTCCCCATGGCTCTCTCTTTGTTTTGTCTCTCTGTATATTGTTATTTTGTTTTTCTGGTTCTTCTTGTAATCCTGGCTCTTTTTCTTTGTCTGTCTCTCCCAACCTCCCCTCTCTCTTCTTCCCTCTGTGTCTTAAATCTTCATGGGTCTTTCCATCTGCTCAGTTTGCATTGGAGATTATACAATAAATAGAGCAGGCAGAAACCCAGACCTCAAGGAATTTATAATCTGGTCTTTTCATGTTGTTCAGTGTCTGTTAGTGCCTGGGTGCAGCTAATAGATACTAAACAGGGCAGAGAAACAGTGTTTTTTATGACCTAAGTCCTCAGGAACACATTGCTCACTTAGCTGCCTGTGAAGCTTGTTAATACTAATGCCAGGCCAAGGCTTTCAACTTGAGGCTTGTGCAAGAGCTCCAGGGAGATGAGGGAGCCTCTGAAATACAGCGGTCAGCCTTTATCTGCCACTTTACTTTCTGTGGTTTTAGTTACCTGAGGCGAGTTATGGTTCAAGAATAGTAAACAAATAATTCCAGAAATAAAAATACTCATAAGTTTTTTTTTAAAGATTTTATTTATTTATTTTTAGAGACAGAAGAGAGAGGGAGAGAGAGAAACATCAATGTGTGGTTGCTGGGGGACATGGCCTGCAACCTAGGTATGTGCCCTGACTGGGAATCGAACCTGCGATGCCTGGTTTGCAGCCCGCGCTCAATCCACTGAGCTGCACCAGCCAGGGCTAACAACTCATAAGTTTTAAATGAGGTGACGGTCGAGTAGCACTACTCTGTTCCAACCCACCAGGGCTGTGAGTCATCCCTTTGTCTAGAGTATCCGTGCTGTATATGCTCTCCACTCATTAGTCGCTTAGTAGCCGCCTCAGCTATCAGATCAACTGTTGTGTTGTCTCAGTGCTTGTGTTCAAGTAACCCTTATTCTACTTAATGCCACAATCACATAACTTTATTACAGTATATTAACTGTTCTATTTTATTAATACTTTTAAATTAAACTTTATCATAGGTATGTCTGTATAGGAAAAAAGATAGTATATATATTGTTTGGTACTATCCACAGTTTCAGGCATGCACTAGGGGTCTTGGAATATATCCCTTGCAGATAAAGGAGAACTACTATAGGAAGCAGATTTCTAAATATACTTTTCCATGTGCATTTTTTTTGTGGGGGGGGGATTTTATAACTTTCATTGTATTTACAAGATTGACAATGAGTCAAAAAATGTCAAGAAGAACTATCCTACCAGTGAGGCCCCAAGTGGGTAGCCCAGTCTCTTAAAATATAGTCAGAATTCAGCCCTTGACATGGGTTCTTAGTGGTTCTCTCATTCAATCAAGAACCTTTCTTCCCTTTGCTGGGAATCAGTGAGGAAAGATACCAATGGTCACATTTGACCTTTCATTCTATCTTAAAAAAATAATTTTCTTTGTGTTTGGTCTTGTTTGGGTGTTGATACATAACTAAAGCACTAAATTATTGGATTATTATGTGCTTAAAAGGAGCAGGATGTGTAATTCTCAGGGAAGGATGGAGTTACTATTACTTTATTCGTTGCTATATCCTAAAATTGTAGAGTTGGATCAGAGCTAAAAGTTCATGTAGTCCACCCTGCAATCCCAACCCTTCTTGCCTCATCCAGAATCTTCTCTATAACCCTTCTGTCAAAATACCACATAGCACTTCTGGAGACAGAGAATGCTCCGTTCATTCATTCATTCACCATTCATCAAACTCTCCCATATGACATGTACTCAGCTAGATTGTGGGAATTTGACAATGGAGAAGACAAATGACACCCTTGTTCTCAAGTTGCTTAAAATCTAGTAATCTAGAGAGACAGACAATGAACAAATATGAAGAGTGTAAGAGCAGGGGCAGCTTTGAGGCTAATGGGGCCTACTCTGGTTTGTAGTTGGTAGTGACCATGGAAGGATTCCCAGAGAAAGTAACATCCAAGCTGAGCTGACAGAGGAGTGGGAACTAGCAGTGAAGGAAGGTTAGGTAGAGGGAGTATTCTAGGTAAAGGAAATGGCACATACAAGGATCCAAGAATGAAAGAGAAGGAGAAATACTTACTGGAGAAAGTGAGAGGAGATTAGAATGGCCAAAAACAGAAAAAGTGGTTTCCATGGCAAACCACTTTAATTTTTGACAGCTTGAGCCACAAAGTTCTCCCTGACCTATAACCTCTCCACTTATGGCCTTCTGATGCTACCAGCCATGAGATTTCTCTCTTATTTCCTTATACAGAAAGTCCCCAACTTATAATTGTTCAACTTAAGATTTTTCAACTTTATGATAATGCAAAAGTGATAGGCATTCAGTCAAAACTGTACTTCGAATTTTGATCTTTTCTTGGGCTAGTGATAACTATGCTACTCTCTTGTGATGCTGGGGAGCAGCAGTGAGCCACAGCTCCCAGTCAGCCGTGTAACTGTGAGGGCAAACCACTGATGCTCTATGGTGTACTGCATCGTCAGCATTTTTCTGGATATTTTGTTTTGTGTTTTAGCACCCTGTCATGTCTCCAAAGCACTTGTCTGTGTCTCCTGCTTCATTCTGGTAAGAAGAAGAAGGCAATTATCCTTGAGATAAAACGCAAGGCAATTGCTCAACTGTGGGTTAAGGTTAAGTGTCCTGAGCAAGTTTCTGGTAGGTTGGGCTAAGCTATTATGTTCATTAGGTTAGGTGTGTTAAATGCATTTTTGACTTACGTCATTTCCAACTTATGATGGGAGGAAGTTGAGGAGCTCCTGTATTTGGGCAGACCTTTTAAAACAAGAAACAAGTTTTGGCTCTGCTGTACCCTTACTACACCCACTGCCTGGCATGCGGTCCCCAACCCCATCCACTCAGCTCAAATGCCTTGTGCATGTTCACGTGTTCACCTGCCCCATCAGACTCCGTGCTGTGAAGAGTAGGGACCATGGCTAATTCTTTCAGGTGCCTGGTGCAGGGCTTAGTGCACATTAGGTGTTCAATTAGTGTGTTGTGGTTGACAAATGAATGGATGAATGGCTTAGATGCTGATCAGTGATGAATCTTACAAGTCAGAATGCTGTAAAGAGAGGCAGCCTGGATGATGGACAAGTCACAGCAAGAGCTGTCAGTGCCACCCTAAGAAACAGATATTCTTTTTAGGCCACGAGTTTCATAGATGTTATGATTATATTTCTTAACATATACTTTGCTCTTTCAAACTATAATTGTTCCCCCAATGATACATTACTCAACTTCTACAAATTTAAGTATCATGAAAATGGTTGTTATTAACAATCATAATTAGATTTTAGATATCTGGAAAAGTTTGCATTGCCAACCAGCAAAGAAGTCCAATGTGTCAATGAATACTGCAAAGTCAGAATGTAAAACTGGCAATAACTACCCTGAAGAGAGGCCTTTTCTCTATTTTCCATGTTTCTGTTATTGTGTGACTTAATGTTTTAGCTCATGCTGCCTTACTTTTATTTGTGGTTATTATGTTGTATTTAGTATAGTATTGTATTATATAATATAGTATAGTATTGTAGTAGACAACCTCCAAGATGACCCCCGATGATTCTTAACTTTTGGTATTCACGTTCTTGTATAATCCTCTCCCTTTGATTATGGGCTGGATTTAGTGTTTTAAAACTAAACAACAGAATATGGAAAAAGTGATGGAATGTCACTTCTTATATTAGGTTATGAAAAAGATTGTGATTCTGCCTTAGGCACTCCTCTCTTACTCACTTACTCTGGGGGAAGCCAACTGCCTTATGGAGTAGCCCACATGGCAGAGAGCCAAGGGAAACCCCCAACCAACAGCAAGTGAGGAACTGAGGCCTTTAGTACAACAGTCTATGAGGAGCTGAATCTTGCCAACAGCATGTGCAAGGGCTTAGAAACAGATCTTTCTCAGTCGAGTTTTCAGTTGAGACAAAGTCCCTGTTGGCTCTTTGCAGCCTGTGAGAGGCCTTGAGGCAGAGGCACCCAGCTAAGCCACATCTGGATGCCAGACCTATAGGAATGATGAGATAATAAATTTTAAGCTTCTACATTTGTGGTAATCTTATGTATAACAGTGAATACCTGACTTAGGGTTGGTGCTATCATTGGGGCAATGCTATAGCAAATACCTAAAAATATGGAGTGTCTTTCTAGCTGGCCAGTGGCTGAAGCCTGGGAAGATGTTTGATGTATATTTTAGAAAAAAACTCTCTAAGTTAAGCTGAACGGACAATGGAAATCTGAATTCAATGCTGCTGCTGCTGCTGAAGTCTCAAAGGAAAGTGAGAAATCTGTCATGGGAGCTGAAAGAAGGCAGATCTTTGTGACGGAGTGGCAGAACTTAACAACGTTATTGCCTTCCAGTGACGTGGAAAGTAGAAAATGTACCTAATGAACTGAGTGATCTAGTTTAGGAGATTTCTGAGCAGACTGTTGAAGGCGCCGCCTGGTTCCTTCTTGTTACTTCTAGGAAGAAGCAAGAGGACAGAGATAAATGGTGGGGAGTGCTGATAAACAAGAGCCAGGACTTGGTAAATATGAAAATTCTCTGACCTCTCATTATAAGCTGTGTGAAACTTTGTGTTTTCAACTCTTAAAAACTTAAAATTTGGTAGCAGAAACCAAAAAATCAAGAGTAGGGTCCAAAGACTGTGTATGATCAATAATAACAGGGATTTTTTTAATAGAAGCATTTCCAGCACCTTGAACATTGCTTTGTACATAGTAGAGATTCAACAAAAACTTACTGAGAGAACAAGTGCATAAATGATGATAAAGTTGAGTAAATCTCCCTGGAGTAGAGCAAAAAAGACAGAGATGAAAAACAGGAAAGCAAAGCAAAAGACCTCAGGAGATACAACAGCTGAATAATGGGAATCCAGAAGGAATAAATCAGATGGGGAAAAAATTACCCACAAAATTATTTAGTACATATTCCTCAAGATGAATTCCCAGAATCAACACTGTGGATGAAAACAAAGCTACACCAAGGCACATCACTGTAAAATTTCAGAATGCCAAGGATAGCTACATTGGAAGCTAAAAGACAACGGAGCAATACTTTCAAAATCTGAGAGGAAAATAATTTCCAACCAAGAATTCTATACTTAACCAATCAATTAAGTATGAAGGTAGAATAAAGATACTTTCTGATATTCTAGACCTCAAAAAATTTATTTCCTATGTGTACCCTTTCCTATGAAGCTACTGAAGGGTACACTTCCTCAGATGAAGCAATCCAAGAAAAACTAAGAAGTAGGCTTCAACAGGAGACAGAAGTGGAGGCAGTACTCATCATGTTGGTGGAAGGAAGGCCCAAGTGGACAGCTGTGCAGCAGGCCTGGGGAGCAACCAGTCCGGACTGCATTGGGCCTGAAGGCTCCAAGAGAGATTTCCTTAAAAACATGAAGTTGCCAATACCTAATGTGTTTGACTGTATTCAGAGGAGATTCAGGCAGCTGGGAAAGACTTTGGGGAGGATTAGAGATTAGTATAACCAAAGCTGACAAAATCATTATTAAGTGTAGAATGGAAAAACAATAATGGTATATAAATGGCTTGGCTCTGAAGAACATTATATAATAGTGGTAATGTAGAAAGGAAAGACCAGCTTAACTGAATGTGCTTTCTTCCTCTACAGGAGAATGGGCACAGGGCAGTAGCACAGTGTGTCTGCCTGGTGTGGGATCTGTAGGAGGAAGGGGAGTTAAATCTTCATCTTCCAGATGAGTCAATAGACTATGAAAGTTTTAAAAATTAGCACTATAAATATGTTATTTAGTGATATAGAAATATATTCAAAAGAAAATTCAGTAAGAGAGTTGAAAGTGATTGTCTTCAGGGAGTAGAAAATAGAAAGGAGATTGTGGCGGGGGACACGCTGGTTTTAATAAGAAGTCTTTTAGAGCTATTTACTCTTTAAACCATGTGCATGTAAATATTTGATGAACATATAAACTAAATGAATAAAAAATGAAAGAAAGAAACTGACCAGGTGGTAGCAAAAGAATAAGACTAGTTTATGAAGAGCAGAACATTGATTTAGGGCAGAAAATGAAAATAATAAAAAACTATAAAAGTAACCAAAAGCCTTCTTCTGTTCCACATGGAATAGATTTGTATTGCCTCAACTTAGAAAGTTATTTTGCCTAAGAGTGAGCTTATAAGAGGGCCTATGGAAGTGCAGCAACGTTTTTTTGACTTAGGCAAAACATGGAAGACACTGTAGAATAAAAGACTGTAGGTAAGGGAGTGTCTATCAGCAGAATGCTTTTAGGGAGGACCCTAACCTTTCTTTGCAAGTGACTATTCTCATGACTTGAAACCAATTTAAGATGTTTGTTTATTAAGCACCTGTGCATGCCAAACTCTTGCTAAGAGCTTCAACATAGACCATGTTACCTATTTGCGTATCAAACCTGAGGCAAGGATATCAAATCTTCAGTACAGAAGTGAAGAATTTGAGGCTCAGAAAGGTTAACTCAGTCATGCCAATTCACTAGACTAGTAGGTGGTACCAACTGGGTTTAAGCCTTGGTCTGTCTGGGTCCAAGGTCAGGGCTGGGGAAAGAGGCAGAGTTTCCTTCCTGTGATACCTGAGGGTACGAACCTGGTCCTAGTCCTGTGGATGTGATGAAGTCCAGGGGAGAGGACGGAGACCTCCTGCCTCTGTCAGCATGAGAGACTGAGTGCAGAGGACGAGGAGGAGGAGACAAGGATCCAGAGTCCAGGCTCCACCCCGAAGTTTCTGGGTGGCCCGGGACAACTTCCTTTATTTGTCTGTGCTGCTAGGTCTTCATGTTTAAAAGGAAGAGGAGGAACCAAATGATCTCTTAGTTCCCCACTGCCCGCAGCTTTTGAATATTAGGTAACTCTCTGTCTCATCCCTGATGCACAAGAAATGTGACAGTGACCTAAAGAGGTCAAGGACAGTGGGCACTGGCTTCAGTGACTTCTTTATTGCTTCCTGAGTCCTGTTGCCTTCAGCACTGCTCAGCAGAGGCAGGTGAGGGTTAGGGTAGAACAGCAATAGATGATTTCCTGCTTTGTTATTCTCTTCCCATATCTTAATTATTCCATTTGTTGATTAGGCTTTTGTCATTGGATGTGACCAATTGTTTTAGAGGAAGGACCATGGGTTTTGCATCAGAAGATTTAAGCTAAGTCCTGGGTTAGCCAGTCTCATTCATTTCCTTGCTTTTATTTATTTAGAAAATATATATCAGGCTTATACTATGGGTCAGGCACAGCCAGAGGATATGGGGGTGCATAAGAAATGGTCTTAGCCCTCTGGCGGTATAGTAGGGGAGAGGAGTATATAAACAAATGACTGAAATTAAATGTTTAGTGTGCCTATGAAAGACACTTGTATAGGGCAGCTGTGACACAGGTGGTGGTCAGAACAGGCAGCCCATAGAAGAGACATGGGTTACTCTTGACAGTTAGTGCTGGAAGTGGCAGGAAGATAGGGGTGGGGAGTGAGGGTAGCATAGAGTAGCAGGAGGGGCATTTCGGGTAGAGGGAACAGCATGAGCAAAGGAAGGAAGGAAGAAACAACAGATCATGTTCAGAAAATTGCAGTGAAGAATGTGGGCCTCTGCTTCCTAGCTGCAGGAGGTCGTCTTCCCAGGAGAGAGAAATTCAAGTGTCATTTAGGCAGGAGGTAGAGGGAGTGTTTTAGGAAGAGTAGAGAATACAGTGGTATATATTTTTACCACGGGGCTCAGAGGATTGGATTTGGCAGGAGGGCAGCAGTGGAACAAAGGGTAAAGGTGGGAGAAGCAGAACAGGGTGGGAATGAAGATGTGGCAGCAGGGTACATTTTGGCCAGGAGTCTGAATATGGTTGGGTTTAGTTTGGTGGTGAACATCAGTGGTATTATTTTCCAGGCAGGCAGAAGCAGAAGGATGGGGTTAGAGGCTCTGCTGGAGCTTCCAGGATGTGGTCCTACTGGTAGCAGTGACTTTTGCTTGGTGCCCCAGCTAGAACATATGTGACTGGACTGGGGCACTGGGCTTTGAGAAGTATCCTGTCCATGTGGCTTGGAAGGGTCTGGCTGGCACAAAGGATGCCCTTCTCTCATGGAAAGTCTTTTGATCTCTCTGAACCTGTTTCTTTCACTATAAAATGGAGATGATGACAATGATAATAGTATCTCATTCTTGGGGTTGTACTGAGGAGGACCAAAATGATCTGATGTGAGTGAGAGGATTCTGAGTTGTAAAGAATTGTGCAGACTGGAATTATCTTAAATTTCCTTCAACTCTGGTCCTCTGCTCCATGTACCCACCACCTCTCTGGAGGAGGTGGCGTGTTTGCTCTAACTTTGTAATTAAGTTTGAGTTGAACTTGTACCTTACAGCTGTCAAATTTACTTTCAGAAATCTCTGGTGTTTGTATTGAATTGCACAGCAGTAGTGAGATAGATGAAGCAGATCCTTTCTCTGGAGCATTTAAAACCTAGTTGCTTTATTTTTTAAAGAGGATATTGCTCAGAATGATTGGAGTATTTGATATTTGATAATTCAGCTTTGCAGACTCCAGTATATTTGCATATAATGTTTCATTTAAAAATATTCGTGTCGTGTGTCTGTGTGGGTGTGGGTGCACATCAGTGTAGGAGTTGACCCTTTCGTTATTTCTTAGGAGGCTGAGAAGACAAAGTTCTTATGATCCTAGGGTTTTATTTGGGTCTAGACCTGGTGAAAATACCTTTATTTTCCCATTTGAGTCATTCCTCCCTTTAATATTTGAATCTCTGCCGTCAAAGGTGGTGAGGACAAAGTCTCCTGAGGGTGGTATTTTTTCAGAGGAAGGAGTGGTGTGCTCATTGCCTTCAAAGCCTGGAGCCTGCAGCTGGACTCTGGTTTTGCTGTATCAAACATCTACTCCCTACCCACTCCAGTTACAACCATTAGCCTCTAGTAGGAATGCCTGAGGGGAAGTGCTTTGCATTTTAGCCCTTTCTTCCAATGCTGAAGTAATTCATGAAGCCTAGGTGGTTGAGGGCCTCCATTATCCTAGCATCATTTGCCATGTGTTCAGGCATGGCATGCAGGTGACATGCTCTGGTATGGCATGCTGGGTGGTATTTTTCTGATGAAGAGTTTGAACACTACTCACTTTCATATGGGTCCTTTTCCCTTCTTTATTCCCCCTATACCTATTATCCTGTTTGCAAGAAAGAGATCCAGTCCAGCATTTTCAAGTAAAGGGGATTTTATTCTAAGACTACAAACTGTAATTGAACTTGAAGATCTTCCTGGAATGGAGGCTGCTCTAGTGATTGGTGTTGATCCTTAACTCTCTTACAGGCTACTGTCTCTTTCTCTTCTTGGTGCCCCACTGACTTCTTCATGTCCTAATCTGTATCTTTTCTTTACCTCAAAGATTTTGCCTCCTCATAACCTCAGCTTGCCAAAACAATGGCTCTGCATTACCTTAGGCTGCTTTTCTCACCTTCAGCTTCGACAACCAACCAGCTCATTCTATCATTCGTATACATCAGTATTTCCTGGTTAAAATTTTGAGAGCCGTACTGTCATTGGCCCAGCTCATCCTGTTATACCAGGATCATGGGCATGCCCTCCCCTAGTCCAATCACCTCTGGTTATGAGGGACTGGGGCTCTGTATAACCAAACACCACCATTTCTGTTACAATGAACTGTGGTAGACAGGGGTTATGATTGACATCTCCAGTGCGGACAAACTCTCTTCTTGAGACAGAGGAATATACAAGAACTGCTGAGTGTCCTTTTCTAGCCAGACAACTGTGATTAAATATCTTAATAAATTCACTCCAGGCCCACTGGTAACATTGTAGGCAATGGTCTTTGTATATATTTTTACATTAAACATTCATAGCTCTAGATTATATTTCAGGTACTAATAGTCTCCCAAGTAGTTAGGCAGGAATGAAGCATCTCTGAAAATCAAGTCAGTGACTGTCTTTTCCATATTTGGAGACATTTTTATCTCTGAGTTTTTAGTTATTCCTCTAATACAGGGTCACTGGCCCAACTCAGATCCCAAGTTCAGACTTGGAAGTGTTCATGAAATAGAGGTTTCTGCTAATTGAGGGAATACATCAGTTATATACCATAAGATATGGAGGTAATTTCTAGCAAAGGTTTTGTGGCATTAATTTGTTTTACTCTGACAACTTGATTAATCAGTTTTATTGTGACAACTTGTTTTGCTGCAATGCTGCCTAATCAGGGAGCTGTCACCAAAATACTTTATGGCTTCCCTGTTTTCCATCACAAATCAAAAACTCCAGCGACAGCTCACCAACATTAGAAGCAGTGATAATTAAAATGCATTCCAACAGAATTAGGAGCATTCAGTTGGATGATGTTATTAGGAGAGATTGCACTTGCAGAGAAAGGAACAATCAGAAGGCACTTTTTCTAAGTAATTATGCAGCTTTCCTGCCGAATTGCAAATGCAACACCTGTGTAAAAGTTCAGGGGCTCAGCTGAGAGCATTGCACGCATCACAGCTAGACTCCTGGGGTTTCCCTGCTGAATCTGGGAAAAGCAGAGGCTCTTCTCTTGGCTGGTCATCAGGAGCAGAGCCATAAGGATTCATCCAGTAGACAGCAGGAAATGGAGAAAAGTTGTCTGGAGTGGAGAGTGTGCTACAAAGAGCTCAGGCAACTCATTTTCACCTGCTTTCTAGGAGTTACTCAGGGAGCAATGGGTGGGAGGCTGGTGGTACAAGGTAGAGAGGAGTGTGAGGGTGTGCATCTTCCAGAGGGGGCACAGCAAGTGATCGTTTTAAAGACCTTAGGAGATTTACTTTTTTGCCCTTTGTTTGTCATTATACCTACAGTAGAAAATGGTAAAGAGGTACATTGAAAACACAGTCCCTCAGCAATCTGAAATTTACTGCATTGTTAATACTTATTTTGGAAAAACAATAATACCTACACTTTCTTAAGTTCTTACAGTACTGGGTACTATATAAGTCGCTCTATATACAATAAATTATTTAATCACCACAAAAACCTTATAATAGGCATTATCAGCTTCCTTTTCCAGGGAAGGAAACTGAAGCTGAAAACATTAAGTAACTTGTCCCCCAGTCTTGTAGTAAATAAGGGAAAGAGCCAAGATTCAAATGGTTGGTCTGATTTAAAAGTCCAAGTTTTTCCACTGGGTTTCATCAGTGCTCCCCTCACTGTCTCCCTGACTGGGGCAATCCCTTGGCAGCCCAATTCTCTTCTCACAGGAAATGGCATTGGCTACATGGTACTGTCTGCCATCTGTTCTGATGCAGGTGGACAGGCTTCGCGATTCCTGGTCAGGTGGGTGGGGCTAGCAGGTGCAGCTGTGTGTGTAGAAGCATGGGGCAGGGAGGCTGGCTGTGTTACAACAGGCAGCCTGTCTCCTTGCCATACTGAGTTATGAACGAGCAACACGTGCTCTATGGGGGAGGGTCCTGATCTGTAAGAGCTGCGGAGATGAGTGTCATGATAAGCAGGACATTTACGGCCCAGATGCCACAGGGCACAAACATCAATGTGTTACATGCACGTTTACCATGTTTGACTCTAATGGAACAGGTTGGAAATAATTGGCTTTTAAAGAAATGCTGCACTTCATTTCATTTCACTCAGAAGGCACACACCCGCTGGGTGGTCGTAACTTCAGTCTTCACAAATTTACCTCATTCTGAGATTGGCAGGTGGAGGGATGGTGAGTGAAATAGAAGGATTTATGTAGGGGGCAAGATGACAAAGGTGCCCCTGTAAGATATGTACAAAGTTGGGTATTTTTTCATGGTTGGGTAAGGTTCCTAAGTTCTTTGGCAGTTGGACATTTTCTACCTGGTGGTGTTTCCTCAGATATGTGATCAATTATTTTCCTACCAGCTGATCAAGGTCTAGCATCCCTGGCTTGGGATGGTTGGAGATAATTTCTCTTCATTTTCACTGATTCCCATTGCAGTCTATGAAATGGTGAATGACACAGTGTTTGAAAACGGTAAGTTTTGGAATCAACAAAAGGATGTACTTTTTTTTCAATCAGAGGCTAGATGGTAAAGTATAAATTACACTAGTTATTTCTACTGGAAAAATTGAATACAGGGACTTGATTAAATAGGTATTGGAGGCCTGGAAATGCAGTAAAGCAATGCAGAGGTTACACAGCAGTAGAAACTGCATGAAGCAGCTACCATCCTGTGGCTGGGAATCAAAGGGAAGAAGTAGGTTATTATTAGAATCCAGAAATTCTGAGGAGGATCCTACTGGGCTGACCAAAAAGTTCATTTAGTTTTCTCCATATGATGGCTCTCTAGTGATTAGTTGTCTTTAACTTCATTTGAAACAATTTCGTTAGATTGTATTGTGACAGCTGTCATATCATCATGCATTTAAATATTGAAGATGGAAGAAAATATGCAAAATTTTGCCTATTATGCTTTGTTATTTCAAGAAAGGTGAGAACAACTGAAATGCAAAAAAAGAAAAGATTTGTGCCGTATATGGAGAAGGTGCTGTGATTGATCAACATGTCAAAGGTGGTTTGCGAAGTTTCTTGGTACTATTGCAAGTTTGGCCAAATAGTTCTTTTCTGTGGTGCTGCTAATGCATTGGAAGTTGTTTAGCAGCACCCCTGGCCTCTGCCTATTAGAAGTCAATAGTGGGAGATAGCCAACATACTTAAAATGTCCAATCAATAAAGTTATTGGTGCAAATGAAAAATGTGACTTATTTCATGGAAAAAACCATTCAAACTTTTTGAACAACCCAATGTGTTGTTGGGACTCAGACCTTTGGAAGAAAGGCCCTGCTTCACTGGTGCTGGTACCCCTGAGTGGTACAATGAGACTGCTTCTGTGAGTGTGGAGAGAAGCTGGAAAGTGGAACCAACTTCTACTGCAACCAGCTGCAGAGACCTGGGTGAGGTACTGCCATGGGGGTGACAAGGGTAGCAAGTGAAAGTGACCATTTCGGCTCCTTTTGACCTCCAGAGTCCCTCTCCCTCTCCCTGTTGGTAGAGCCTGACAGGGCATCTGCTAGCAAAGCAGAGTTGTAGTTTGCAGGGTCCAAGCCCCATTACAAAATAGGGTATAAAAGAGTGACTGAAACAGATGCAGAAGCACAACTGTCTGAACAAGATAGCATAGCGGCTAAGAGCATGCAAGAAATGAGCTTCTGAGATCTGGTAAGACCCGAACTTTCTGCTTAATGTCACTGCTGATTAAGGGCTCTGGATGGCAAAGAAAACCATGCTGGGATTTGCTGCATCTGCTCAAAGGGAGTCTCTGTGTGGTTTCTTTTCTAAAAAGATTCTGTATCCTTGGCTAAATATATTGATATAACATGTTTCTTCTTGCTGGTCTGGAATCCTCAAAAAATGCTGTAATTGGGACTGGAAGGATGACTGGCACCGATCTCCTACCACTATGGTTAGATTTTGGAAGGAGTGTCAGGAAAGTGAAGGAGAAAATGAGGCCCTGAGAATGCATTAGTCAAGGCCATTGTGTGAGCCATAGAAACAGCTTAAGGTAGGGAGGCTGACTTCAACAAGAAAATTGAAGAGCTGGGGCTGTTATTACTTTAGCATGTGTTTTTACATAAAAGTCTTTTGAGAGCTATGACCTTGGCTTTCATTGTTTTGTGCAAGCCAAATGAGATTTTAAAAATGGCTTCTAAGGGTAGAGCCTCAGAAATAATTTTGTACTTCAGAAAGGTGACTTTTAAGTAGAATATGAAAACTACCAAATTAAAATGATCTCTAGACAGTTCAACTAAAGTGTTAAGTGACTAACTTTGACCATAATTTGGTTTGGAAAAAGATGCCTTTTCTGGAAGGGAGCTAAGAATAACAGGAGGAGATGACCACAGCACTGGATCAGTATCATCAAAAAGTTTACCTCAGTGTTAGTGATTCGGGAAGGTCCACTCTCTTCCACTTCAGAAGCTTGGCCTTAGGCCGCGACTTCTGCAGCTTCTGCATCATGACTAGGCTCCTCCCAGGCAGTCTCTGTCCGGCCTACAGCAGACTCACACCAGGCCCTCGCTGGGCTTCGCTGAGCTGAAAGAGACAAAGAGATAGATTGTGGAGGAATCAGATGGGACATGGTGGAGAAGCATGTTTATCAACCTCTGACGGAGAAGAAACAAGAAAAAGGACATTGTTGGCTTGGATGAGGGACTGCTCAGGAAGCTGAGCCCCACAAGGGGATGCTGACTGAATCTGCCCAAAGGTGGACTGAAAGTCAGCTCAGGTCAGCTAGCCTCCAACCCTCTGAGAGACAGGTGGCTTCTGGTGGAAGTGACACCTGGTAGTGTTCCCTTGCTTAAATGCACAAAACAGGTAATCAGGAAAATTTCTTTATCTAGAGCTTCTTGAGTGCAAAAATGAAAAATCTTACTATTATTGGCCTCAAAGGAAGTCGTTTATCATATATAACAAAGGTTTCAGGGATTAAATAAATGAAGATTTCCTTATAAAATAGTGAACTTAAGTTTCACCCAGGTCCAAGATAGTTTTAATATCCAATTAATTGGATTTGGATTAGGCAAAACAATTTCTTATCTTATAGATCTAACTGGATTCTACCCACAAAGTGAAGAAAGTGACTACATTTTCTTTTCCTTGTGATCGAGTAGTTATCACAAAACTCAAACTCTAGTCCTGGAAATCTTTAGACTATGTAAGGACTTGAGTTTCTTCCTGTAAAGATAAAATAGCTAAAATTTATTCTGATTGCTTTGAAATTTGACATTATGTTTTATGAGAATGTAATGTGAACATAGCACTGAGTTTGAAATGTGTTTGCCTCAAATGTCTCCTATTGTTTGAGTTTGCAACTGTTTTTATTCTTGAGGAGCCCAGACAATATTGCATAAATTGTAAAGGCCGTGTAGAAATTGTTCTACTTGAACTTTTGAGAAAAGTGTGAAAAATCACTTAAAATTCTTGATTTTATTTTAGTTGCATTTTCTGATATTAATTGGATTTTGAAAAGTTGACTGGCACAAGGCAAAAACAATGCATATAAATTGATCCAAAAAAAATATAGTTTAAAACTAGAGCTACCTATGACATGAATTAAATAGAAGCCCTAATGATCATTAAAATGAAGAATTTGAGGTTATTTTCATACAAATCCTGTGAAGCTGGAAATTATTCTCCCCTTTGTTTCTGTTGTCACTTATTTCAGAGATATTATTGAAGGACTCCTGGGCACAGCCTCATTTTTCCCCCAGAAGGAACTGTCCTTACTGACGATGAGTTTGGGATTCACTCTGAGATGCCAGGAGTCTTAAACCTGTGGACCTTTTGGTGCTTCTTTGAAAGAAGGCTGGAATTGCTTTTTTTTTTAGATAGTTGGTGGTTGAATAGTATTGATTAGGGACTGCACATAGACCTAGACATTTTGGAGCTAATTCCAGTACGCAGTCAGAGGCCCAAAAGGAAAAGAAAAAGGGAACTTTCAAATTTGAAGGCAAGGCCTAGCTGGTGTGGATTGAGTGCCAGCCTGTGAATCAAAGGGTTGCCGATTCAATTCCCAGTCCAGGGCACATGCCTGGGTTGTGGGCAAGGTCCCCAGTAGGGGATGTGCAAAAGGCAATCACACATTGATGTTTTTCTACCTCTCTTACCCTCTCTAAAATAAATAAATACAATCTGTAAAAATGAAAAAATAGAAGGCAAGAGTATAATTTGGATAAATGATTAGGTATAACAGTATATAGCATGGCACATTACATTTATTTTTTTCTTTTTATTTAATTTATTGGGGTGACACTGGTTAACAAAATTATACAGGTTTCAGGTGCACAATACTACAACAGATCATCTGTACACTGTATTGTGTGTTCACCACCCCAAGCCAAGTCTCCTTCCCTCACCATTATCCCCCCCTTTATCCTCCTCCCCACTGCCTTTCCCCCCAGCAATTACCATACTGTTGTCTGTGTCCATGAGTGTTTTTCTCTTTTGTTCCTTTTTTGCTCAGTCCCTCCATACCCCACCCAGACCCCTCCCCACTGACAACTGTCAGCCTGCTCTCTATCTATGATAAATTTAGAGAAGGTAAAAAAGAAATTAGTAAAAGTAAAGGGAAATTGAAAATATCAACACTTTTTTGAAATAAAGATAGTCTCTTAAGATCATTTCTTTTCTGATGTCACCAAACTGCCTCCTGTGTACATTTGAAACAATGTACTTCTCTTGTAAACACATTTGGGACTCTAAATTTCTCATTTCCATTTAAAAGAGCCAAGTTTCCTTGGAGAATAGCTGATTCTGTGTTTGGGGCTTGATAACTTGAGATAAACTAAACTGTAATAATATGAGCTTCAAAAAAATAAATAATGACTGATAATTTAACAAGTTAAGTTTATGAAAGACCACACGTCTACAATGATGCTTAAATGGGACAAATAATATGAAGTGACCAAATTGGTGCCAGCTTACATAAATTATAAATGTTCCAAATCACGTGGTGGAATCATGATCACTTCTGAGGGTCAGGGGACTATGGAGGGATGAACTGGCCTTGGTGGTTCTCAGCTCATACTTATGATCAGAATTCCCCAGGTAAAACGGTGTTGAATCAGTGGGGTGGGGGTGGGGTCTCTGAGAGAAATGGACTTTGGGATGCTGGAAAGCTCAGGCAGAGATATTGTTTAGGGACATGGTCACAGCTTCGGCTTCTTCCCTCAGAACAATTGTGTCCTGGCTGACAATGAGTTTGGCCTGAGAGAAAGGATTCTGTACATTTAAATGTTTCTTTTGATAGCCTGTTTGCACAAGCTCTTTCTGAGAGGTATTCTCCGTTTTCCTTATGCACCCAATCTCTTTCCTCTTTTTAAGCTCTTCTCCTCTATTGGTTATTTAACCTCAGTTTATAAACATACTCAAACCTCTACTCTCTTATAAACAAAAGCTAGCAAAGAAAACCAAAACAAACAGTAAAAAAAGCTCCAATGTTTCTAAACCAAAATCTATAAACCTTCCCTGGACTCCACATCTTTCTTTAGTTATTATCCAAGATCTTTCCTCTCATCTGAATATTTTTGTCTTAAAAATCATTCTTTGGTTCCATTTAAACAAAGTTTTAATTATGAACTTTTAGAAAATACTGTAGGTATCTGACGAGCTGGCTGAATGGTTATGGCAATGGGTCCTAAAAACCCTACAAAGTTATAATATTATTTTACAGAGACAATATTTATATTAAATAGAGGATGTTTATATTTATGCTTATATTTATCAGTGTTTGCTTTCAATTACTTCTTTAATCTCAGCTCATATTTTGGTGGGCCGTTTTTACCAATACCAATAGAACTGGCCAACTTAACCATTGTTAAGTGTATAGTCTAGCAGAGTTAAGTATATTCACATTGTTGTGCAATCAATCTCCAGAAGTCTTCGCCTTACAAAACTGAAACTTCATACCCATTAATCAACTCCCTGATTGCCCCTTCCCCAGCCTCTGGCAACTACAATCTATATTATGTCTCTATGAGTGAATCACTATGTGACTGTCCCATTTCACTTAGCAAAATATTCTTAAAGGTCATCCATGTTGTAGCATGTGCCAAGATTTTCTTCTTTTTTAAGGCTGAATAATAGTTCATTGTATATATATACTGAATTTTGTTTATCCATTCATCTGTTGATGAATACTCCCACCTTTTGGCTGCTGTAAATAATGCTGTGTTGAATATAGGTATACCAATATCTGTCTGAGACTCCATTTTCAATTCCTTTGGCTATACCTAAATGGGGAATTGCTGCATCATATGGTAGCATTATTTTTAACTTGTGAGGAACTGCAATAGAGTTTTTCATAGCTGCTGCACCATTTTACATTCCTGTCAACAGTGCCCACAGGTTCTAGTTTCTCTACATTCTCACCGACACTTACTATTTTCTGTTTTTTTATAGTATCCATCTGAGCTGGTATGAGATGGTATCTCACTGTGGTTTTTTCATTTCTCTAATTATTACTATTTTCATGTGTTTATTGGCCATTTGTGTATTATCTTTGGAGAAATGTCTATTCAAGCCCTTTGCCATTTTTTAACAGAGAATTTTTTTTGTGTGTGCATGTATGGTTGAGTTATAGAAGTTCTTTATATATTCTAGGTACTAACCCCTTATTAGTTATGTAACTTGCAAATATTTTCTTCCATTCTGTAGTTGCCTTTCCTTCTGTTGATTGCACTCTTTTATGTATAGAAATTTTAAATTTTGATATAGTCCAATTTGTTTTTTCTTTTGTTGCCTATGCATCAGATATATTATTCAGGAAATCATTGCCAAATCCAATGTCATAAAGCTTTCCTCTGTTTTTTTCTAAGAGTTTTATAGTTTCACCTCTAACATTTAAATCTTTGATTCACTTTGAGTTAATTTTTGTATATGGTGTAAAGCAAGGATCCAACTTTATTCTTTTGCATGTGAATATCCAGTTTCCCAACATTATTTATTGAAAAGAATGCCCTTTTCCTACTGAATGATCTTATGTGCCCTGTAAAAAATAATTTTACCAGACTTCCCACCAAGATGGAGGCACAGGTAAACATGACTCAACTCCTCACACAACCACATCAAAATTACAACTAAAGTGTAGAACAAACATCACTCAGAATCATCACAAATTGAGTTGAATGGAAGTGTGACAACTACAGAATTAAAGAAACCATATCCACCTGGACTGGGAGGAGGGAAGGGCGGAGATGTGGAGATGTGGAATGGGCTGGTCTTGCACCCATCTGTGGTGGATACAATTTTGGGAGGGATATCTTGGGAGAGTGGGGACTCAGCTCCACACCAGGCCCCCTAGGCCAGGGCTCCACTGCCAAAAAGATAAGTCCCCATAAGTTCTGGCTGTAAAAACCAGTAGAGATTGAGATGGCAGGAGAAACTGCTGGATTCCCAAGCAATTCCTCTTAAAGGACCTGTACACAGACTCACCAAATCAGACTCACTCTCTCTGAGTTCTATCACTGGAGTAGCAGCTTGAAAGGCACCAGTGGCATACAAGGAGGAACTGAATTGTCTGGCATCAGGACAAGAACTTGGGCACAGCTTTCTCCCAGACAGAACAGCGGGCAGAGCCCATTGTTCCATTTTCAAACCCTCCCCCAACAGAGCCACAAAGCCAGCAGGCAGGTGCCATATCTGAGACTTCGCCATCCTGGGTCACACTGTCTGCCTCGTGCTGGGGATTCTCTGAAGCTCTGCCCCACCCAATTTATGGGCCCACCCAAGCTGTTAACAACAAGTGGATTTTCCTTATGAATGGTTTGTTTTGGCTGATGCTTCATGTCTTCCAAAATCCTCTCAAACAAGCAACAGCTGGCCTTAGCAAGCACCTAGCACCTGTACCTCTTGCTACATGGCCCCAGGCCCAGCACTAGCAGCAGCCATCTGAATACTGCTTTGTAGCTCCTGCTGGGTAGCCCTAAGGAAAACAATGATGGTGGTTGACTGTGGCTTGCACCACCCATGAAACCCTAGACCCTGTGCACCCAGTGGACAGCTACAGACCACATCAGATCACCACCACCCTGTCCCTGCACAGCTGATCCTCCACAGTGGGTGGAGATTTGTGGTCAGTGGTCACAGCCAGTCTTTGCAGTTGACTGGCCTGGGTAAATCCCTCACATTGACCTGCCAACAGCAATCAAGGCTCAACTACAAGAGGAGGGTATACACAGCCCACACAAACAGTGCACTTCAAGTACCCAGCTTGGGTGATAGGGGAGTCTGTGCTACTGTGCTCTACAGTACACCTACTATATTGGGCCACACTACCAACACAGGGAGTCATAGCAGTTCTACTTAATACATAGCAAAAAACACAGGGAGGCTGCCAAAATGAGGGGACAAAGAAACATGGCCAAAATGAAAGGACAGGTCAGAACTCCAGAAAAAGAACTGAACAAAATGTAGATAAACAATCTATCAGATGCAGAGTCCAAAATACTGGTTATAAGAAGCTCAAGAAACTTAGAGGGGACCTCAACGGCATAAAAGAGATTCAGTCAGACATGAAGGATATAGTAATAGAAATAAAGAACAATATACAAGGAATCAACACTAGAGTGGATGAAGCCAAGAATCAAATCAATGATTTGGAACATAAGGGTAGTTTCCAGATAGGACAGAGTTTGGGGGAAATGGGTGAAGAGGTGAGGGGATTAAGAAGTACAAATAGGAAGCAAAAATCAACCAATCAGAGAAATATGAGGTAAAAGAATTTAAAAAATGAGGATAGTATAAGGAGCCTCGGGGAAAACTTCAAGTATTCCAACATTCACATTATAGGGTGCCAGAAGGAGAAGAGAAAGAGCAAGAAATCTATTTGAAAAATAATGGAAGAAAACTCCCTAATTTGGTGAAGGAATTAAACATGCAAGTCCAGGAAACACAGAGTCCAAAACAAGATGGATGCCATGAGGTCCTCACCAAAACCCATCATAAATAAAAAATCAAATGTTAAAGATAAAGAGAGAATCTTAAGGCAGCAAGAGAAAAGCAGTTAGTTACCTTCAGGGTTGTTCTCATAAGACTGTAAGCTGATTTCTCAAAATAAACTTTTGCAGGCTAGAAGAGACTGGCAAGAAATATTTGAAGTCATGAAAAGCAGGGAACTACAGCCAAGATTGCTCTACACAGCCAAGCAAACATTTAGAACCAAAGGGCAGAAAAAGAACTTACCAGACCAAAAAACGAAACCAAAACAAAAAACCCCAAAACAAAAACAAAAAACAAACAAAAAACAACTAAAGTTCATCATCACCAAACCATTATTATATGAAATGTTAAAGGGACTTATTTAAGAAAAAAGATAGAAACTATGAATAATAAAATGGCAATAAATACAAATTTATTAACAACTGTATCTAAAAAACAAACTAAGCAAATAAGAACAGACAGAATCATGGATATGGAGAGGGTTTTGATAGTTTTCAGATGGGAGGGGGGTTGTTGGAGCAGGTGAAGAGATGAGGGTATTAAGAAGTACAAATAGGTAGTCACAGAATAGCTGTAGGGCTGTAATGTACAGCATAGGAAATGGAGTATCCAAAGAACTTATACGCATGACCCATGAACATGAACAAAGGTGTGGGGGTTGCCTGAGGGAGTGGAGGTGCTGGGTGGAGAGGGGTAAAGGGGGAAAATCTGGGATAACTGTAATAGCATAATCAATAAAATATAATTAAAAATTAAAAAAATAAGTAGATAGAGAACTCAATAATTCTGTTGCTCCTTGCATCTATTACAATACTACAATGATTGGATTTTGATCAGTAGAATAAATAAGTAATAAAAAATAATTTTACCACACACATAGGGATTTATTTCTGAGCTATTTATTCCATTGGGTTATACATATCTAGTTTTATGTTAATATTACACTGTTTTGATTATTGTAGCTTTGTAAAAAGTTTCAAATCAGCAAGTATGAGATGTCCACATGCTTATTTTCAAGACTGCTTTAGCTATTTAGGGTCTACTGACATACCAAATGAATTTTAGGGTGAATATTTAACTTCTACAAAATACACCATTGGGATTTTTATAGGGATTGCACTGAATGTGTAGATCACTTTGGATAGTTGGATAGTATTAACATTTTCACAATAGTAATTCTTCCAATTCATGAACATGGATGTGTTCTTCAATTTCTTTCAGAAAAGTTTGGTAATTTTCAGTGTACAAGCTTTTCACCTCCTTGGTTAAATTTATTCCTAACTATTTTATACTTTTTGATGCTATTATAAATTGAATTATTTTCTTAATTTTCTTTCAGATTGTTCATTGTTAGTATATAAAAAATTGATTTTTGCATGTTGATTATTTACCCTGCATATTTTGAAGATTAGTTCATTCATTCCAACAGTTTTGTGCATGCATGCATGTGTGCTTCCACGTGTGTAATCTTTAGGGTTTCTACATAAATGATCATGCTATTTGTTCAGAGATAATTTTAGTTCTTTCTTTCCAATTTGGAGAACTTTTATTTCTTTTTTTCTTTTTGGCTTTCTTGTTCTGGCTAGGACATCTAGTACTCTCTTGAATATAAGTGGTGAAAGCAGCACTCTCGTTCTTGTTATTAGAGAAAATGCTTTCAGATTTTCACCATTTAGTATGACCTTAGCTGTGAGATTTTTATGCATGGCTTTTATTATGTTGAGGTAGTTCCCTTCTATTCTAGATTGTTGTTTTTATTTGAAAGGGTATTGATTTCATAAAATGCTTTTTCTGCATCAATTGACATGACCATGTAGTCCTTTCCTTTATTTTGTTAATGTGGTATAATTCATTGATTGATATTTGAATTGCTGAATCATTCTTGTATTCTAGGAATAAATCCTACTTGGTCGTGGTGATACTTATAATGTGCTATTGGATTCTGTTTGCTAGGATTTTGTTGAAGATATTTGCATTGATATTAATCAGGAACGTTGTTCTGTAATTTTCTTTTCTTGTAGTGTCTTTGTTTAGTTTTGGTATCAGGGTAATGCTGGCCTCACAGAAGGGGTTGAAAGTGGTTCTTTCTCTTCAATTTGTTGGCAGCATTTGAAGAGAATTGGTGTTAATTCTTTTAGGTATTTGGTAGAATTCACCAGTGAAGTCTCGTTTTCCTGGGGTTTTCTTTTTGGGAGGGTTTTTGACTAGTGAGTCAATCTTTTTACTAGTTATAGGTACATTCAGATTTTTTATTTCTTCATAATTCAGTCTTGATAGTTTGTGTGTTTTTAGGAATTTGTCTATTTCATCTAGGTTATTATTCATCAATTTTATGGTGTTTTCAAAGCACCAACTTTTGGTTTTGTTTCTTTTCTCTATTGTTTTTCTATGATCTATTTTGTTTATCTCTCTAATCTTGATTATTTTCTTCCTACTTCTAGTTTTGGGTTTAGTTTTTTTCTACTTCTAGAAGGTGAAAAGTTAGGTTTTTAATCTTCTTTTTAAATATACTTTTATAACTATACATTTACCTCTTAGTACTGCTTTTGATGCATCCTCATGAATTTTGGTATGTTTTGTTTTCATCTTCATTTGTCTCAATATAGTTTCTAATTTTCCTTGTAATTTCTTCTTTGAGACATTTTTATCATTTTTATTAATATTTGAATACAGTTGTCTCCATTTCCCCAGTGCCACTTTCCCCTGCTCAACCAACCACCACCTCCCACCTTGAGCCCTACCCACCTTTGGATTGTCCATGGATCCTTTACACATGTTCTTTGATATCCCTTTACCTCCTTTCTCCCTTTTCCCCCATTGTTTCCCACCCCTTTCCTCTCTGTTTACTGTTGGTTTGTTCTTAATTTCAGTGTCTGGTTCTGTTTTGCTTGCTTGTTTGTTTTGGTGATTAGGTTCCACATATAGAAGAGATCATATGGTATTTGTCTTTCACTGCCTAGCTTACTTCACTTAGCATAATGTTGTCCAGTTCCATTCATGCTTTTGCGAAGTGTAGGAGCTCCTTCTTTCTCTCTGCTATGTAGTATTCCATTGTGTAAATGTACCACAGTTTTTTTATCCACTCATTTACTGATGGGCATCTAGGCTGCTTCCAGCACTTGGCTGTTGTAAATTGTGCTGCTATGAATATTGGGGTGCATAGGTTCTTTTGAATTAGTGTTTCAGGACTCTGAGGGTATAATCTCAACAGTGGAATTGTTGGGTCAAAAGGCAGTTCCATTTTTAGTTTTCTGAGGAAATTCCATACTGTATTCCACAATGGCTGCACCAGTTTGCATTCCCACCAACAGTGCACTAGGGTTCCCTTTTCCCCACAACCTTGCCAGCACTTGCTTTTTATTGATTTGGTTATGATGGCCATTCTGACTGGTGCAAGGTGGTATCTCATTGTGCCTTTAATTTGCATCTCTCTCATGGCTACTGATGCTGAACATTCTTTCATATGTCTTTGGGCTCTATTTATGTCCTCCTTGGAGAAGTGTCTGTTCATGTCCTTTGCCCATTTTTTAATTGGGTTGTTTGTCTTCCTGGAGTGGAGTCCTGTGAATTCTTTATATTTTGGAGATCAAACCCTTGTCCAAGATATCATTGGCAAATATGTGTTCCCATACAGTTGGTTCCCTTTTCATTTTGTTAATGTTTTCTTTAGCCATGCAGAATCTTTTTATTTTGATGAACTCCCATTTGTTTATTTTTTCCTTTATGCCCCTTTCTTTAGGAGACAGCAGTGAAAATATTGCTGCATGGAATAGCTGAGATTTTCCTACCTATGTTCTCCTGTAGGACTTTTATGGTGTTGCAACTTATATTTAATTCTTTTATCCATCTTGAGTTTATTGTTTGGTGTATGGTGTAAGTTGGTGGTCAAGTTTAATTTTTTTGCGTGTATCTGTCCAGATGTCCCAACACCATTTGTTGAAGAGGCTTTTTTCATTCCATTTTATGCTTCTGCCCCCTTTGTCAAATATTAATTGACCATAGAGACATGGGATTATTTGTGGGCTCTATTCTGTTCCATTGATCTATGTGTCTGTTCTTATGCCAGAATCAGATTGTTTTGATTACAGTGGCCTTGTAATATAGTTTGATGTCAGGTATTGTGATCCTTGCTATTTTGTTCTTTCTGAAAATTTCTGCAGCTATTTGGGGTTGTTTATGGTTCCATATAAATTTTTGAAATGTTTGTTCTATATCTGTGAAATATATCATTGGTATTTTAACAGGGATTGCATTGAATCTATAAATCACTTTGGGTAGTATGGACATTTTGATGATGTTAATTCTTCCAAACCATGAGCATGCTATATGCTTCCATTTGTTTGTGTCTTCCTTAATCTCCTTCTTCAGTGTTGTGTAGTTTTCTGAGTACGGTTTTTACCTCCTTGGTTAGGTTTATTCCTAGGTACTTTATTTTTCTTGTTGCTATAGCAGATAGGATTTTTTTTCTGATTTCTGTTTCTGATATTTCATTGTTAGTGTACAAAAATGCCTTTGATTTCTGAATATTGACTTTGTATCTTGCTGTTTTGCCAAATTCACATATTAGGTTGAGTATTTTTTTGGTGGAGTCTATATGGTTTTCTATGTATACTATCCTGTCATCTGCAAACAATGAGAGTTGTACTTCCTCCTTTTCAATTTGGATGCTTTTTATTTCTTCTTCTTGTCTGATTGCTGTAGCTAGGACTTCCAATACTATGTTTAATAGAACTAGTGAAAGCAGACAGCTTTGTCTTGTTCCTGATCTTAGTTGGAAAGGTTTTACTTTTTCTCCATTGAGTATGATGTTGGCTGTAGGTCTCTCATATATGGCCTTTATTATGTTGAGGAATGGTCTCTCTATTCCCACTTTGCTAAGTGTTTTTATCATAAATGGGTGCTGTACTTTATCAAATGCTTTTTTCCACATCTATTGATATGATTATGTGATTTTTGCCCTTAATCTTGTTTATGTGGTGTATTACATTTGTTGTTGTGAATGTTAAGCCATCCTTTAATTCCTGGGATGAATCCCACTTGGTCATGGTGTATAATCTTTCTGATGTATTGCTGGATGGGGTTTGTTGAGGATTTTAGCATCTATGTTCATCAGTGATACTGGTCTATAGTTTTCTTTCTTTGTTGTGTCTTTGGTTTTGGGATTAGGATGATGCTGGCCTCATAAAGAGAGTTTGGGAGTCTTCTGTCTTCTTGGATTTATTGGAATAGTCTGAGAAGTATAAGGGTTAGCTCTTCCTTAAATGTTTTGTAAAATTCTCTTGTGAAACCATGGAGTCTAGGGCTTTTGTGTGATGGATTTTTGGATTACTGCTTCAATTTCACTGGCTATTATCAGTCTGTGTAGGCTTTCTGTTTCTTCTTGGTTCAGTTTTGGAAGATTATATTTTTCTAGAAATTTGTCCATTTCACCTAGGTTCTCAAATTTCTTGGCATCTTGTTGTTCATAGTAATTTTTTTACAATCCTTTGTGTTTCTGTGGTATCAATTGTAATTTCTCCTCTTTAATTTCTGATTGTGTTTATTTGGGTCCTCTCTTTTTTTTTCTTGATGAGCCTGCTTAAAGGGTTGTCAGTTCTGTTTATGTTTTCAAAGAACCAGCTCCTGGATTTATCGATCCTTTGAATTGTTCTTTTAGTCTCTGTGTTATTTAATTCTGCATTAATCTTGATTATATCCTTCTATTCAATGCTGGGCTTTCTTTGTAATATTCCTCCAATTCTCGTAGATGTAGGGTTAGGTTGTTTATTTGAAATGTTTCTATCTTTTTTAGGTAGGCCTGTATCTCTATGAACTTCCCTCTCAAGACTGCCTTCACTGTGTCCCATAAGTTTTGGATTATTGTGAGTTCATTTTCATTTGTTTCCAGAAACATTTTGATTTCTTCCCTAATCTCATTCTTGACCCATTCATTGTTTAATAGAATGCTATCTAATCCCCATGAGTTTGAGTGTTTGGGTTTTTTTCCTTGAAGTTGGTTTCTAGTTTCAGTCCCTTGTGGTCAGAGAAAATGCTTGATATGATTTCAATTTTCTTGAATTTGTTGAGTCTTGTTTTGTGTCCTAGCAAGTGGTTTATCTTTGAAAATGTTCCATGTGGATTTGAAAAGACTGTGTATTTTTCTTCTTTGTGATGAAAGGCTCTATATATATCAGTTAAGTCCATTTCATCTAGGGCATTGTTCAATGCCACAATATCTTTGTTGATATTTTGTTTGGAAGATCTGTCCATTTTTGACAGCGGGGTGTTAAAATCCCCTACTATAATTGTGCTGCTGTCAATATCTTTATTGAATTCCTCCAAGATGTTCTTTATGTATTTTGGTGCTTCTTTGTTGGGTGCATATATATTTACAATGTTTATGTTTTCTTGATGGATTCTTCCCTTGAGTATTGTGAAGTGATCTTCTGAGTCTCTTTTTGTGGCTCTTTTCTTGAAGTCTATTTTGTCTGATATGAGTATTACTACCCTGTTTTTTCTTCCTGTCCATTTGCTTGGAATATTTGTTCTTAGCCCTTCACTTTCAGTCTGTGTAGGTGTTTTGTTCTGAGGTGGGTCTCTTGTAGGTAACATATGTGTGGATCATGTTTCTTACCCATTCAGCTACCCTATGTCTTAGATTGGAGCATTTAATCAATTTGCATTTAAGGTTACTATTGATAGTTGCTTATTCATTGCTATTTTACTCCCTTCATATCTTTGTTCCTCCCTCTGTCAGTGTTTTGCTTCCTCTACTTATGGCAGTCCCTTTACCATTTGTTGCAGTGCTGGTTTGGTGGAGGTGTGTTATTTTAGACTTCTTTTGTAAGGGAAGCTCCTTGTTTCATGTTCCATTTTAATTGAAAGCCTTGCTAGGTAGAGTAGTCTTGGTTGTAGGCTTTTGTTTTTCATTGCTTGGAATATTCCTTGCCATTCCCTTTTGGCTTGTAATGTTTCTGTTGAGAAGTCAGCTACTAGTCTTATCAGGGCTCCTGTGTATGTTACTTCCTGTTTCTTCCTTGCTGCCTTTACGATTCTCTCTTTGTCTTGGAATTGTGCCATTTTAATTTTGATGTGTCTTGAAGTCAGTCTCTTTGGGTTCCTCTTGATTGGGACTCTGTGTTTCCTGGATTTGTGTGACTTTTTCTCTCATCAAATTAGGGAAGTTTTTCATTATTACTTTTTCAAACAGGTTTTCTATTCCTTGTTCCTCTTCTTCTCCTTCTGGTATTCATATTATGTGAATATTATTCTGTTTCATGTTGTCATACATTTTCCTTAGCCCCTCTTCATTCTTTTTGAGTTGTTTTTCCTTTTCTTGCTCTTTTTGGGAGATTTTTTTTCTACCCTGTCATCCAGGTCACTGATTCAATCCTCTGCTTCATTGATCCTGCTTTTGATTCCTTCTACTTTGTTCTTTAACTCAAAAATTGTATTCTTCATTTCCTCTTGACCCTCGTTGATAGTTTCTATGTCCTTTTTTATGCTGATATAGTTTGCAGTAAGTTCCTCATAGTTTCCCTGTAGTTTTTGGTAATTCACACTGAGCTCATTGAGCTTCCTTATAACCATTGCTTTGAACTCAATATCTGATAGTTGACTTGCCTCTATTTCATTTAGCACTGTTTCTGAGGATTCCTCCTTTCCTTTCAATTCAGGGTGTTTCTTTGTCTTTCCACTGTTAGCGGGACTCTTCTTGTTCATTTCTACTTTTTAAATTGATTTGTTTTGACTTCCTGAGTTTGTGGTGTGAACTTCTATGGTAGGAGGCCTGTGAGATTCAGTGGTGCAGTCTCCTTGATCACCTGAAGTGTATGCTCTTGGGATGCCCATTTTGCCTTTTATGCTGGTTCTCTGGATTTAATTGGGTTTTTATTGTTTTGGGGTCTTTCTTTGGTGAGTCCTTCCCTCCAGCTGGTTTACTGAGGGTCACTCTGCCCACTACATCTTGTGTGCTGTTGTTGTGCTGCTTGAAGAAAACCACAAAGCCCAGGAAACAAACCCACACTCCCCCCAAGAAAACCTCTTCCTCTGACAGTCCCACTATCAATAGTAAATGAACCAGTAGTGATAAGATTGTAAAGAGATTAAGACTATTATGAGAAAGGAGAACAGATATGAGATTACCTACTGAAAGAAAAGTGATTTTCAGAGGGCGAGGGAGGAGCACGGATAAGAGTTGGGAGCTGGAACAATGGAAAAAGAGAAAGTACAATTCACATCATGAATAAAAAAATGGAATGAAGAAAGTATAATGGAATACGAGAAGGGAAGCATATAGTATTAGTTTTAAACAGAAATTAAAATAATATAAAAATAGAATGAGAGAGAAAGAAAAAGGAAGGAAAAATAGTAAATAATTAATAAAAATATAGGAGCCAAATTGGAGAGAAATATCCACCACAGTACTATCAAGAACAAGTGAGCTAAAATGAATATAGGTGGTATGGGAATAAGAGGGAAAGCAGAAAGAAAGAAAAGTGTAAGAGATGCTTAGAGGAATGGGAAATGATTTTGAAATTATAGAGGGAGAGGGAATACTAACAGTAAGGAACAAAAATCAGGCTAAGAGAGGGAACAATTAAAATTTGAGATGTAAGGAAAAATTTAAAAAAAGGAAAATAAAGAAAGATAAAAGGACAGTATGAAAGAGAAGCAGAAGAAAGAAAAAAACAGGCTAAGATGGCAAAATTAAAATTTTAGATGAAAAAAGAGTAGGAGAGGGGACAAATAAAATTTGATATTTTAAATATGGAATTAGTGAAGCTCTAGTGATAAAATTGACAAAACAATGCGACAATAACTACCTTACCCACGATCAACTAGGAAAGATTATTAAAGGTGGAGGGAGAATGCAGGTATTTTAAGAGCAGGGCAAAAGGATGTGAGATGACCCTTGACAAGAAAATTTGTTTTGTGTACCTGGATGGGGATGAGATAGTAAGAGTATGGAATGGAAACAAGTTGTAACAAGAGAGAAAACAAAATTTGAAATGAAAATAATGTGAGGGAAGAAGAAGGTAAAATAGGCAAAATATGTGAATTGAAATACACTCTAGTATAAAATCCAGTGACTTAATATGTACAAATTTGCTAGACAAGAAATGAATGTTAAAAAGTTATGTATAAAGGAAAGAAATTATTGCAAATCATGGAGAAGACCACAGTGGCTTTTGTCTCAGTAGCCTCTTGTACTTAACACTGTTTTTTTTCTTTCTGGATCTGCCTTTGGTGATGTCAGAAGTTGACCCCGTCTGACCTTAGGCAGCTTGTTTGATACTCCCAGTGATCTGCTGTCTACTTCAGGTGTTAATCTGGTCACTCTGCATTTAGCAGTCAGGTTTAAACACTGTAGGGTGAGGCCGAATCCCTCCTGGGGTTGGAGCTATTGTTTCTCCTTAGGCTGCTGCTGCTTGGAGGGGAATGGTCTGCTGGAGCACCATGGCTGCTATTTGGGGTTTGGCTGAGCACCACATCCTGGTGGTGGCTACTCTCTTAGTTCTCTCCCTAAAGTCTCTATCCCCATTCTCTCCCCAAATCTCTCTAGTCCACTCTATACCCCCTTGGTCAGGGATCTATGTCTGTGGCTATCTCCTTTGGTTGTTAATCTGGTCACTCTGTACTCAGCAGTCAGGCTTAAGCACCACAGGGCCTGGGCAGAGACCCTCCTGGGGTTGTGGCTGTTGTTTCTCCTCAGGATTTTGCTGCTCAGAGGGGAGTGGTCTGCCTGAGCACAAAGGGTGCTGCCATATGGGGGATGACTGAGTATTGGGACCCCCATGTCTACTCTCTCAGTTCTCTCTCCAAAGCCTCAGTCCTTAGTCTCTCCTCAGAGGCCCACTCTGCCAACTCTGCCCTGCCTCCGCCAGAACCCAGGGCAGCAAAGTGACTGCAAATGAAAATTTGTGCATTAGCCCTTTAAATGGCTCTTGCATCTCCAGCTGTCTCTTTAGTGAGCAACCCTGCTGCTTTTTGCTACTGGTTCTTATCTGTGTCCTTTTTGGGCTCTGGTGCTCTAGGCTTGGAATCCTAGCTTAGGGTTTAGACCTTATTCTTTTCAGGGGGATCCAACAGGCCACTCAATTATTGCTTAGACGCTGTGGCCAATGGGTGCCCAGCCAGCCCTCTCAAGCCTCTACTGTACTCCTTACTAGACCAGCTGTGCCAAAGCTGATTCTTCTGTCTGTCCAAAGTTTTGCAGCTTCTCTCTCACCATTGTTCAGTTGTTTGTTCCGCGGGTGGTTTCTCCACAACTGAGTTGCAATTCCAGATTGGCCCTGGGAGGAGGGTAGTGTGAGTTCCATTCATTCCTCTGCCATCTTCTCTCTTGAGACATTTTTTAAAAAGAATATGTTGTTTAATTTTTACATATTTGTGGATTTTCTAGTTATCCTTCTGCTATTGATTTCTAGTTTTATTCTATTGTAGTTAGAGAAGATACTTGTATGATTTAAATATTTTAAAATTTATTATGACTTATTTTGTAGTCTAATATATGATCTGTCTGGGAAAATATTCCATGTATACTTGAGAAAAATATGTATTTGGCTTTTGTTTGGTGGAGCATTCTGTCTTTGTCTCTTTGGTTCAATGTCTATAGTGTTGTTGAAGCCTTCTATTTCCTTCCTGATCTCTTTTTAACTATTTTAAGTGTATAATCCAGTGTCATTAAGTACATTTACCATGTTAATCGACCATCACCACTATCCCATTCCAGAAAATTTTCACGATCCCAAGCAGAAACTCTGTATCCACTAAACAATAGTTCTGTACTCCCCACTTTCTGCAGCCCTTGGTAATCACTATTTTACTTTCTGTTTCTATGGATATGACTATTCTGGGTACCTCATATAAGTGAAATTATACAACTTTGTTCTTTCATTTCTAGCTTATTTCACTTAGCATAATGGTTTCAAGGTTTGTCTGTGGTAGAACATAGAATTTCATTGCTTTTTAAGGCTATGATATGATTCTGTTGTATGCATATACCCCATTTTGTTTATCTACTCACTTCTTGATAAACATGGACTTGTTTCCCCTTTTTGGTTATTGTGAACAATGCCGCTGTGAATATTTGTGCCCAAGTGTCTGTTTAAGTCCC
The DNA here is from genome assembly GCA_004024845.1 of Tonatia bakeri. NCBI lineage: Eukaryota > Metazoa > Chordata > Mammalia > Chiroptera > Phyllostomidae > Tonatia > Tonatia bakeri. The sequence goes on along the minus strand of PVIA01002948.1, from coordinate 88,423 downwards.
TGCTTTTAATTTTGGAGAGCACATAACTAGAAGTAGAATTGCTGAATCATATGGTAATTCTATGTCTAAGTTTTTGGAGAACTGACAAACTGTTTCTCACAGTGGCTGTACCATTTATATTCCAATCAACAGTGCACAAGGGTTCTAACTTTTTCTTATCCTCACCAACATTCACTATTTTTTATTTTTCTGATAATAGCTATCCTATTGTGTGTGAAGTGGTATCTTGTTGAGTTTTAACTTGCATTTCTCTAATCTAGTGTTATTGAGCATCTTTTCATATTTAGTGCCTCTCAGTATTGTCATCTATTTTACTTCTACATACGTTATAAACATTATAATGCATTGTCATTGTTTTTCTTTAAACAATTAAGTATCCTTTAAGAAGATTCAAAATAAGAATAAATTTTAGTCATTCAGATTTACAGTTTCTGGTGTTCTTTGTTCCTTTTTGTAACTCAAATTTTCATCTGTTATTATTGTGCTTCTATCTGAAGAACTACTTCTAACATTTCTTTTGGCGTATGGGATGATGCTCCAACCAACTGAGCCATCAGGCCTGGGCTACTTCTAACAGTTCTTGTAGTGAAGGTTTCTCTCAGCCTTTGCGTCTCTGGAAAAGTCTATTGTGCCTTCATTTTTGATACTTTTTATGGATATAAAAATATAGATTGATAATGTTTTCTTTTCATACCTTAAAAGGTATCACTCCATTTTCTTCTTGCTTAGATTGCTTTTCATGAGAAGTCTATGAATTTCCTATTGTTCTTTCTCTGTATGTAATGTCTTTCCCCCTGCCTCTGTCTGCTTTTAAGATTTTTCTCCTTATCTCTATCAGTAGTTTGATTGTTCTGTGTCTTGGGGTGGTTTTTTGTATATTTATTCCACTTGGGCTTTTTTTTGGAGCTTCTTAGATCTGTGGATTTGTCATTTTCATAAGATGTGAAATATTTTGGCTATTATTTCTTCAAATATTTTTTTCTGTTTTTTCCCTCTCCTCTCTCTCTCAGAATTAAATTATACAAATTTTAGACCACTTGGTATTTTTTCATTGGTTGCCTGCTCTGCTCTTTTAACCTTTGGCCTTCCATGTTTCTTTTCTTTTTTTTTTTTTCTATAATACCTACTCTGCTATTAATCTGATCCAGTGCATTTTTTATTTCAACTCTTGGGTATTTTTTTTTTTTTTGTCTTCAGAAGTTCCATTTGGGTCTTTATTATGTTTTCCATTTGTTTCTTCACAATGTTCATCTTTTTCTCTACATTCTTATACATATGGAATATATTTATACTAGGTATTCTGATATTGTTGTCTATAATTCTGTCAATTTTGTAATTTCTGGGTACATTTCTAATGATCAGTTTTTCTCTTGGTTATGGCTTATATTTTCCTGCTTCTTTATATGCTTGACAATTTTGGATGCCAGACCTGGCATCCAAAATTTTATGCTGTTGACTACTGAATTTTGCTGTAGTCCTTTAGAAAGTGTTAGACTTTCCTCTGTCACATAATTAAGTTATTTGAAGTTAGTTCAACCCTACTAAGGTTTAGTTTTATGCTTTGTCAGGAGCAGTTCATATCTGTCTTTGACCTAGAGTTAGTTAGCCTCACCACAAAAGGAGATACCTTTCTGAATGCTCTCTCTGATGACTCATATAGTACGAAATCTCCCCACCACTGCTAGTGATAATATGGACTATTTGTAACACGATGTGAGCTCTGAAATTGTTTGGCCTACTTACTTCTTTGTAGAGTTTCAGGTCCTGTATGTGTGGATCATGCTTCAGTCAAAGTTTTGAGAACTCCCACCTGTAGATCTCTGGTACTCTTTCTCTGTGCGGCTACTCTCCCTCCAGTGTTTTTTCATGTGAATTCTAGCGCCTTTGGTCTCCCTGAACTCCAGTCTCACTCTCCTCATCTCAGAGAAAATGTTGGGCTCATTTTAAATGCTGCTTCTCTGTTTTGTGGTCTGGAAACTATCTCTAGGCAACAATCTGGGACAATCATAGGACTTACTTTATTTGTTTCTCTTTTCTCAGGGAATACTGCCTTCTGTTTCTTTTTGTCCAATGTCTGAAAACCATTGTTTTGTATACTTAGTTCAATTTTCTAGTTGTCTAGAGTAGAGGGTAAATCTAGACTCAGTCATTATATCCTGTCTAAAAATGGTTTTCATCTAAACTTTTAGAACAATATTTTATTGCTTTTATGGGGGGGGGGTAAAATATTTATATTTTCTCCTTTTAGCTAAATTGTACATGTCTTTTAAATTTTTTTGAGTAAAAATCACCCAGAAATATATGGACCCATATTACAAATCTCTATATATACACTAGAACTGAATATCATTAATTTGATTCAAATCTTTTTTCCAAATAATTAACCAAATAGTAAATATATTTCCCTTGCAGTAGGCATTATTCTAAATTTTTAAACATATATCAATTCACTTAATTCTCACAATAATTCCATGATTTCAGTACAATGATTGATACTATTGTGTAAATGAGGTTAATGAGTAGTACAGTGATAAAGTTGTATGTTGAAGGTCATTTGACTAGTAAGTAGAGCAAGGATATGAATTCAGAGAATCTGGCTGCATAATTTGCGCTAACAACCATTTATACTATATTGTGTCTCATAATTAATAAAATGCATAAAACACACAGATTAAGTAGAAATTCTCTGTCCTTGATCCTCAATCCTATTTTATTTATTTATTAATCAGAGGAAAATCAAATGTTAAAATTTTACATCACTGTGGTCCATTTTTAATGATTTAACTTCCATTTATATATTTCAATAAATAATAGGTAGTATTTTTGTGTTTTAGGAACTTATATAGAAAATAATAAAAGTTATTATGTCCTACAGTCTATGACTTGCTTTTTAATATTGTATTCTTAAAAATAATTCATGTTGCTACATGTATAATTGCATTCTTATTTAGTTAGTTGTCTATGCTACATATCACTGATTCTACCTAAACACTCCAAAAAGTTGTAAAATCCTTTACAGGCAGTGAAACCCATTGGATAATATATACCTGTTCTTTCTTCCCCTTCTCTGGATTCCTTCCTCTCCTGCTCCTTCTGCACTAGCTGCTTTCTAGTTCTGCTGAGCAGCTGATTTTATTTTTCCCTGCCTCACTCTTGTGTAAGAGCCTTTCTTTCCTATATGTTATCTGTTCCTTTCTTGTTTTCCTCCTCATTTTGAAAGGTACCTTCTTTAACTATTCTGAGAAGCGTGCATGGAAAGTAAATTTTTGAAACGTGCTTTCTGCAATTATCTTTATGTTACTCTTTTACTACACTTGATTGATAATTTGTTCAGTTATAGGTTCTAGACTGAAGTAATTTTTCCTTGGACTCATGAAGACACTGTTTTGTTGCATTTTGGCTTCCAGTGAAGCTGATTCTAGATAGACTGCATATGATCTATTTTTCCCTTCTTCATTTAGGCTTTTGAGGGGTTTTCTTTTAGCTTTGATAGTCTAAGATTTAAAAATTCTATACATTGGTAGTTTTTGAAAAACTTTATGATACACTGGTTGTAACTTTCAATCTAGAAACTTCTTTATTTTTGGGAATTCAAAAATAATTACTTTTAAAAAATAGCTTTATTGCCTCTGATTTTCTGTTCTCTCTTTCTGGACATTTTGATGTACAGTCTCCTGGACTAATCTTATCTCCCATTTCTTTGTCTTTTTGGACAAGTACTTAACATTATCTTTCATCTTTTCTATTGAATTTCTCTTATTTCAGTTACCAAATATTTTTTAAAATTTCAATACCTTCTAATTATTTTCTTACTGTTCCTTTTTATGGCAACCTGTCTATTCACATGTCATGTTCAGATGGCAATCTCTTCTTTCTCTGAAAATATTACAGTTCAAAAATTTTATCCTCGTTGCCTCCATTTTCTTATTTTTCTGTTTGATTTGGTCTCCTTTTTCATCCTGAAAGATTTCTTAAAAAATCTTGATACCCTTGGTTGACCCTTCCTGTAAGAGTGGGGCACTTAGGAGAGCTCCATTGTGGGTGGTGCTTGTTAACTTATGTGTATCACTGGGGCATGGTCAAGCAAGAATCCTGCTGCTTTACTTTGAAACTCACAAGTGTCAATATCTATAGGCCTGTTTTCTTGGGACTGTCAGTTTCCTTAGATAATTCACCAATTTCCTATCTAGAATCTGTTTACCTAGGATTATATTTTGGAGCAAAGCATTGAAAGGAAGCTAGGAATCTCACTTTCACCTCATCTTGATTTTAATTAGGCATCTGTTCACCACTTTTTTCTTGGCCTGGTATCCTTGATACAAAGTCCCTTTGACTTGGTTTTACCATAGAATGAACCATCTATCTCATCCTAGGGTTGTTGCTTGGCTCTGAAAGAGGGGAAGGAGTACTTGAGATCTACCTTTTCACTTTCACTTAGTCACCCTTTTCAGTCCCACACCCGCCATCCATAGCTTCTGGTGTTACAGAGCATGAGGCCTTCTCAGGGCTGACACTGGCATCCTCCTGTGCATGCACTTGCTTTTCAGCTTTCTTGGGTCTGTTAATGCCTTTTCCTCTTCTCTATCATCCATCACTTAGTGCCATCTTTCATCTTCTACTATCTTTGTCCTTGAGGGTTTATAGCATTTTAAATCCTTTATTTTCATTTTATTGGGATATTGGGAAGGAGAAGAGGTAAATTTATGGGTTCAAATTACCATATTTAACTGATAGCTGGCATATCTGTTTTTATCCTTTAATTTTCAAACTTCTTTTTTTCTCATTACCTATATAACATAAAAAAGAAGCACATTCTAACCACAATTCAAGCTTCCCTTTTTAGGTGGGCACACACACAGTTCCAGTTCTTAGCTCTGTGCAGGGAGGTAGGCTACTGTACTTTGTCATCTTGGAGGCATATTAAATTCTTTTCTTTTCCTATAGGATTGAAACCCCAGCCCCCAGGGCTTATTTTTTGCCCTGTTGCCCTGAGGACCCAGTGATCTTATGACTGTAGCCCACTGTACCCTCTACTCTGTTTTAAAAGAGAATTGTAATCTCTAAGATTCAAATTTTAATCAGTTTATTGAAGACACACATGTACACATCTCACCCTAGGTTTAGAGTTTGTAGGGGAGGTCTCTTAAGATGCTGGCCTCACTACCTTAATCACACGCCCTTCCTGTGACATTTTGACATGGTCTCATACTTGTTGCAATTTATCATAATCTTCCTCCCATCTTTACATCTTCATTAAAAGTATTTTTATTATAGTTTTCTAGTTTCCAACCTAGTGGACTCTGTTTAGTTCTTGTCTTATCAACTTTCTTTTTGCATTTAACACCTTAGATTGCATCCTCCTTGAAACTTGATTCTTTTGGACTACGTACGCTATGTTTTCCCATTCGTTGTTCTCTGTACATCTCTGACCAATCATCCTGTCACTCATCTGGGGCTCCCCTTTCTTCACCTACCATTGGTGCTCAACCCCAGCCCTCTGTACTTCTAACTATACGCACTTGCCCTGATTGATTTCATTCACACTCACCATTTTTGTTATTAACCATATGCTGATGAGGATTAAATCTCCATGTTTAGCCCAGATCTCTTGACAGGATTTTAACTCTAAAACAAGCTGTGCTGGATGTTTCTCCTTGAGAGTATCACAATCATCTCAAATTCAAGATTCCAAGGATGAATATATCATTCTCCTTCCTAACCTTTTTCATGTTTTTGGATTTCCTATTTCAATTGACGACACCAACATTTACCCGTTCACCTGCACTAAAATCTGGCAGTCGACCTTGAATCCTCTTTCTTCTCATCCTCCTTATTCTAGTTATGTTTTTACATTGTCATGAAGACAGAAATGGTCAGTTTATCTTGAATAATGGGAGTTTGTTTGGGCAGAAATGAATGTGGGATGTAATGGCTGTGAGTTAGGCTTTATATGGAGTGTATCTGGACCCTAGATGGTTCTAGAAACCTCAGGATCTGTAGTGTGTAGAACTTTTTGGCCATTAATGACTCTAATATCTGTCTTGTATTCACCTCTGACCGTTACCTTCCTTATTCTTTTTTCCATCCTTTATCTTTTCTCTATATTACAGATTATCCTTGTAACTTTGGCTTGCTATGCTCTCCCTCTCATGATTCCAACACTGTTTCCTCCTTCACATAGCCTGAACTTGCTGTCCTCTGGGCCTCTTGTTCTACTGGTCACTGCCAGTTTCTCTATGTTCAATGTTTTAGATTTCTTTAAAAAAATTTTTTTTGTTAATCCTCACCTGAGGATGTATTTTCATTGATTTTCTTTTTTGGGACAAAGGGTCAGGGGAGAGAAAGAGAGACAGAGAGACAGAGAGATGTAAGAGAGAATTATCAATTGGTTGCCTCCCATTTGTGCCCTGACCAGGGATCAAACCTGCAACCAAGGCATGTGCCCTAATGGGAAATCGAACCCACAGCAATCTTTTGGTGTATGGGACAATGCTCCAACCAACTGAACCACCTGGCTAGTGCTCAGTGTTTTTGGATTTCTGAAATCAGGAATCAGATTGGCCTAACTCATCTTCAGATACTAGGCTATACTGCAGAGTACTTGTTGGCCCATTGAAATGCTTCCCTTACATCAGGTACTCATCCCACTCCAATCACCTGTAACAGGAGGAGCAGGTTGGTGTGATATGTAATATGATCACTTGTTACCCACTGAATGAAGTGGACTGGACAGTTACCCTTCATAAGGGTACCCTTCTATATCCTGGCGTAGAAGACACTGTGATTGACTAGGTTAGTGTATTTCATATTTAATATATCATTAAGTCCATCAAAATTATGTTGTGAATAGTTTTGAAACCTGTATCCTTCTCTCTGTTTTTCATTTCAGATTGTGTTCTTCTCATTTCATCTACTGTGCCAACAACTTTGTGCTATCCTTTCTCTTCCTCTCCTTTCCTTTTATTCCCTGATTGGTTATATTATTGATTTGAAATGATGTCAATGGCTTCTCTTACCTATTACAAAGAGTAGATACCTGAGCACTCTTGCCTATTGCATCTTGGTACTGGAGATGCCAGGGAAGACACGACACAGCCCTGGATGGAACAGTGCTTCACTCACATAGAGAGGAAACTGAACAAGATCAACTCTAATAGTTGGTATCAGTCCCCAGTGTCCAGCAGGTCCTTCTCAACAGCTAATGCAGGGCAACTGGCTCACATGTACCCCTCTTTTGCTGGAGCAGGACTCTGTCACCTCCCCACAGGGGATAGATATAGCAATGGGGTTGGCAAAGTGCCATATTACACCCATGCTTAAACAGAGCAAAGGAACGTACATTTACTCTGAAATATGGAGAGATAATCCCTTGTGGGTTGGTCAGTTCAGCAGGCTACTAGGGCTCTTTATTTCAGTAAGGCAGTGTTCCAGGCCCCAGCCCATTCCTATGCAGCTGAGTGGGGGGTCCAGAGAGAGTGTGCTTGAGACTGCCTTTCCCAACATTAAGGATATTCAAAGTATCTCTTTATTTATTAAATAAAATTTATTACTTGTTCTGAACTGCAATATTAGACAAATTCAACCTTTTATTTGTTTCTTAAAAAGAATCCAGAGAAATGAACCAAATTAAGTTGTTTTTTACTTCCACATGATTAATTTTTCCTCCCAGAAGGTCAGTATTTCATGAGCCGTGTCTTAGATGATTTTTATTTAAAAATTTTTATTTATTTAAAAAATTTTATTGTATTTTTTCCCATTACCATTTAGTCCCCTTATATCCTCTTTCCCCCAACCCCCTGGCAATCACCACACTGTTGTCCATGTCCATCAGTCCATTTTCCTTTTTGCTCAATCCCTCCATCCCCTGCCCTCCTCCCCCTTAGGTGTCATCCTGCTCTCTGTCTATGAGTCTGTCTCTGTTTTGCTTGTTAGTTTACTTTGTTCATTAGATTCCACGTAGGAGTGAGATCACTTGGTATTTGTCTTTTTCTGACTGGCTTATTTCACTTAGCATAATATTCTCCAGGTCCATCCATACTGTCACAAATGGTAAGATTTTCTTTTTATAGCTGAGTAGTATGCCATTGTGTAAATGTCCCATAGTTGTTTTATCCATTCATCTACTGATGGGCACTTGGACTGCTTCCATATCTTGGCGATTGTAAATAATGCTGCAGTGAACATAGGGTGCTTATGTTCTTTCTAATTAGTGAATTTGAATTGCAGAAACCTCCAAATTGTCTGCTGAGCCCTAGTCCCATCTCAATTTCAATCCATCTTCTAGTTTTATTTTTCTGAAGCATATATATGATCATATCTCTGTTCTATTTAAAAAATCTAGTGTTCCTTTTAGGCCTATTTTCTGCCACTTCCTCCCTGTGAGGTTTCTCTGTTTACATTCTCTGCATTGGGCATTGGGCTCTCATTTGTAGGCTGATATTCCTGCTCACTAATTTAAGTTTTGGTGTCAATCTCTGCCTGCCCATGTGATACAGTGTAATTATTGAAAAAGTGAACAATTCAGTTATTTAATGTAGTATTTTTCTTACTTCCACTAAGCTATTGATTTAGCTGTCAGAACGCTGAGCTCAAGACACACTGTGTCTGGGACAGGACTGTGTTTTGGTCATTGTTATCTAGTCCCTGCCCCTGTACCCCTCTGCCCCAGGGAAGCTAGCCCTGCAGCTGGTCAATAAATGCTTGATGCACAACAGCAACAGATTGTTTTCTCCAGCTACTTGGGTAAAGGAGTTAACAGAAATATCCAAAATAAAAATATTTAGTGTAAATTTATTTTTTAACTTCATGTTCATTTTAGATCTTTGTCTAAAGAGTTAGTTTGAGAGAGACCCGAGGGTAGTCAAGGTGGTGCTTAAAGCACACAACTGGGATTGATGCCTCCTGGCGGGTGGTGGGGGTGGTGCATAGGGTGGTGCATGGGGTCAGCAAGTTGAGTCCAAGAGCTTCTCATTGGGATTAGGCTGATTCCTCACTGGCAGGCCATTTAGATTTTTAAAAAACTGAGGAGCAATAAACTGCACATATTTAAAGTATACAATTTAATAAGTTTTGACATGCATATTCCTGTGAAACTGTCACCATAGTCAAGATAATGAATATCTTTATTACCCCATAGTTTCACTGTGTTCCTTCATACTTCCTCCTAATCTAAAAGCAGTTTTTCCCACTATAAGATGGACAGATTTAGCCATCTCTATTAATAGTACAGTCTTTTTTCTTTATTTTGCTGACTACCTATCCAACCTCTACTCTCATTATGAAAGTTACACAGTTTCCTTCCTTCAGGACCCATCTCCAAACGCAGCCACATCGTGGTTTGGGGCTTCAAGATACAATTTTTGTAAGACACAAATCTTCAGTCCACAACATACAACATACACATATGTATACTTGATGTTATCTGTAATATTTATTATGTTATTTAATATATGTCTAAAATTCAGTACAATTCTTTAACCATTAATATTACATTTTTAAAAAGATTTTATTTATTTATTTTTAGAGAGGGGAAGGCAGGGACAAAGAGAGGGAGAGAAACATCAGTGTATGGTTGCCTCTTGTGTGCCCCCTACTGGGGACATGGCCTGCAACCCAGGCATGTGCCCTGACTGGGAATCGAACCTGTGATGCTTTGGTTTGCAGCCCACGCTCAATCCACTGAGCTACGCCAGCCAGGGCTTTCATATTACATCTTCAGTTTTTTTTCATGCGTTTAAAATTCTTGGTGAAACTTCCTATCAACTGCCTGATAGAAGTACCATTATATGTATATTTCTTTCTTTATATATATTATATAAAAATATATATTTTACTATACCTCTGTTGTTGAGTTTTAGTTACTTCAAATATTCCACTAGTATAAATAATACTTTATACATACATCTATATATCTGTTTATTTATTTTTAATTTTCTCTGAGATATCTAATTTAGGAAAGTGTTTTTAAATTTCTATTTTTTTTAACCTAAACATTTTTGTTGTCAATTTCTAGTTTCACTATGTTGTCAGAGAATGTTACTTAAGTTATATATACATTTAGGGACTTATTGCAGCTTTCTTTGTAGCTCATTATCAACTTTTATGAATGTCTTATGGACACACAAAAAGAAGGTATATTTGGTAATTATAGGATACACTTTGATGCATTTCTATTAATTCAACCCTATTTGTCTTTACTTATTTTTATTTTATTACTCTATCAGGAGTATGTTTCAGTATTCTGTAATTATGTATTTATCAACATTCCTATATGTTTCCAACAATTTTTACTCTTTATAGCTTGACACTGATTTATTTGACATATAAACATTTATAACTATTATATTTTCATTGTGGATTGTAACTTTCATAAATATAAGGTGACATTTTATGTTTTGTTGAATGCATTTTGCTTTTTAGAATTTAAACAGTCACTTCTGTGCTTCATTGTTTTGCACTTACCTGAAAAACCTTTACTCATTCTTTTATTTCACACCATTTTTATTTATTTTTTGCTATTTTCCTTTATGTCAATTTCTTGTAGGAGCATAGAGTAAGACTTGAATTTGTAGCACATTTGGTTAATGTTTTTATTTTACTAGGGTAGTTAAGCTCCTTATATTTATTTCATGATTGATTTATTTGTTTCTATATTTGCCACCTATTTTATGCTTCCCATTTTTATGCTTCTTTGCTTTTTATTTGTTCTCTATCTTGAGCTATATGGAATATGTTTTATATCCTTTTATATTCTTCAGTGATTTGGAAAACATGTCCTATTTTAAATTATGTTACTGATTACCCGTATTAGAAACATTTAAATATATACAGTACTTCAGAAAGATTTATTGTGATATTAAAGAAAATGCATAAAATACATGTTTGGTATTAAATGATTATTAAATTAATGCCTATATGAACACTATTTTTTATCCTCAAATTTTCTATATCCTAATGGTTTTGACACATTCTTGCAAGATTGATATAGGGAGCTATTTACATATGTATGTATGTATGTATGTATGTATTTTTTTGGCAGGAGGACAAGTTTTATTGAGCCCCCACCCCTAGTTCTCTTTCCCCTGCTTAGTCTTGGTTCCCCATATATGCGCACTCTGGCAGGCAGTGATGAGACCCACTCTGTGTCCAGCAGGGGCATCTCTGTGTGTGGTGGTAGGCACGGACGGCCTTCAGGATAGGTCTGTGAATGTGGCAACCTCTGGCCACCACACCGACGCTAGCTGTGCTGGCTGAGGAAATGACCTTCCTGGGGCTAAGGGTAGCTTCACTCCGGTCTTTTTGGTCTTGGGGTTGTGGGAGATGACGGTGGCATAGTTCCCGGAGGCACAGGCCAGCTTGCCCCCGTTACGAGGTTTCTTCTCCAGGCAATGCACATTGGTGCCATCAGGCATGGTGCCCACCAGGAGCACATTGCCAGTCATGAGCTGAGACTTCTTGCCTCAGTTCACAAAGTGGCCATTGTGGATTCCTTCACACGCAATGAGCAGCTCTGTCCACTGCTCAGACCTGCACGGACCCCAGAAGACCACTTGGCTAGGTGCACGCCGCAGCCTGGGTCATGGGCGACATCCTTAAGAAAGCCTTCGAGGTAGCCCCGCAGCTCTGCGAAGGCCATGGTGTGCAGAAGCACAGCGCCCTCGTGGTGTTTCACGTGCGCAGGGAGCACAGAGCTGGTGCTTTCCTCTGCCCACGGATCATGCGGCCCATAGCCGCAGTCCCCTGCCCAGTGCGGCTGGAAGAGGTGAGGTTTTACTCATTTTTATTTCTTATTTTTATTGTTATTCTATTACTGTTACCCCGGTTTTTCCTCCTTTGCCCTCCTCCGCCCAGCCCATTACCTGCTCTCACAGTCAACCCCCCACACCACTGTCCATGTCCATCCAGCATGGGCTGGCTTTGATTTTGTTTGGTGCAATAAGTCCGGTTATATTTATTGTAATTAGTGATATGTTTGCATTTAAATCTACCACCTTATTTGTGGTTACCATTTGTTGGTCCTGTTCTGTTTCTTTTACTCTCCTTTCTTGCATTTGTTTGGATTTATGGAGGATCAAAAAAAATTTTTTTAGCCAATTTGGAAACATTTACTGTGTGTTCCTTTGGTAGTCACCTGAGAAAGTATTATATATGTACTTAATTGACCAAAGTGTAAAGTTATCTGATATCTTTAGTTTCCTCTGATAGCATAAGAGTATTTTAGGTTTTTTGACCACACTGCTGGTTTATATGTATATTATTGTTGTCATATATTTCAATTATTTTTTATTCCTTGAGGCATTTAATTATATTGTTTTAGATAGACAGTAATTAAATTTACTCTCATATTCACCACATTCTGAGTTCTTCATTTCTTCTTCAATTTTAGTCCTTCTGTCTGAGATTACTTTCTACCTGAAGTACAGCCTTTAGAGTTTCCTTTGGTCGAGGTCTGCTCCCGGTGAATTCTCAGTTATTGTTGGTCTGAACATGTCTTTCTTTCTCCCTCACTTTTTGAAGATACTTTTTTCTCCCTCATTTAAAAAATATTTTTTTGGGGGGGCAGAAATAGAATTCTAGACAGATTCTTGCTTCTTTTAGGTACACGGAAATAACACTGTGACTCCTGAGTGTGGCTGTTGCTGTTGGGAACAGGTTATCACCGTCACCATTGCTCCTTTGAAGTAACCTGCCCTCTAGGATCAAAAGAATTTTTATTTGATATTCTTCAGTTTAGCTGTGTTGGAACTGAGTATGGATTTCTTTTTATTCATCCGTAGCATTTATTTGGCTTCTTAAATCAGTGTATTGGTGTCTTTCATTAATCCTGGAAAATTCTTAGCTATCATAATTTCAAATATTGCCACTCCTGTATTCTCTCTCCAGTTTCTTACTGGGACTCTGCTCTATGTTCTGAATCATTTCTTCTGTCCTACCTAATTCACAAGTTCTTTATTTAGCTAATGTCTGTCAGCTGTTATATCCACCCATCTATTGTTTTTATTCCAAGAAGTTCCTAAATATTCTATTTATTTAAAAAACATATGATATAATTTTTATAGTTTCCTTGCAGAGAATTATTGCAGATATTTAAAACTGGTCCTTCATTTTTTAAATATCTAAGGGTGATTATATTTTATATGGCCAGATAATTCTAATACCTGAAATCTTTGTGGATCTGTTTCTGCTTTTTGTTGTCTCTGCTGGTTCTCATTCCTTTAACTGTTTTATTATTTTTGACTGTGTGAATATCTTTGTCCTCATAGATATTTTTAGGGACTGTTTGAGGCATAGCATGACGATGCATTCTTCAAAGAGGACTTAGTTTTACTTGTGCATGCTCAGGGAAACTACCAGACTAGAACCAGGTTAAATTAAATTTACACCACAAGGTTTTCTTTTCTTGTTTTTTTTTTTAATCCTCAACCAAATTATGTGAATTTCAGCTACAAATCTGTTCAAGAGCTGCCTGTGTTTATATAAACTTCTCAATAAGTTTTTGTGATCAGTGCCAAGGCGACTTTCCTACTAATATTCTGGGGTGGTGGTAAGGGATTATTTACTTCCAGTTCAGCCATATCTTGAAGGATACGGTCTTTTGGGATCTGATCTTTATGTGGGAAGGGTCACTGGGTAAATGTTGATGTGACATCTGCCCCTTTGTCTAGTTCAGGCACTGAAGTTTGATGTCAAAAGTGAAATTCATGTTTTCAGAGATAGACAGACACCCTCAGAGCAAAGACTGCTTTATTGCTGTGTTTCCCTGACTGGGTGTCCAACCTTACTTACATTTGGCCTATTACTTCTCCAGTCTGTTGTCAGGCCTCCTCTGCCTTTAAAGAGATTTAGTAAATACCTTTCTGAAATTTTTAGTTGTTTCTATCAGGACTGTTCATCTGAATTATTACTCCATTATAAAACATTATTATTTTTACATCACATGTCTTTTCTTTGCAAAAAATATTCTGATATTTATATTTTCTTTGCAATCATATTTACAGCCATTTAGGTTTATATTTAGAAGACTTCAGTAGTCAGCAAGTAACTTCCCTCATTCTTAACTTGGCTATATAGCTTACAAAAAATATTTAATAGACTTTCTTTTTCAGAGCAGTTTTAGGTTCACAGCAAAAGAGCAGTACATTTGTCATAGTTAATGAACCTGCACTGGCACATGACTACCATTCAAAGACCATACTTTACATTAGGGTTTATTCTTGTTTTTTACGTTCTATGGGTTTGTACAAATGTATAATGATATATGTATATATCTACCATCACAGTATCATGCAGATATTTTGACTGCCCTATAAGTCCTCTGTGCTCCACTAATTCATCCGCCTTCCTCCCTAACCTCTGACAATCACTGATATTTTTACTGTTGCTGTAGTTTTGCCTTTCCCATCATGTCATATAGTTGAAATCATACATAGGTAGCCTGTTCAGATTGGCTTCTTCCACTCAGTAATACATTTTTTAGTTTCCTCTGTGTCTTTTCATGGCTTGGTAGTTCATTTCTTTTTAACACTGAATAATACGCCATTGTCTGGATGGACCACAGTTTATGATTCCATTCGTCTATTGAAGGGCATCTTGGTTGCTTTCAAGTTTTGGCAATTATGAATAAAGTTGTTATACACATCGGTGTGCAGTTTTTCTTGTGTGTGGCTATAAGTTTTCAACTGCTTGAGTATATAACAAGAAGTGTGATTGCTGGATCATATAATAAGAATATGCTTAGTTTTTCCACATATTTTCTCCCAGTTGGTGGCTTGTCTTCTCATTTTCTTGACATTGCATTTTTCAGAGCAGAAATTTTAATTTTAATTCCAGTTTATAATTCCTTTCTTTCACAGGTCAAGTCTTTAATGGTGTATCTGAAAAGTAATTGACATATCCAAGGTCACCTAAGATTTTTCCTATGTTATCTTCTAAGAATTTTATAGTTTGCATTTTACATTTAGGTATGTGATCCATTTCAAGTTAATTTATGTGAAGGGTAAAAGGTCTGTGTCTATATACATATATATTTTTTTGCACGTGGATATCAAGTTGTTCCAGCACCATTTGTTGAAAAGATTGTTGTTTTGTTAAAGATTAGTTGACTGTACTTATGTGGGTCTATTTCCAGGCTCTCTTTTCTGTTCTGTGGGTGTATTTGTTTATTCTTTTGCTGGTACTGCAACTGTCTTGATTACTGTATCTTTATAGTAAGTCTTGAAGTGGGGTAGTGCCAGTTTTCCAACTTTGTTTTTTCCTTCAATATTATGTTGGCTATTGTATCCTTTTCTTCTCCATGTAAACTTTAAAATCAAAATAACTTGCTTGGATTTTGATTGGTTGTATAGCATTAAGTCAATAGATCAAATTGTGAAGAACTGACATGATGTCAAAATTGAATCATCCTATCCATGAACACCTCTCCATTTATTTTTTAAAATTATTTTATTGTTGTTCAAGTACAGTTGTCTGCATTTCCCCCCCACCACTCCCCTGCAGCCCAGCCAAACCCACCTCCTTCCCTTGCTTCAACGCCCGCTCTTGGTTTTGCCCATGTGCCCTTAATACTAGTTCCTGAAAACCTTTCTACCATTGTCCCCTCCCCACTCTCCTCTGGCTATTGTTAGATCGTTGTTAATTTCAATGTCTCTGGTTATATTTTGTTTGCTTTTTTCATTTGTTGATTATGTTCCAGTTAAAGGTGAGATCATATGGTATTTGTCCCTCACTGCCTGGCTTATTTTACTTAGCATAATGCTCTCCAGTTCCATCCATGCTGTTGCAAAGGGTAGGAGCTCCTTCTTTCTATCTGCATAGTATTCCATGGTATAAATGTACCACAGATTTTTGATCCACTCATTTACTGATGGGCACTTAGGTTGCTTTTAGCACTTGGCTATTGTAAATTGTGCTGCTATGAACATTGAGGTGCATAGGTTCTTTCAGATTGGTATTTAAGGGCTTTTAGGATATAATCCCAGCAGTGGAATTGCTGGGTCAAAAGGTAGATCCATTTATAGTTTTCTGAGGAAATTCCATATGGTTTTCCATAGTGGTTTCACCACTCTGCAATCCCATCAACAATGCACAAAGATTCCCTTTTCTCCATAACCTCTCCAACACTTGTTGCTTGTTGTTTTGTTTGTGATGGCCATTCTGACTGGTGTAAAATGGTATCTCATTGTGGTTTTAATTTGCATCTCTCTGATGGCTAGCGATATTGAGCATCTTTTCACGTGTCTCTGGATTTTCTCTGTGTCTTCCTTGGAGAGGTGTCTCTTCAAGACCTTTGCCCATTTTTTAATTGGGTTGCTTGGCTTCTTAGAGTGGAGTTATGTAAGTTCTTTATATATTTTGAAGATTAAACCCTTGTCTGAGGGTGTATTATTGGCAAGTATATTTTTCCATATGGTTGGTTCTGTTTTTATTTTAATACTGTTTTCTTTAGCCATGAAGAAGCTTTTCATTTTAATGAGATCCCATTTATTTATTCTTTCCTTTATGTCCCTTGCTCTAGGGGACCTATCAGTAAAAATGTTGCTGCATGAAATATCTGAGATTTTCCTGTCTTTGTTCTCCTCTAGGACTTTAATGGTCTCATGGCTTATATTTAAGTCTTTTATCCACCATGAATTTATTTTTATGTATGGTGTAAGTTGGTGCTGGAGTTTCATTTTTTTTTTTTTTGTGCACGTAGCTGTCCAGTTCTCCCAACATCATTTTTTGAAGAGGCTATTGTTACTCCATTTTATGTTGCTGCCCCTTTGTCAAATATAAATTGACCTTAGAGACTTGTGTTTATTTCTGGAATCTCTGTTCTGTTCCATTGGTCTATGTATCTGTTCTTAGGCCAGTACCAGGCTGTTTTGATTACAGTGGCCTTGTAATACAGTTTGGATCAGGTATTGAGATCTCTCCTATTTTCTTCTTTCTGAAAATTGCAGTAGCTATTTGGGGTTGTTTATGACTCCATATAAATTTCTGAAATGTTTGTTCTATGTCTGTGAAATATGTCATTGGTATTTTAATAGGGATTGATTGAATCTATAAATCACTTTGGGTAGTATGGACATTTTGATGATGTTAATTCTTCCAATCCATGAACATGGTATATGCTTCCATTTGTTTGTGTCTTCCTTAATATCTTCCTTTAGTGTTGTATAGTTTTCAGAGTATAGGTCTTTTACCTCTTTGGTTAGGTTTATTCCTAGGTACTTTATTTTTCTTGTTGCTATATGAAATGGAACTTTTTTTCCTGATTTCTATTTCCAGTATTTCATTGTTGGTGTACAAAAATGCCTTTGATTTCTGATTATTAACTTTTTATCTTGCTGTTTTGCCAAATTCATTCATTAGGTTGAGTATTTTTTTGGTGGAGTCTATAGGGTTTTCTATGTACACTATCCTGTCATCTGCAAACAATGAGAGTTTTACTTCCTCCTTTCCAATTTGGATGCCCTTTATTTATTTTTCTTGTCTGATTGCTGTAGCTAGGACTTCCAATATTATGCTGAGTAGGAGAGGTGAAAGCAGGCATCCTTGTCTTATTCTTGATCTTAGTGGAAAAGATCTAAGTTTTTCTCCATTGACTATGATGTTGGCTGCAGGTCTCTCATATATGGCCTTTATTAGTTTGAGGAACGATCCCTCTATTCCCACTTAGCTAAGTGTTTTTATCATAAATGGGTGTTGTATGTTGTCAAATACTTTTTCTGCATCTATTGATATGATCACATGATTTTTGTCTTTCATTTTGCTTATGTGATATATTACATTTATTGATTTGTGAATATTGTACCAACCTTGCATCCCTGGGATGAGTCCCACTTGGTCATAATGTGTGATCTTTTTAATGTATTGTTGGATGCAGTTTGCCAATATTTTGTTGAGGATTTTAGTGTCTATGTTTGTCATTGATATTGGCCTGAAGTTTTCTTTCTTTGTTGTGTCTTTATCTGGTTTTGGGATTAGGGTGATGCTGGCTTCATAAAAAGAGTTTGAAATTCTTTCATCTTCTTGAATTTTTTGGAGTAATCTGTGGAGGATGGGGGTTACCTCTCCCTTATGCTTTGTAAAATTCTCCTGTGAAGCCATTTGGTCCAGGGCTTTTGTGTGTTGGGTTTTTTTTTTTTTATTACTGCTTCAATTTCATCAGCTGTCATTGGTCTGTAAAGGCTTTCTGCTTCTTCTTCATTAAATTTTGGAAGATTGTATTTTTGTAGAAATTTGTCCATTTCACGTAGGTTTTCAAACTTCTTGGCATAGAGTTTTACATAGTAATTTCTTACAATCCTTTGTATTTCTGTGGTATCAGTTGTAATCTCTCCTCTTTCATTTCTGATTGTGTTTATTTGGGTCCTTTCTCTTTTTTTCTTGATGAGCCTACTTAAAGGCTTATCAATTTTGTTTATGTTTTCAAAAAACCAGCTCCTGGATTCATTGATCCTTAGAATCGTTCTTTTAGTCTCTATGTCATTTAAATCTACTCTGATCTTGGTTATTTCCTTCCTTCTACCTGCTCTGGACTGTCTTTGTTGTTGTTCGTCAAGTTCTTGTAGATGTAAGGTTAGGTTGTTTGTTTGAAATGTTTCTGTCTTTTTTAGGTAGGCATGTATCACTATGAACTTCCCTCTCAGGACTGCCTTTGCTGTGTCCCGTAAGTTTTGGGTTGTTGTGAGTTCATTTTCATTTGTTTTCAGAAACTTTTTGATTTCCTCCCTAATCTCATTCTTGACCCATTCATTGTTTAATAGCATGCTATTCAATCTGCATGAGTTTGAGTGTTTTGGGTTTTTTTCCTTAGAGTTGGTTTCTACTTTCAGTCCCTTGTGATCTGAGAAAATGCTTGGTATGATTTAAATTTTCTTGAATTTGTTGAGGCTTGTTTTGTGTCCTATCATGTGGTCTATCTTTAAAAATGTTCCATGTGCATTTGAAAAGACTGTGTATTTTTCTTCTTTGGGATGGATGGCTCTGTATATATCAGTTAAGTCCATTTCATGTAGGGCACTATTCAATGCCACAATATCTTTGTTGATATTTTGTTTGGAAGATCTGTCCATTTTGACAGTGGGGTGTTAACATCCCCTACTATCATTGTGTTCTGTCAATAATTTTCCTTAAGTCCTCTAAGGTTTTCTTTATGTATCTGGGTACTCCTTTGTTGGATCCATATATATTTACAATGTTTATGTCTTCTTGATGGATTCTTCCCTTGAGTATTATGAAGTGACCTTCTGGGTCTCTCTTTATGGCCCTTTTTGAAGTCTATTTTGTCTGATGTGAGTATTGCTATCTGACTTTTTTTTCCCTGTCCATTTGCTTGGAAAATTTGTTTCCAGCCCCTCACTTTCAGTCTGTGTAGATCTTTTATCCTGAGGTGGGTCTCTTGTAGGCAGCATATGTATGGGTCATGATTTCTTATCCATTCAGCTATTCTACATCTTTTGATTGGGACATTTAATCCATTTACATTTGAGGTTGTTATTGATAGGTACTTACTCATTGCCATTTCTTCGTACCTGTGTTCCTCTCTCTCACACTGTTTTTCTTCCTGTTCTTAAAGTGGACCTTTTTGCATGTCTTGCAGAGCTGGTTTGGTGAAGGTATATTCTTTGAGGGTTCTTTTGTCTGGGAAGCTCCTTATTTGGCCTTCCATTTTAATTGAGAGCCTTGATGGATAAACTACTCTTGGTTTCAGGCCTCTGGTTTTCATTACTTGGAATATTCTTTCCATTCCCTTGTAGCCTATAGTGTTTCCATTGAGAAGTCAGCAGTTAGTCCTATTGGGGCTCCCTGGCATGTTACTTCTTGTTTTTCCCTTGTTGCCTTTAAGAGTCCTTGTCTTGGAATTTTGCCATTTTCATTATGATGTGTCTTGAAGTGATCCTCTATGGGTTCCTCTTGATTGGGACTCTGTGTTTCCCAGATATGTGTGGCTTTTCCTCTCATCAAATTAGGGAAGTTTTCCATCATTACTTTTTCAAACAGGTTTTCTATTCCTTGCTCCTTTTTTTCTCCTTCTGGTATTCCTATTATATGGATATTATTCTGTTTCATGTTGTCATACACTTCCCTTAACCCCTCTTCATTCTTTTTGAGTTGTTTTTCCTTTTCTTGCTCTTTTTGGGAGACTTTTTTTTCTACCCTGTCATCCAGGTCACTGATTCAATCTTCTGCTTCATCGATCCTGCTTTGGATTCCTTCTACTGTGTTCTTAATTCAGAAATTGTATTCTTCATTTCCTCTTGACCCTTGTTGATAGTTTCTATGTCCTTTTTTATGCTGATATAGTTTGCAGTAAGTTCCTCATAGTTTCCCTGTAGTTTTTGGTAATTCACATTGAGCTCTTTGAGCTTTCTTATAACCATTGTTTTGAACTCAGTATCTGATATTTGAGTTGCCTCTATTTCATTTAGCATCCTTTCTGAGGCTTCTTCCTTTCCTTTCATTTGGGGATAGTTTCTTTGTCTTCCTATTGTTTGTGAGACTCTTCTTGTTAGCCTCTGCTTCTCAAGTTGATCTGTTCTGCCTCCCTGGGTTTATGGTGTGAACTTCTATGGTAGAAAACCTGTGAGATCCAGTGGTGCAGTCTCCTTGATCTCCTGAGCTCACTAGTCTTGGGCTGTCATTTATTCTGGTTCTCTGGATATAATTGGGTTTTGATTGTTTTTGGGTCTTTCTTTGGTGGGTTCTTCACTCCAGCTGGTTAACTGTGGGTCACTCTATCCACCATGTCTTGTATTCTGTTGTGCAGGTGTGGACAGGTTGTGTTGAAGCTGGTTCTTCTGTGTGTATGAGGTTTTAAGGCTTCTCTCTCACTCCTTTCAGTTTTTTGTTCTGGGTAATTTCCCCATCATTTAGTTGTATTTCCATATTGGTCCTGCATTGAGGTTAAGTGTGGTTTCCACTCCCTCTTTCATGTTCTTCCATTGTTGTCTGTTGGTGGGTCCTTTGTTGGTGGGTTTCCTCTTCCAGCAGGTGTACTGGTGTTCACAGTTCCCACCTACTCTTTTTTTGTGATCAGTTGGAGGGGGAAGACAAAATGGTTTAAGACAGTGGGAATGTATTCTATGGTATTTAAAGTACCAACCTGTAGAGAAGGCATAGGAGAAGCTTTGGATATGTATAGTGTTAGCCATGATATTTGACCCACCTAGCCACTTTTTAGAAAGGGTGGAAAGAAGGTAAGACTCTTGTTGTGGGTGGGGAGGATTGGGAGTTGGATATAGAAAGCAGTGAGCTTGTGGGAGGTCAGATTATGAGGTAAAGTGAGAGTGAAGGATAGAAAATAGGTGTAGTGTGTGAGAGAATAGAGTTAACCACAACAGTAATAAAGTTCACGAAACAGTGAAGTAAGCTAAGATCTTGGAGGGGTGCTGTGTAGTATTTACAATTGTATGGAACAGCAATTACTTACAATGGTAATGGAGCAACAATCATATGACAGAATCTATGTGATCTGAATAACAAGAATAAGAAGTACAAGATCTAGAGTAGTGTGCTAATGGAACACAAGTGATGTGAAAGACAGAAAATTCAAAATACACTATGAAAGAGAGAACAAGGAAAACCAGTCAAAGGATGCAACTCAACAAACCAAGCAAAGAAGATTAAACAGAAAGAAGTGAAACACAAAAATGCTAATAAAATAAAAGATGTACAAATAATGAAAAAATAATAATACAAATATATAGTAACTTGCAAGTTCTCTGGAGAGCAAAGTGAAATTTGTCTCACTGTCTGCCTTTAGTCCCCCAGTTGCGCTATCCTTGAGGTGCACCAATTAGGGACAACTCACACACTACCTTCTTGATCTTTGCCATCCTAGATGCTAGGGACTCTCAGAGTCCCTCCAGCCTCTCCAGTGAGTTAAGTCTTTCTGGGGATTGCTGACTCCCTGAGCCCTGCAGCTCTCCTCTGCAGCGGTGGGGTGGGGAGGGAGCCTTTTCCACCTTCCTCTTAGAGAGCCAGTTGTTCCTGCAGGGTGCTGTGGCTGCAGTTGCAGTGTGTGCCTCCTCCGCTGCTGCCCCTGGGTTGCAGAGGCCAGTGTGAGGTGCCTCAGGGTGGTGGATCAGGCTCACTCTGTCCCGGGGCTGTGGGCATGAGCACTCAGCTCCACTACTGGGGCAGGATGGGCAGCCGGCAGTGTGCAGTCAGCAGAGTCTGTTGTGGCTGAAAGAGAAAATAAATGCACAGGCAACAGCAATCCTGTGGAAAAAAAGGAAACAGCATGACTACTCTCTCAAGGGGAGAGTGCCTATGAGTGCCTTGGCCACTCTCTCAAGAGGAGAGCGCCCCGACCCTTGCCTAGACAGGCTTTTATTGTTTTTCTTGGGGCTTATATCAGAGAAAGATTTATTATCTATTACATAGAATATTATTATCTACATTTTAGGTACATTCAAGGAAATGAAAATAACATGCAGAGGGGAATCATGGCAAGCTGATTAGCTCTGTCCTTGTGTGAATTCACACAGGCTTTGGAAATTACCTTGAAGATAGATGATACATATTTGTTATTTTTGACCAGGGTGATGGAGTTTTAGTAAGAGCAAGCCATAACAGTCAGCATGTATTTTCTAGGCCTGATTCCCACGGGAAAACTTGGTTTGAAGATCTGGCTCCTGCCCACCACTTCGCTTCTGTAGGTTTTCCATACAGAGCTGAGTCACATTTGCCAGACTGAAACAAACCAGTCCTCTACATGGCAGGTTTGGGTGTGCACCTTCCCAGGGCTTCGGGTGTGAGCTCAGGGCTTCTGCCTCCATCGAGGGAGCCCAGTCACCCCGGCCGGGCAGGGTTAGGGATGCATGAGGCAGGAGTGGCTGCTGTAGAGAATTCTCCAAACAGCCTCTGAATGCCTCCCTTTTCACTTTCTTTTTGAGAAATTCCTCCTATTCAAGCCTGGCACTCCAAACAAGCGCCTGGCATCTTATACAGCCCAACTGTCCAACCAGACCAGGGCCTGACTGGATCAGAGTCTGTCACTGTCCAACTCTTCCCAGCCAGTGTCCACAGTGTCAGTGTGCACACTGCTTCTGTGTGTTTGCCACTTTGTCCTCATTCCCTGCCTGTGACTTTAAGCATTCAGGTCCCTCCTGGTGCTGCTCAAACCTTGTTTGGCAGGGGAGGGAGCCATTGACCTGGCCGTCTGCCAAGAACCCTGTGGCAGACCCGGCGGGTGCTGGACCTGGGGCTGCAGCAATCCTGTTCCCCACACTGGTCCCAGGGACCTTCTTGTTCTGAAGCATTCTCCTTACTGTCTGCTTGCCATGATTCCCCTCTGCATGATTTTTCAATGTCCTTTAAATTTTTGGTCTCCAGTTTTCATATATGCTGGGATACTGTTGGCTGTTCACTCTGTTCCTCAGAAGATTGGCTAGGTGTTTTGCCCATGCGCAGGGGAAGTGGATGGACTCTGCTCCCACCTGTCTTGTTGCCATCTTCCTGAAGTCTACCTCTCCATTTACTTAGGTCCTCTTTGGAATTGTTCATCAGTTTTCTAATTTTCCTTTGCTCTTGTGCATACATGTTTTTTAGCTTCACACCAAAGTACTTCATTTTTGAAGATGCTAATATATATGGTATTGAGTTTTTAATATCAAATTCCCTTTTCATTTCTAATCCATAGGAAAGCAATTGATTTTTATATATTAGCCTTGTATCCTACAACCTTGTTGAATCTTGGATTTCTACATTGATGATCATATCATGTGTGAACTAAGAAAGTATTTTTTTCCCAATTTCTATACCTTTTATTTTATTTTCTTGTCTTTTGCATGAGCTAGGGTGTTATATATCTTTAAGTATATATATTTTTATTGTTTAGGAAAAGGAAATGAAAGAGTATATTTTCTAAATTCTTGCACACTCCCTGTTCTCCATGGGAACAGAGACCTTGAAGGAGAGTATGGCCTCGTTCAGCTTCTCTCTTTGCTAATCCCAGCTCCCTCTGTCCCCTGGATTTGCTTCTAGGAGCACTACGAACAGTCTTGCTCCTGTTTCTACCCAGTGCCTGCTTTCTGAGAGCACACCCTGCCACACCGAGGAAGTGGGAGACCCATTTCCTCTTGGACAGTGGCCTGGCCTCACCACCTATTTCACCCTCCAGCCCCACTGATCTGGTGGGTAGCAGAGGCTCCTCCTGAATTTAAGCAATAGGTTAATTGTAGTCTTAGTTTTTACAGTTTTCAGGTATTTTTGACTTTCTTCCTGTGACTTTATATTTTAAGGTCAAATGGGGGGAAGGTCTGAGTTAAGACAGCCAGCCAGACAATATTTTAAATATTGCTTCTTTCTTTATATCCTTTCATGAAGATGATTATCATAAAAGAGGATTTATGCAGCCCTTTCTGCACTTGAAGTCTGAAAAAAAATCCACCATGTTAAGGCAACACAGTGCTGGAGAAGGCAGCTTGACTGGGCATTTGGGGCTTCATCTCCTGGTCCCTGATTCCTAACAAACTTGCAGGAGAAACTTGTATTGCAGTGATGGGAGCGACATTTAGCCTTGAGTTACTTCTTCGTAAAGCCTGCTCATTTTATTGCCACAAAGGCAAAGAGGAAAGGGAAGAGACATGTATTGGGAATGTGAGAGAGGTAGTAGGAGCCCTGGGGTCTTGGCATACAACCTGGTAAAACTGCCTTTTGTGGAGCTGGGATATCAACATTCTAAGGTTTTCTTTCCATCTGAAGGAAGTAATGCAAACACTTGAAGTGCTCATAGTCTATCTTCTATTTCCAGGAAAGAGAGGCATATGAAGTCAGGGTGTGGGCCTGTGATGTCCTGAAGCCTCTGGAAACCAGACCTTCAGCCTAGAAGCCAGAATCAAGAGGAGTCAATGTCTGGGTTTTGCATAAGATAAGGCAGCTCTGGGGTATGGGTGTGTGTCAACACTTCAGATAAAGGCGGAGGCCTGGGGATCACTGAATCTTGAGAAGTAGCAGAAAGCAAAAAGGGTTTCAAATAAAATGTCAGCTAAATGGGAGGGGGAAACCAGAAGCATAAGCCAGAAAAAATCCTTGAGACAAGAATGTGCAGGGAGAAGAAATTTCAGATGGCCACATGCAAGGGGAAATCTTGCTGTGGGGAGCTTTTTGGAGAGCAAGGAAGGAGAGGCAAACTGAAAGGGGATTTTTTTCAAGAGCAGAGGTGGGAAGACAGTACCAGCATGAGGAAGCACATGAAAAAAACTGTGATGATTTAAACTGTGTTTGCACCCGTGACAGCATCTGCCTGAGGGCGGAGGGGGCTGTAATTGAAGTTCCAGAAAGCATGGAGACATTTAGTGGAAGATTAACTCAGGAGAGCGTTGTGTTTGTAGAAGGAACAAGGCAACTGGCCTGGGGGTGGGCACAGTGACGTGTGTGTGCTCTGGCTCTTCACCATTGAGTGGGAACTAGGTTGCTGCTCTTTGCTCTGTTCTTACAGGAAGATGCTGGACTGTCCCTTAACCCCTAAAGACAAGCACTTTCCTCACAGTGATACCATACCTCAGCTCACTAGTGAGTAGGGAAAGGATCAACCTGGGGACTGATGTATCCCACTTCTCTTGGAAGTCATCAGTTGTGTCCTGGAGCAGAGCTTCCTGCTGGTTTTTTGAGCTAAATAATAGCAGATGACTGCACAGGTGGGTGGATGAATGGGTGTGTTTATGGAGGCCACACAGAGGTCACTATGAGCCTTGGTGGACACTGTCATTGCATGGGCAGCCCCTCCCTGCCTGTTGCTTGGTCTGGGTCTCCAGGCTGTCCAGGGGTTCCTTGGGCAGCAGCCTCTGCCTTTGTTCCTGTGTCTGCTTCCTCTCAGTAGGGGTCAGCCTCTCTCCACTGTGGGGTGGGAGGGCAGGCTGTGAACACCTGCAAAAGGGGGAGGCTGGATTTTTATTCATTCACAGACCATGGAAAGCTGAGAGAAGTTGAGGAAAGTTTTTTTGCACCTTAACTACCATATCTATACCAGGCTTAGGGCTTCTTGTGACAAACCTAGATATCAACAGTTTTGGTTCCCTGATGCACAGACTCACACACATATTGCCACAGAGTTTTCTGGTGAGGTGACAAGTTACATGCCATGCCAGAACTTCTTTCTGGCTCCTCTGGCAGGCTGGGTCTCCCCTCTGCTCCTCCCAGATGCACAGAGGCTGCTGGAACAGGTCTTGCCTGATACCTTCCTGCCTGGCACCCAGCCCAGCACAGTAGACCCTGCAGTGGCCTGGGCTAGGCTGCCAGTCCTGGGCACAGGTCTTCTGTGCTGGAGACGGGCAGGTGCCTCCTCTTCTCTTCTCTGGTCTTAGGTAACTCACCCTACCTGGTGCAGAAGAGGAAATTAAGCAAACCACTATTCATTTTTGATTGAACAGAGAATTTCATCTGCATATATTGCAGTAATATAGGCAATAACCAAGTGCATTATAAACATATTTTCTTAAGATGGAAATCTCCTGGTTTTATGAAAAGATTTGACATTGGTGCCATTTGCCCTGGTGTGGTATGTGATTATCAGAAGGAACAGATGGACCTTCCACATCTGACCTCAAAGGGGCTGAGAGAGGTACTCCTGTTTTCCACTTTTAAAAATGTAAATGTTGTCTGGGAAGGGTAACATATTAAGCTATAATTTGCATTAGCTTGAATTAATTTATCACATTAACACTAGTCTCCTATGAGCATTCAGAAGAAGTGGAAATTGGTTTTGATTAGGGATGGGGAGGGGAGTGTTGGAGGCCAGCTAGGAAGGCAGGGCAAATGTGGCCTCCTCAGGGGGACCAGGCTGAGGGCACTGGCTGTCTGGTTGGGGATGAGGTGGACACAACGAAGAGCCAGGGGCACTAGGCAGTTGTTTTTTAGGGACCAGCCTACCAATCACACTCATGCAACCCATGCTTTACTTTGCTGTCCCCTACTCTCCAAATCGGTTTCACCTCCTTTGCCAAAGCTGAGCTTCACCTGTCTTTGCACCAGTTTTTCTGACTCTTTCCTGCATACAAGTAGCAACAGATTTAAGCCAAGGCCCAAGTCATTTTTATTGAACTGCAGAGTGGCTGGTTTATTTTGTTAAGTTCTGTTGAAATGAAGAGTGCAACCCAAGCTTCTGCGAGCTCTAGCAGATGGAAGAACAGATAAGCCATTTGTTTTTCTCTAGCTCATGCTTCCACCTACTGATGCAGGGCCTCCAGCTCACCCCAGTGCTTACCCACTGTCAGGTTGATAGACAAAGTAGCCATGGAACAGCTTTTGATTTTTCTGGGGGAAAATCCACAAGAGGCCCCTATTTTCTTGGGGACAGCAGGGATAACCTAGCTTTCGTGACTTGGCAATGTTCACTTTCCTATTCTCCCTGGTGGGTAGTGCTGGCTTCTGGGGAAACAATAGCTGCATAAAGTGCCAAGGAACTTCCTAGTAGAAGAGACCTAGCCCCAAACCCCTCCCTTTTGAAGTTAAATACAATTAAGAACTTCCCTGACAAACTGGGTTGGTCCTTCATTGAGGTTCTTAGATAGGAAAGAAAAAAAATTCCTGAAGGAAGCTCTCCATGAGGGCAGAGGATCTGTGCTCAACCCCCCAGGACTCACCTACGTCTTGCAATCCCATACACCTCATCCTTCTCTTTGTATCAGCACTGGTTCAACTCACACCTGCTCCTTTACCTCTGTTCATGATCAGCAAAGAGTGGCTGGAAAAACCAGCACACATTAAATCGATACCACTAGGCTCAAGTGAACCCCCAGCTCTGCCTGGCATTCCTACTATGTGTTCTTATTTAATATGCTCTTCAAGTCTGTAAGATTCTTTCTACCTTTTATTTGCTCCCTCCTTAACCTTGAAAAGGCCTCCCCATCCTATCAACTGATCAAGAAAATAGTAGAAGAAATCAGAATGGAACTATATTTGTCCATCACTAGATCTATTATTAATCTACACGCTTCTGAAAGCCTTGTACTCAACCCTGTACAGAGCCCTGTATCGGTGTCCACTCTGTATAACAATGAGCAGTCCCTGCTCAACGAAGTCCAGTGCCTCCACATGTAGCCCAGATCTCTCTCTCTCTCTCTTGTCTACTCAAGTATGCTGCATTTCCATTTATCCCTTTTCTCTTGGGTGATTGATTAGTTCTCTTCTACTGGCCTACAGGTATGCTATAATTCTTGCTCAACTCAACAACCTAAAACAAACAAGCATACAAAGTCCCCAAACTTCCTTGATCATGTGTTCCCCCAGCTTCTGCACCAGGTCTCTGCTCCACTTTATAGCAGAATTTCTCAAAAGACTTATTCTTGTTTACTTAGTTGCCACTTCTCAGCTTCCATTCTTTTTTCAACCCATTCCAAGGGGTTTCTTGTCTTCAGTCCTCCTTTAGAACTATTCTTGTCCTGATCACTAGTGAGACATTTGCCAAATACAACTATTTAGTTCTCTTTCTTGTCTTACTTGATCTCTCAGCAGCATTTGAAATAGCCAGTCCCTCCCGTCTTTGTTATAAACACTATTTTATTCCTACGTAAGATGTAAAGACATCAGAATGAGCTGATCCTGTTTATGACTGAACACATTACTGGTAGAGTTGAAGTCCTCTGCACTTCTCTCTCTTAAATTACTTTAAAAACATCTTGCTTCCAGGACACCACACCCAGTTTTTCTTCCACTTTATGGGCAGCTCTTTTCTAACTCATTTGCCTCTTGACCTCTAACCCAAATCAATTTTTTGACTTTTTTTTTTTTTATCTAAAGACCCCCACTAGAGGGTCACATTTAGTCTATGGCTTTAAATATTGTATATATGCTGATGACCCCCAGATTTTACCTCTGTAAAATCCACACCTGACTTCCCACCACAATTCTAGATGTCTGTCTCACAAAACCAAATGCTTGATTCTTTATCTCATCATATCCTCTCCAAACTATGCCTCTCACAGATTCCTCCATTGTAGTAATGTGCCACCTGGTTGTAGTAATGTGCCATCTGGTTGTAATAATGTGCCTCCTGGTTGTAGTCATGTGTCACCTGGTTGTAGTAATGTGCCATTTGGTTATAGTAATGCACCACCTGGATGTAGTAATGTGCCTCCTGGTTGTAGTCATGTGTCACCTGGTTGTAGTAATGTGCTACATGGTTGTAGTCATGTGTCACCTGGACAAATCCCAGCACTCATCCTTGATGCTGCTCTTTCTCTTCACTCTTTGTCTAATGATCAGCAAGTTCTGTTAGTGCTGTCTTTAAAGTTTATCCTGAGTCTGCCTAGGTACCATCTTCTCCACCAGCCCAAGTTTTCACCATCCCTCTTATATATCTAGCATTGCCTCCTAAATGGTCTCCCAGCTCACTCTCTTGGTTTCCTCTAGGATATTTTCCTCATAGTGATCAGAGTGATCCTTTTTAAAAATGTCAATCAGGTCATGCCTCTTTTTTGTTCACATTCCTCTGATGTTTCCCATCATACTCAAAATGAGACCCACACTCTACTGTGGCTCATGTGACTCGATGTGATTTGCATTCTGCTTATGACTCTGACCTTATTTCACACAGGGCCCAGGGATAATTTTGGTCTAGCCATCCTGGCCCTTAAACACATTAAGTGTGTTCCCACCTGAGGACCTTTGTACTTGCTCTTCCCTCTGCTTGAAATGCTCTCTCCCTAGATTTGGCATGGCTGATGCCTCACTTCCTTCAGGTTGCTCTGTCCCTTCCTTTCTCACAGCCTTCCTGGCCTCTGTGTAACCCTGCTCCCTGTCCCAATCACTCTCTATCCCTACCTTGCTTTGATGTTTTCATACCTCTGTCAGTTTGTTTATTTTCTGTCACTACCTTTAATGTAAACTCTAAGTGCTTAAAAAAGTGCCTAGCATAAAGGAGATGCTTAATAAATGTTCACTGAATAAAATAAATAAACACAAGAAAAATGAAAAACTCCAAAATTCTGAGCACACCCTTAACCACAAAACAGTATAAATTGTTCTGATTTAAACTGAATAGCAGGATATCATTTCATGACATTAACCACAAGTTAAAAATAGAGATGACAGGAAGCACAATAGATAAGAACCATTACAGAAGGTAGGGCCATGGAATCAGAAGGTCAAGCAATGGAAGTTCAATACACAAGCAAAGGACACACTTGTGGATGTTTCTTCCTTAAGCTGAGCTTCCAGAACAGCTTTTCCAGCCCTGTTATTCTTTTTCAGGTAAGTTCTCAGACCCCCATGGAGAAAGGCCTCTGGCAAGCTGCCCCTCAGAGACACCAGACATTTCCAGACAAACTCAAGGCCAGAAGCTAGTCAGCTTTGGCTCTAGCTGAAGCCTGCACGGTGGAACCATCCAAAAACCTCAGAGATAAGTTTTCTACTCTGGGTGCAATAGAGGAATATTAGGTTAGGGGACTCTACAAATTAGAGCCAGGGTATTCTGGCCTCTTGAAGAAAATGGACATTTTCATTCTCATTTTAAGTGTGTGCATTTGGTCTTTCCCTAGTACATCCTTCAGAGTTCTAGGCTAAGCAGAGAAAGGGGGGTAACTCACAACTCAGGGACAGAAGGGTGGAAAGCTGTGGAAAAAAGCTTCTGGAGACAATGAAAAACAATGGGACATTGCATGCATGATACTTCCCCCAACCAGTAGGTGCTGGGTAGGTTAGACCCAGGGCAGGAGATGACGTAAGGGAATTATAGGTTCTTGGGAAAGAACCAAATGAGATATGAGTTCTGGTCTCCCAGTCCAATAAGCCTGTGATAGAAATGACAGTGATGATCATAGAACCATAGTCCTAAGCTCTGTGAAGACAGGAAGAAGTTGCTTTCCTTACTTTTGTAATATTCACTAGCATAGCAGCTGACTCAGAGTAAGTGCTCAATGAATATTTATTGATTAAATGAATGAAAAGAGTTATTTTAGTACTGAATTCATAGATGTGGAATCAGAATATAATGAAAATTTCAACTATCCTTATTTTTTGCACAAATGAAAGTGGCCATGAGCCAAAAAATACTTGCCTTGGGAATCTCTAGATCAGATTGATGGGTGGTAAGAAAAGCATTCCTGTCAGTGTCCTAGGCCTGTTGTTCCTTGAAATTGGTCTGGGGCAGGAAGAGGGAGAGATAAGTAATTATGTAGAGCAGGGACTCAAACTCTTTCTGGAAATAAAACTCCTCTGAGGGTCTGGGGAAAGCTGGATCCCTATGTCCACAAGAATTAATATGCACACAGAAGAAACATGAGATGAGTGAAAGAATATCAACTATGACCTTGTAACTTGTAGAAATAAGGAAGTTTATTAATGTGCATGTTTTGTGTTGGGTGTATATTAATCTCTGATTTCCTTCATTTTCTTTTTCTTTCCTTTCTTCTACAATGTTTTTCAGTCATGCCACTCTTGACATTTTGGATCAGATAATTCTTTGTTAGGTTGGAGGAAGTACTGCTTTGTGCATTGTAGGATTTTTAATAGCATCCTGGCCTCTGCCCACTAAGTGCCTATAGCACTCCCCTAGTTGTGACACTCAAAATTATCTTCAGACATTGTGGGCAGAATTGCCCCATGTAAGAACCACTGCTCTGTTCTCTTATATGAATACTGGTCCTCATATAACTACCCAGCTAGAAGTTTGCCTAGAGATACTGGATTTGAAGGGTCTTGGTGACCTCTCCTCATTTGTGGCTACAGTTCCTGCCAGGCAGGTCCACTGTAATTTCAGCTTCTTGAATATGCTCCTTCTTTTTTGGCGATAGAATGCTTTTGTGTACATTCACACTTATTGGTTTGAAGGATCAGATAGCACCCAGTTCATGATGGGCAACTCAGACCCTATGGTCATTGTAGATCTCCTGGTTAGGTGTTTAGTTTATGCCACGGCTCAATAACAAACAGGCCAGGAATGGCTTCTCAGAAGGAGAAAAGACATCCATGGGGAAGGCATGCCTTTGCTCCCACACCCTGGAGGTCTGCACTGTGATTCTCCTACTGGGGCTTCTAGAGATCCCATTCTGCCTCTTGATTTGCCACACACTTTGAGTAAGGTTGAGTCTGCTGGGTCAAAGGCCCTACTGGCAGGGCTGCTTGTCCCTTGCCACTCTTGGTCTGGACCCATTCACAACTTACAATCTTACTGGTTCCTTGGTAAATGGTGCAGGGAATCCTGCCTTTTGTCACATATATTGCCTTCCCAGTCCAGAGGGGCTCAGGGCTAGCATCTGAGGATAATTAGGAGAATGGAGAACCACATCATCTGCTTCCCTCCTCGTGGGTCAAAGGCAGCACCTACATATAGCTGAGCCTGTTTCTATAGGTCTTTCTTTTGGGAACTGTGGAATGCTAGTCACTACCTCAGAGGGAGAGCTGGCAGGCAGAACTCCGCTGCTGTTTTCCCAATGCCTAATTCTCATGTATCCATCAATTATTAGCATTTGTTTCCTCTAGCTTGCTAATGAAGCACAGATACTGTGTGTATTTCAGTGCCTGAGTTGTCACAGCACCTAATTTGCAAGAAAACATGATTAGGCTGGGCTCCCTTTTCCTGCTCTCTCTGTGCAGCAGGTGGCTTCTTGGGTATTCACTGGTGTGTACTAATGGGGACCCAGTGTGTGGGTAAGGACCCTATAGTCAACCTTCCTTGCCATCTGTGAATTTTCCCCTGCAATCTCACACAAGACACCCAGAGGACATGCAGGAAAGTCATTTTCTAGTGAAAGGATGCATTCCATTGTCAGGGAGCTCCAACTTTTAGAGAGCCACTTATCATACTGAACTTCATGTAATCAGGCTCGCAAGTCACCACTCAGGTGCCAGCTTAGTCCCTCGTAGGTATTTTAGTTTCAGTTAGGAGACCTTGGTTATTGTCTTAAGGCCCCAAAAGTTTGCTTCCCAAAGATACGTTTAGATGAAACTAAAAGATCTCCCCTTAAAAAAATAGAGATGTGTTTTAAAAATAAAGCACACAACAAAAAAATCCCAAGTATAAAACAAATATAAAACATATTATAAAAATAAAACAAGGGTCCAATCATTGGAACCTGGAGTAAGAAGTATTTTTCAATTTACCCTAAAATTTCCTATTATAGTTTAAATCTTTTTGGATTGTGGCTATAGTTTTGGGACTCTGGTCACTTATTATTTCCATTTGAAGATAGGAAACCCCTGGGTCAGGAAAGCTAAGCAGCTTATTTAAGTGTACCCAGCAAGTTTTAGGGCTAGGAAGGATCTTGTTCTGCTAAGAGACATCCCACCTGAGCAGGGAGCCTCTGGAAGATGAGATTCAATACATGCTGCTTTCTGAAAAACAGAAAGCCTCAGTTCATTAAATAATTTCTCTCCTCTACTCCTGAAAAGAACTGTATGTCACTTGTGTTTGCCAGAATGAAGAAACTCTTATTCCAACTTGTTCAGTAAGTTTTCTTTCCATGTGACTCGCTCTTCCTTGTGACTATTTTTGTTGATGTTTAATAACAACTTGCTTTAAGCTTAATCTTTTCCAAAGCTATTTCTTTGAATTTATCTGTTAGAGTATTCATAAGAGACATCCCTATATGGTTGGTGGCTGTAAGGCCTTGGTTTATACTGGACACCACTAATTTCCAGAATGGCGGGGACCCTTCCAGATCAGCATTTGGACAGCGCATTCAGGAAGGCCCTAACAAAAGTTCAAGAACCCAGTCAACAGTAAGCACACATCTACTATGTACCAAATATTATGCTGCCAAGTAGATTTCACATCTGTGAGTTGCAGCAAATATTTTTGGAAAGTATGTGGAGGCATAAATCATTCAAGTAAATAAAAAACACAGATTTTAAGAAGTAGTTTTGCCAGTGGTTCAAGTATCCTGAGCCCCAGAAGGTTTCATTAGTTCTGAAGGTCTCATCAACCTTTGGAGATAGGACGCAACTGTCTAGGAGCATCCATAGCCTGAAAGAAGAGTCTCATCATGCCTTTTTGAGTTTTATGAATGTTCATCCTCCTGCAGGATGACTTTGAGACTTCAGCCAGGGACCTGCACATGAATTGGATATTTTCTTCATAATCCATATGTATATGAAATACTGTTGTTTGTCAAGCACCTGCTCACTGCAGGTACTTGTGACACCTACATCTCATCTTCCCATCACTCTCATAGCTGTATTACCCTTCTTTTTCACATGAAGAAACTGAGACACAGAAGTTAAATGATTTGTCAAGTTCACATAGTAAGTGGCAAGGCTGGATTCAACTTTGGGTTGTCTTAACTCTCTCTTTTCTTCTCCTTCCTTCTTTTATGCCCCCAGATCGTCAGCTTGAAGAATCCTGAGGTTGCCTGTTCTGGATATTCACACCGATAGCTGAGATGCTCTGGTGAAGGCAGCTACATAGTTATCTCTCTCGGTCCTCTGGTCCACATGGGGTTCAGAACTTCACTGTCTCTGGACAGAGACATCCCCACCCACTGCCAGGGCTCTGCTGTTGGTGCGGCTCTCCTGTGGTTGGATGTGTTCTTCATTCCGATGGCAATGAAAGCTGTCTGCAGCCACCCCAAGGCCAGTGACCTCAGCTGTGCCTGGTCCTGACTTCTTTCCCAGAAAATCAGGATTTGGGGGGAGGGGAGTGGTTGGTGAGAGGAAGAGTGGGTCATGCTATTTCCTGCACAGCCCACCTGTCTCTTCTGCTTCTTGTTGTCTCAGCTGAATGACATTTGTACCAGCTGCTCCCAAAGGGAGTCACTTTGGTGAAATGTCACACACTTCAGCACGAATGATTCTTCTCCATCCTTCATTTCTCTCCTGCTGCCTCCCTTATACCCCTCAAGTGCCTTTTTTAAAAAATTTAAAAGGACACTGCCTTGAAATTCAAGTGCAGGAAAAAGTAATTACATTTTCTCTTCAGGTCTGCCTCTCAAAAAACCTCCACATCATCCTGGATGAAACAGAGGGATTATTCCAAAGGGAAAACGTTATTAGTCACAGCTTGGCTGCTTCCCTCTCTGGGTTTCACCAACCACCTTTTTCTCGTGCTCAGGGCAGTGGTGACAGCATGGTTGATTGCTGCTGCCTTGCTTTCCTCTCTGCCTCCTTGGGAGGGCTGAGGCCCCTCAGCAGAGGTCAAGTGTCCCATTCCATGTCACACAAGCAGTAAGTGGTGGGTCCACCTGGATTGGCAGTCAGCCTTTCTGACTCTAGATCCACACTTGTAATGCCTCTGCCTGTGATCACAGTGACTGTATTCGCAGAACCAAAAATTGGGAGGTGTCTCCTGACAGATGATTTGCTTTTCCTTATTTATCGCTTTTTCAAATTTCTAATATGAAAAACCATCTGGAGTTACCAAAATGAAATAGTATTTTCTTATATATTTAATAAAATCATCATCATTGGAAGGAATAGATCATATGTGATTGGAATTATCCCAGGAAATCTAGCACACAGAGTTGCTATTTGACGAGGAGTCAAGAATCCTAGGTTCTGGTCCAGATTTCACCCTTACCTAGCTGTGTGATCTTGATTAATTTGCTTCACCTTATTTTTCCGGGCCTTATTTTCTTTTCTTTTTCTTTTTTTAAGATTTTATTTATTTATTTTTAGAGAGGGAAGGGAGAGGGAGAGAGAGAGAGAATCATCAATGTGTGGTTGCTGGGGGACATGGCCTGCAACCTAGGCATGTGCCCTGACTGGGAATCGAACCTGCGATGCCTGGTTCGCAGCCCGCGCTCAATCCACTGTGCTACGCCAGCCAGGGCCTGGGCCTTATTTTCTTAATTGGTGAAGTGAGACTTGGGTCAGGTGATGTCTCAGGACCTCTCTAGCACCGGTGTTCACTGACCTCCTAATTCTAGGAGCAGACTTCATTGTTCGGACTGTCAGCAATATATACATGAGATTTTAACTTTAGAAATGATTTTTTCTCTTTTCCTACTTTGGGCAAATCTTGGCAACATCTGAATCTACTCCTTTGCCTATTCTATTCCCTGGGGGGACTACTTCTTTTTTTTGCCAGACTGAACCCTGGGGACTTATTTTTCTGATTTTTCCAGTGAAATGATATCTTGCACTTGCCTCTCAGCTTGCTTCTTTCCCTCCCTTCATACCATCTCTTCTCACTGCCTTCTTTTCTCATCCTCACCTGGCCCTCCTCACCCCTCCCTTCCTGCTGCTTGCATGCCATGCCTTCCCCAGTGTCTCCCACTCTCTTTCACATTTCAGTCTTTGTGCTGACTCCTTCCCCTTCATGCAAAATAAGCCTCTCTCTCTACATTGAAGGGTCAAACAAATAAGCCTTGGCTCTGCTCTCTCTGCCACAGCAGAGCAGATTCTCCCTTCCCCTGCCATTATCCCCTTTCCTCACTGCCCCCTACTCCATTTGGATTTTCCTGCCCTTTCTGCTCTTCTGAAGTGTCCTCTTACAAAAAACCAGAGAGGGCCTATCCTTGAGATGCAATAATGTTTCTGCTCCTTTTCTTGGTCTCTCTGCAGCATCTAGCACTGTCACGTCTACCTTTCTCACACCCTCTCCCTGGGCTTCACGTGTCACCACAGTGTTCACCCTGTCTTTTCACTTTTGGAGTTTCTCACTTGGACTCACTTTCTACTGTTTCTCAGCAATCCCATCTAATCTCATGGCTTCCACTAAATCTCTTTGAGTGTCTGACACCAAATTTCCAGCTGTCACATGGACAACTTCACCTGGGTATTCCATTGTCACTTTACATGTTTACAGTGGAACTTACTATCCTTGGTCAAAAACTGGCTTCTTGTCCAGATTTCCCACTGCTATCACATTGCTGTCATTCAGTTAAGTGGGTTTGAAATCTAGTGACTGCTCCTCACTCCTCCTATCCCTCACACACTTCTCATTCATCAGTCACTAAGACTGTTCTGTGTGTTGTTCACAGTCTCTCAAATGTGTAGCCCCCTTCTAGTTCCACTACTACTATTCTGGTTCTGCCCCACACAAGGAATCTCTTACCTAGTCATTAATCTCTTGATTCTTCAAGTCCTTCTCCTATTATCCTTTCTATCAATAATCTTTCCAAAATATTACTTTGCACATTTCACTGTATTTCTTGGCTTCCTGCATTCCCAGTCTCTAAATAAACTTTCAGTATTTCCTGAATAACACCCAACACTTTCAGGGTGATGTTCAAAAGCACCCCAAATTTGTCTCTCATTTATTCCAATCTTACCTCCTAGAATGCTCTCTTCCCCTCAAAGTGCACGTGCTTTTCTGCCCTTTTGTGTGTCCAGAGCTTGTGTCTCCTCAATTCCCTGTGCATGGGCAAGTAAATGGGTCTCCATGAGACTCAGTTGCCTCAATTACAAAATAGTAATAATACCTCCTCTAATTTCCTTAGAGGTTTGTGAGGATAAAGTTCACTTATTCAACAAACACATATTGGAAAGGTACTTGGGATCTTCTAAATATTTATGTGCCAGGTTCTGGGAATTTGCTAAGATAAATAAATTACACCCCTCTCTTTTGAGTTGCTCAGGTAATTGGGAAAATATATACTTAGAAAACCCACAGCATCAGTATAATGGGATGGTCAAGTATTTAATGGGCTGGCATGCACACTGTGGGACCAGCCTGGACCTGACCCTTTGACGTGGGACTTTCTTAGGGCTCCTTGTCACCTTTCAGCACTGACTACCTGCCCTCCTTTCACTCCCTCAGGGCCCAGCTTTCCCTAATGTGAAAATAAGTAATAATGGATGCTAATTTAATCTGTTACTTCTTCCAGGTGACATATTTACATTTTAATAGGAAGCAATGCAAAAGAGTATATTTTAAGCCCTATGACAGGTGGGTGGGGACATAGCTTGATTTAGGGAAGATTTGGGGGCCTCCAATCACACTGCGCAGGCACCCACTGATTCTCTTCATGGGCCTGGCTGTACTCAGGAGTCCAGAGATGAGGGACCCATCCCAGGATGTGCCATCTCCCCAGGCTATCTGAATACTTTGGAGTGTGGGTGTCTCAGTGCAATGACAGATGAAACATCTGTTCCGTGATGGGCTATTACCAACAATTCATTACTGCAAAATGGACTTACCCTCATTAGCCCAGGAGCTCCGAGTTTAATGTGGCATTCTGCAATCTCACAGATTCTGCTGCACACATTGAAGGCGTGCATCACATTTTATAGAGCCAGGAAACCTGAACTTCAGAAAACAAAGGAGATTTAGTGTGTCTCTTGAATTAGTTGACATGTTTACTCTTCATGAATCAGCCTGTTTTGTAGACAAACACTACAGCTTACAGCCTCATTATTAGAAATTAGTTCGCCCCACTGCTCTGCCCAAGGACACAGTTCTCCTCTGGGAACAGTTTTGTCCTTATCACCCTGCTGCTTGCAGCGGGTGAATAGGTTTCTGAGGTTCTGGGCTGGGAATGTGTCTCCTTGGGCCATTCTGGGGAAGCGACTGGGTCTGTGGTCTCTAGCTGCTCTTTTGCACAATTTACCTGTGTGAAATGTCACATCAAGCCTTCTGGCGAAGGTTTCTTTTTTCCTTTGTAATGCCTTCCAGCAAAACCATGGTCCCATAGCCACACTTTCTTGGGGAGTGAATTGTCCAGAACCCGTAATCAGTTCAAATAATGTGGGAAGACACGGTGTCAATTTCCTGAACTTTGATATTGCAGGCATTGCTGCTGATGTGCGAACTCTTTGCCTCGGCTCAGATTATCTTTGGGAAATTACGCAGCCACTTGTCACACTCCCACAAAATGACAGTTGTTCTCCCAGGCGTATTTTTCTTTAATAGCTCAGGGATTTCTAAGGTGTGTTCTAGATAGAAATATGTATGTTACCATTTACCAAACTACAAACCCAAAATTGGGAGATTCTTTAAAACCGTGCCCCAAATTCCAGATGTCCAGTTTCATGGTGGTGGTGATGCTGGGCGAGGAGGATAACCTTTTGGGACTGAAGCATGATTGCATACTTTTTTCCCTTAGGAGTTACACTTGGTACTTCATTTTCCTCATTCTGATATGTCTCACAAATGTACAGTAGCCTGTCTCTCAGGCTAAATGGTACTTCTCTCTCAACCATCCATCCCTTCCCCAAATATTTGTTGAATGTTTATAATATACAAAGCACTGTGTTAGATGCTGGTTTTGTGCTGGGTATGGGGTTCCCAAGAGAGTGTTTAGATACTGAACAGACAGAATTCAATCCGATTCATCAAATACTTGTTGACTTTTTGCAGTGTGTCAGACCCTGGGGTGACAGGAAGTCAGGACACTCTCTGAAAGGAACATATCATGCCCCTGCAGGTCAGACTCAGATACATGCTTTCCTGTATCATGTTCCTGTCCCCACACCACCTGCTGCTCTCCTGCTTAGTGAAGGGAACTGAGACATCATTGCCATTCAGATTGTCATCTTAGATTCTGGAGGATTCCCATAGGAATTGCACAGCAATATGGGGAAAATGTCCTTATGTTTCAGGCAAACCTTTGTCCATAGCCTCACTAGCTTAAACTTCTTTCCTCACCACCAACTTCTGTTCATTTTCTGTTGTCATACTTGTCTTGGAAGAAATCCAAGGGTCCTGTCTAATTTTCGTTTACTCAGGCTGTGTGATGTGGAGCCAGTTTTTACCCATTCATCAGTGAGGATATTTGGATTGTTTTTACTTTTTGACTATTATGAATAAAGCTGCTATGAGCATTCATGTAGAAGCTTTTATGTGGATGTGTGTTTTCATTTTTCTTGTATGTACACCTAGGAATGGAATTGCTTGGTCAATGGTAACTTGATGTTTACCTTTTTGTAAATTGCCAGACAGTTTTCCAAAGCAGCTGCACCATTTCATATGTTTAGCGGCAGTGTCTGAAGGCTCTGCTTTCTCCATACCCTTGTCAACACTTGTTATTGTATGTCTTTATTATCACCATCCTAGTGGGTGTGCAGTGGTATATCATTGTGGTTTTACTTTGCATTTCCTATATGACTAATGATATTGAACATCTTTTCATGTGCTTACTGACCATTTGTGTATCTTCCCTGGAAAAAAGTCTATGCAGATTCTTTGCCCATTTGTAATTGGAGTTGTCTCTTTAATTACTGAGTTGTAATGAGTTTATACATTCTAGATGCAAGTCCCTTATCAGATATGTGATTTAAAATATTTTCTTCCATTCTATAGATTTGCTAAGTTTTTAAATTTCTCTGACCCACAGTTTCCTCATCTGTAAACTTGAGATAATAACAGCAACTACCTCTTATATTAGGATTAAGTGAAAAAGTACAGAGCCTGGAATACAGTAAGCCCCAATGCTTGTTAGCTAATTTACTGTATTTTTTTCATTTCCTCATCAGGACAAGAGTCTTAGTTACATAATCCTACTTTTTCCCAGAGGCCCGTGGTGTAGGAGATGCCTCTGGGACCTGAGTTTTAGGCAGAAGTCTTTTAGTCAAGGGAAGCATAAGAAAAATTAAGGTCATAGTGGCTGCCTTTTCCTGAGGGCTTCCTACTTGCTGGCCCTGCTGGCAAGTGCTCTGTAAGGCAGGGTGGGGAGGGGCCTCAGTGACAACAGCTGCTGCTAAGCCTGGACTGCTTCCCCTGGCTGGTGCACGGAATGCAGGTAGGTCAGCTGGGAGTCCAGGGCCACAAGGCTGATGGACAAAGGTAGCCTCTGCAGAATCAGGATTTGGTATGAGGAAGTCAGAGGTCAGGGGCCTGGTTCTGGTCTGACATGTTTTAAAATAGAACCTAAGGAAGCAGTTCACTGAGACTTATCACCATTTATCACCATTTGCTGATAAACCATTGCTCAAACTGTGCAAGATACTTGCCAGGTGACTACACCTAGTCTGAGAAAAAAAAACAACAACAAATACACATGTGTTTTCAAGGCTGGTGAATGTTGGCTATTTATTTACAAGATGTTATTAAACCAATGCCAGGGCAGCATAGCAGCTTCCTAGCATCATTTCCCCTCTGAATCTCTCAACTACTTGTGTTGACTTTTCTTATAAATCCTACAAAGTGGGAATGTCCCACATCCTTGTCGGTTTTTCCCCTTCTTCAGGTTAGTCTCCCCAGGCATTAAACATTTAGTTTCACCTTGTGTAAGTCACTGGACAAGCTGCTGTGTGCAATGGGAGAATAAAACCTTGGCTTTTCCCTTAAAGATATCATAGCTTAGGAACCCTAGAAAGCAGAGCCTGAGGCAAAAGCCTGCTAGCATTATTGGAAAATGAAAATGAAGAAAGGGGAGCCAGAAAGCAGAGGATGAAGCTGAAACACAAGGGGTACATTACAAGTTGGCTACCACTTGATACAAAGCACCAAGAATTGCTCATTAATTTGACACCATCTTCAGAGAGGCCATTTGAGCTACTAAATCACAGGACAGTTTGTCAAAGGGAGGGGTGCACAGAGGGCCACTGTTCCATTTCTTGTTCCCTTTCATCAAACTTTGCCATAAGCTGTTAAGTAGTTTTCATGATGTTTTCCTTTCTTCCAGGGTTCACTGTGGAAGCCAGATCACACCAAGCACTAAGGTATGGTGATTATCTGAGTCTGTGAGAGGGGCTGGGTATTGGGTGGTGGAGTCTACACGGAGTCACAGCTGGTGTGGAGCAAGTGGCCAAGGGCCTCAACAGATGTGAAGCCAACAGGATCTGAGGTGGTGTATAGGGCATGTCAATATAATCCAGGCTAGCACCACTCAGCTCTGCTAATTCTCTTCCTTTATTCACATTCCAGTCCCTGCACTAGAAGATGAGCCTGTATTTTTGTGAGAATGAAACACCCTCATATATTCCCCGAGGGAAAAATACAAATTCATTCAGTCACAAATTCTCCATCAAGGCTGTAAACAGTTACTCTCTGAAAAGAGGGTAAGTGAAAGAATCTACGGTTTCCACATCTGCCACTGGTTTGAGGACATAATTAATATTCATCACCCCCCTATTAGTACTCATTCCAGATCAGTGATTTTCAATCTTGTCCATCTCACAACACACATAAACTAATTACTACTAAAATTCTACAGCACACCAAAAATATATTTCTTTGCTGATCTGACAAAAAATAGGTATAATTTTGATTCATTCACACTGGATAGCTGTTGTCATTTTTTTTAAATTTAAGAATCTAAGGGAAAAGAGGTCAGTGTCCCTGACTAAATAGTCAGGTATTGCGTGTTTTAAAAATTCTTGTGGCGCGCTGGTTGAAAATTGCCGTTCTATACATCTCTCATCTTCAGTAAAAGTCCTAGGGTGCTTGCCTGGTGGATTGACTAGTAGGCTTCTCCACTTTAACGTGCATGTGAATCACCTGGGTTGTGTTAAAATGCAGATTTGGATTCTGAGGTTTGGGGAGGAGGCTGAGGGTCTGCATTTCTGAGGAGCTCTCAGGGGCCACTGTTGCTGCTGGTCCAGGTGTCTACTGCAAGCAAAGACAGAGACTAACTTTATCCCTTAATTGCCATGCCCTTGCCAGACTGTGGTTGCTGCGCTTGCCCCTTTATAGTTTTTACTGGATTTTAAACACCTAGAAAAGCCACAGTGAAGCCCCTGGCTTCTAGAAGTAATCCTCTCTGTGCCTATTGTGTAGCAACAGCAGCTCCTTCTGGATTCCAGGGTTATCAATCCCACCAGTGCAGTAACTCCTGCCTCTGCCCGTTTGTCCACTGGTATGGGGAGTGCCCACTGACTCGGTTATAATCTCAGCTTCAAGGCCATTGGAATTCTGACTGACAAGAGTTTCTTCCCTGACAACAAGATCACCGACCTGGCAGGGCCTAGGCTGCAGACAGAGCATAAATTTCTGCAAGTGGGGGAGAGAGGCATGGTGAGAGTACAAGTCTTCCATCCACTCCTTGGTTCCCAGACTCTGTATCATGGTTGTTGGGGACAGGGACCATACAGGATGTTGGGTCAGTGCATATTCCACCTTCCAGATAAGAGTGCCTTAGCACTTTGGGGTGTTGTCAGTGGGGTGGTGCCTTTGTTTATTTTGCCAGGCTTTTTAGCCACTGGTTTTAGACAATGCGAAACGTGGTAAGACCAATGAACCCCACAGTCATGCACCCATTGTGCATCTCCTTTGCTGAGACAAAGTGGCTCCAGGAACCAGCATGGTGACTGGGTGGCAGTTGGGTGGAGTCCACGCAGAGCTGATAACTATGGTGACAACAGAGGTGAAACAGTGGAAAAGGACCCAAGAGAGGTGAGGTTGAAAGGATTCAAGAAGATGCATGAGTGTTTGATAAGGAAGGCTCACATTCTGGTTCAGGAAGCAAGATACAAACACCTAAAAACATGAGGCAGAAGTGAACCCTATGGGAGTTCGACTGTGGTCAAGGCAAAGGGGATGTCCATGGCCCTGGGAGTTTGGGGGGTTTTCAGGAACAAGTATGGCTGAACTTTGCCTCGAAGGTCTCATAGACATGGACCAGAGGAAAGAAAGGGGAAAGTATTCCACGTAGTTAAAAGTAGTGTAAAGAAGGGCCCATTGTGTGACTGCCTGTGAACCAAAGGGTCACTGGTTTGATCCCCAGCCTAGGACACATGCCTGGGTTGTGGGCCAGGTCCCCATTAGGGGGCATGTGAGAGGCAACCACACATTGATGTTTCCCTCCCTTTCTTTCTGTCTCTCTTCCCCTTTCTAAAAATAAATAAATAAGATCTTAAAAAAGAAGAAGAAGAACCCAGATATGCAGGTGCATGAAGGTTATCCAGGGTGCCAGAACACAGACCAGTGTGGGGTAGGGGGTAATGATAATTATTTCAGTAGTAATAGGTAAACTTTATTAAGCACTTACTGTATGCCAGACACCATCCTGAACTCTTGCATGTATTTATTTAATTTTCACAACTACCCTTCAAGTTGGCCAGGCCAGGAGCTAGATTTTGGGGTACTTTGAATGACCAGCCTAAAAGTTGGCCCTCTCCTTACCACACTGACATAGAAATAGATGTGAACCCCAGGAGGATTGAGCCAACCCAGCTCCTCCTGCAGGGTCTGGCACATGGAAAAGTTTCCATGATGTCACAGAAGATTAAAAACAGCTGCCCTTAATAAATCACTTATTATGTTCTAGGCACTGTTTTAAGTGCTTGACATGGAGTAGATTATTCAATTCACATGTGATCCTGAAAGGTAGGCACTATTTATATTCCCATTTTACAGATGAAGAACGTGAGGCACAGAGAAGTTACTTGTCCAAAGTAATAGAGCAAGAAAGGGCCAGGCCAGGATTTGGACCCAGGCAGTCTGACCTTAGACACCACTCATATAATTTCTGAACTAAATGGCCTCTAAAAAACCATTTAGGTTTGGAAACTATGTTGGAATTAGGTGATGGTGAAGGTTTTAAGGCTTGGTGAAAGGGAAGTCAGGTGGACAACTATTTTAGGGGTAAGAGAGGATGTTCTTCATTGGGTCATACATGGTCTCACTGTCTGCCTCCTTCACAGAGAAGGCATCTTCTCCAGCCCTCAAGGGTCAACAGACATGCACATCAGTAGGTGGTTTGTGTGTATACGTTTTCCCTTCCCCCCCGCAGTGTGTGTACACTCAAGAAGGAGACAAACATCCATTTGCTTTAACACACGTGAAAATACCTTAGCAACTTCCTGAAGTTCTTGCCTGTTGCTAAGCAGTGACCCTAGTGTTACCATGGCAACATCATCTGAGACTCC
The DNA here is from genome assembly GCA_004024845.1 of Tonatia bakeri. Classification (NCBI taxonomy): domain Eukaryota; kingdom Metazoa; phylum Chordata; class Mammalia; order Chiroptera; family Phyllostomidae; genus Tonatia; species Tonatia bakeri. The sequence goes on along the minus strand of PVIA01002948.1, from coordinate 43,810 downwards.
AGATTGCTGCTTGTGCCAGAGTGCTGTTCCTGACATGGCTTTGGGAAGCCAGGTTAGCAGGGGCTCGAGAGCACATTGGCTCTCTCGGCACAGACTTGCTCCTTCTGCTCTGCCCTGTCACAAAGCCAGCTTCTGCCTGAGGGGGACTTCCTGGAGAGGAGCTCTCCTATTCTGGTGACAAAGCCTCTGGTCATAGCTGCTATGCTTCACCTTGCTGCTCTCTCTACATCACTGGGGAGTCCTATGGAGTAAGATGGGGTTCAGGATCGATGCCTGAGCGGGTGGAGGGAGCTGTTTCTCCACTCTGTCACTGAGAAAGACCCATTTTAGTACCTCTATCTAGCAGAGAGGAGCTCTGGCACATCTTGGGGTGTGGCCAGGCAATCAGAGTCAGTCAGGGTCCTAGCAGGAAACAATATAACTCAAATTCAAGAGGCTTCACAGAAGGGAGTGCTTCCAGAGGTGTGGACTTGGCTAAGGGAACAGAACAGGTTGTGATGCATCTGGAAGCAGCAGCGAGAAGCCATTACCACCCCGAGTGCTGAAGGTACAAGAGGAAGAAATACTCTTATGGAAACAATTTTCCAGTTTAAAGTCTGGAACTGGTGCAGGAGTCACCAGTAGTGGTGGTACGCAGGGTAGGACACAAATGTGAGAGATAGCACTGGGGAGCAAGAGGGAGTGTGGAAAAAATGATGGGAACTCCTTACAAACAACTGGAAACTGGGTGTTGCAGTATGTTAGGGCTTCAGCTTCCACAGCACAGAGCAAAGAGCAGGGGAAGGATGGGTTTGGTGGGTGTGTGTAAATGACAATCAAGGGGGAGATTGGAGACAGAAACTAGATAGTATGACTGAATTAGCTCTAATAGGACCACGTGGGCTGTGAGAAGCAGAAACCTCAACTAGATCTACCTGCAGAGTAGGGCAAGACCCAGAGAGCAGAGCCCACTGCAGATACTGGGAGGAAGCATTTTAAAGGTGAGCATGGCACCTGGGATCGCAAGCAGTCAACGTCAGGAAGCCAACATACCATTGTCCTAAACAATCTCAACAGTGTTTTCTCTGACCTACAGGCAAAGCTGAAGGGGTTTTCTAAAAAGTTCCTGCCCCTAGATTGCAGGCCTGACGAATATCCTTTCAGGTTCTCTAAATCTTTTTTTCTCTTCCTGCCTCTACTTGGAATCCAGTGTCTCTCAACCTGGTTGTCATTTTTCAGCCCACATACTTTGGATTGACAAGGGCAGTGTCAGCATCCCCTGGGAACTTGCTAGAAATGCATATTTGCAGACTCCACCTCAGACCCAGTCAGTGAGAGGTAATTGGGGTAGAACCCAGCAATCTTGTTTCAATAAGACCCCCTGGTGATTCTGATATGCAGTGAAGTGTGAGAACTGTTTAGACTGTATGGTTGGCTTGCAACCCTCCCTTTGTCCTAGGTGCTGCTTTTCCTATTTCCTTTGGTTCCTTGCTCTGCAGCCTCAGGCCAGCTTTGCCCCATTCTTACTTTCTGTCCCAGCTCAGAAGCTTCCACAATGGGTCAGAGCCTGGGAACCCATTTGGGAAGAAAGTTATAGAGAGAAGTAATCTGGAAGATTGTGGTGGTGGGCAATCTAGGAGGCTGGCTATAGATAGTTGGCATTAGGGAAACAGGGCCCAGATGTAGCACTAGGGTTCACAGGTAGGACACTAGCTCTGAGAGAAATAACAAGGGCAAGGGCAGCCCCAGTGGCCCTTATCCTAAGCAGATGAGTAAGTCAGGGATTTTAGCACAGGGTGTTAGGGTTAGGGTGCTGATGGGAGACAGTTCTCTATGGGTCTGTCATATATCTGCACATTTTGCATGCAGGGCACTGAACTATATTCTCAAGGATGATTGTATAGTGAACAACTTGGCAGATAGAGATTATGTTTCTTTCTGGAGAAATGGCAGTCATGTTATTGCCCATTATAAAAGATTTAGGTTTCCTAAGCTTAGGCTTCCTATTATATAATGCAACCCAGGTTGTGCGCAGGTGCCAGCTGGCCTTTTTTTTTTTTTTTTAAATACTCACCTGAGGACATTTTTCTCATTGCAGAGAGAGAGAGAGAGAGAGAGAGAGAGAGAGAGAGAGAGAGAGAGAGAGACATTGATCGATTGCCTCCTGTATGTGCCCTAACTGGGGGGTGGGTCGAACCCACAACCTAGGTATGTGTCTCAACTGGGAACTGAATCCACAACCTTTGGGTATATGGGCCAGTGCTCCAACCAATCGAGCCACACTAGCCAGGGACCTTCTGGCTTTCTTCATGTTACTCTGTGAACACTGGGGCTTGGGTAACCAGTGCAAAAATAACAATGCACTGCCTTTGTTATAAGTATTAAATGGTCTCTTGTCTCTCACTCAGGAATATCATGTTTTTTACTAACATCCACAGAAATGCAACAGGCTAACTTCTTACTTTGCAAATATTATAAAATTTCAGACTCTTCATGGTTCTTGGCAGGCACAAGGTATGCCTGAGCCTCAAAAAATAAGGGGCTGGACAGCCGCTTATTAGCCACTGCTGGACCAACAGCAAAGATAGCTGAGCTTGGCCTGAGGGACTTGGGCTCAGTCAAGGATAGTCCTAGGGGTGGGGCAGAGCTGAGCCTAAAGTGTGGGGGTCAAGGGACCCCATTTGGAGGTGAAGGAGGAAGTGGAGACTAGGAATTAAAATATCCCTATAGGCATCAGATAATTAGCTCTGCAAGAGACACCTGGGACCTATTAGGTCATTTATTCCCTTGATTCTCAACACTGCCTGCACATTTGAATGACATGAAGAACTTTCAAAAAAATACCAGTGTCTGGCCCCCATTCCCAGAGATTCTGATCTCATTGGAAGCAGAATTGGGTTGGTTGCCAGCTCATTAGGTTATCCTAATATGCAGCTAGATTTGAGAATCACTGATCTATCCTAGCCATTTCCCTTGGCCTATGAAGAAACTGAAGCTCAGAGTACTGAAGTGATTTGATTGAAGGTCTGTTCAAGCCCTCATTGCCGTGGATGTTGCTTTATAGGGCTCAGGACCTGGACTCGTATCTGGCCAGAGTCTCCCCTGAAACTTGACCAAGAGAGGCTCTCTCTCCAGAGGGCAACAACCCTGGGACCCAGAGGGAGGGCTTCAGCTATATCTTGTCAAGTAGGAGTCTGGATTGCTAGGCAACCAGACATTCCTAAGCAGCACTGGGCTCTGTGGTGGTGCTCTATATGTTCAAGTTCCTGGGGAGGTTTCTGAAGACCCTCAAGAGCTCTAGGGCTCAGCAGAGGGGAGCCTTGTGTGTGGGGAGTGTGGGCTCTCCTCCTCCCTGCCTTATCTTCAGGGATGTTCCACATCAGACAAAGATTCTGGTGCCTCACCAATTTTGCTCTGTGAGCCAGAGCTTTGTTTTTTCTGCCTGGTTGCCACAAAAAGCTTACCTTGAAGGGGGAGACTTGTTACAGTGTGACGTCCCCTTAGAAAAGTTATGAGAATAAGAGTAGTAAAAAATTATGCCCAGCCCTGGTTGGTGTGGCCTAGTAGATTGAGTGTTGGCCTGTGAACCAAAGAGTCGCTGGTTCGATTCCTAGCCAGGGCACATGCCTGGGTTGTGGGCCAGGTCCCTGGTAGGAGGTGCACGTGAGGCAACCACACACTGATGTTTCTCTCCCTCTCTTTCTCCCTCCCTTCCCCTTTCTCTAAAAATGAATAAACAAAATATTAGAAAAAATAAAAGAGTGCCATTCATCAATAATTCTAGGGGTAAGAAAAAGTTATTCTAATAGTTTTTAAAAAATTGTGCCCAGATTCCTTTGTCTTCTTTCTCTAATAGTTATTCTTAACCACATGAGAATAAGTGGGATGCAACATGGCCCTTTCCACCCAACTATTTCAGTGCATATGTCCCTAAAATAGGGGTATTTGCTTTCTCTTTCTCTTACAGAACCACAGGATAGTGGTCAACTTCAGTAAGCTTAATATTTTTAGAGTATCTTTATCTGATTCATTGTCTGTATTCTAGTTTTATCAATTAACCCATTTGTAACCTTTAGAATAGTTTTTCCCCTCCATGCAGGATCCAATCTAGGGTAATGTATTACATTTTATTGTGTTGCCTCTTTAGTCTCCTTTAATCTGGAAACCTTCCGCAGCCTTTCTTTGTCCTGCGTAACATCGATATTTTTGATGTAGAACCCCCTCCCACCTCTCTTCAAAGACTGTCACTCATGTAGGGTTTATCTCATGCTTCTTCATCACTTGGTGGGCTATGCGTTCCTGGCCAGACATTCATTCGGTGATGCCGTGTCCTTCTCAGGGTGTCGCATCTGGACTCATACAGTAACAGTCTGTCCCTTCTTCATTTTCGTCAGCTTGTGAACAGTTGTTCACTTTTTTCTCTACATAGTTACTATTTTATCCTTTACAACTAATAAGCCACCTATGGGGGGAAACTTGGAGTCCATGCAGGCATCAGAATTTCCCCCTATAGTTAGCATTCTGTTGGGAATTCTTGCTTGAACCAGTCTTTAGTCTGGTGGTTTCAAAGTGTTGATTTCCCAACTTCAGCACTCTGAGGAAGTCTGTGAAAGGACTCCCTCACCGATTCACTTCTGACTCCAGGAGGTGATTTAAAGCTGTTACTAAAGTTTCTGCGTCAGGAGGAGGGCTGTACACACTGCCTGCTCCTGAAATTCCTCTCCGCTCAAGCATGTTACACCTTCCTGATTCGGCCTTTAAACCTCTGCTATAGGACCATGTCTTAATCTCTATCTTAGAGAGAGTTACAAGCAGCTATTTCATCTTGTAATCAGTGGCATTAGCAAAGTTTTTCTGGAATTTTGGGACAATCCATTCATTATGTATTCATTTGTATTAACAAGGGCTTGAGTGCATATAATTATTACACTCTAGACTAGGTACTGGGGAAAGTCATGAATAAGAAAGGCATAGAACCTATTATTCAGCTTAAAGTGTATGTGGCTGGGTGTGGGGTCATATGGCTCATGATGAGACTGAGAAATGGTCGGATCCAAATTGGGCAAAACCTTTAGTGTCTTGAAAAAAATTTTAGGTTTGATCCTAAGAGCCAAGGCAAGTTTCTGAAGGATTATTAACATCAGAATGATGAAAACAAATCTTATTAATAAATTTAAGAGACCACTCTGGCTGCCATGTAGAAAATGGATTTGAATGGTGGAGAAAGAAGGAAGCCAGAGTGGAAGTAGGGAGATCACTTAGGCTGGAGGTGGCCTGACTAGGATGGCAATGGGGGCTTGGAGGGAAGGGTTTTGATTTCTTAATTTCCAACATCTCAATAAGGATCACAGATGCCATTTGAAGCTTAAATTCCTAAGAAATATTGCTATGCTGTTTAGACAGTGCTCTCTAGAGGAACGAAGCTCTCTGCCTAGCTGGTAATCAGATATAGAGTTCCTAAGAAAGAAGTTTACTGACCTGTAGTTAGTGAATTTGCTCCTTTCTGTTTTTACAAAGGGAGATGACCCTATTACTAAGTATTCCACAGCTCAGTTTGATTTGCGTAACCATTTGCACTCCAGAAGTGTTGTGGACATGGCCAATTTTGGCTCACAGACAAGACAGAATTATGGTGGAATCTTCTCCCTCAACCCAGCATTCTTTGCTTTGATTGCAGTTTTTATGGCACATGATACTTCCCCATTAATTTTTATTAGATCCATGATTTTTTTATTAACATTGATTAATAACTGTTTTCAATGGCACCACTCTTCCAAGGAGTCCTCAATTTGTAGTCCATGATAACAGTTGCTAAATTGAAGTTTCGTCTGCCAGCATTTCATCCACAGTAAATCCAACCATTCAATCTCATCTTGCTTAAAAAGCCATGAAATTCCCAGACATTATCAGAAAAATGACCACAGTCACCATGCTCTAAATGGAGGTGGAAACTGAGCTCTGGCCTGTTGGAATCAAGATGTTTCGTAGTTATGGGCTGGGAGTGGGAACTTTCAACCCCAGGTTAAAACTCTCCTCTCTGTGGAACTTCTCCCATTAAGGGGGTTGTTGATTGACCCACAGTTCCAGATTTGGACTATGATGGAAACTAAGAGATATTTTAATAGTAGCATTAGTAGTCGTTTTTCTTTTCTCTCATTAAGGATGAAATGAGCTTCAGGTAAGAACTTGTCCTGAGCAGAGTGTGAAGGGGTATGAGAATAACTATTTTCAGGGATGTGCTGTCAAGTTCAGACATCTCTTACTTTGAATTTCCAGTGAAGTTTCTCTTATTTAAAAGGATGTATACATAGTGTCAATCTGATTCAATTCAATTTGATAGAAGATTCTTGACATTTCTCATGTTGTATCCAGCAGGATACCTATATTTGTTATGATTAGTTAGACTGAGAGTGACAGAAAACCCCAAATTTCTCTCATGTAAAAGAAATGCAGAGTTAAGAGAGTACAGTCTCATTGGGCAGGCCACACAGTGTTCAGGAACCTAGGCTGGTATCTTGCTGTTCTCATAGCCTCAGCATGTGGCTTTTAACTCATGGTTCAATGTGGCTACCTGAGATCCAGCCATGTTGCTTGTATTCTAGAGAAGAGAGGAGGAAGAAGGGCATGTTCTCTTCCTTTAAGGATACTTCCAGGAAGTTGCATAGGACTATCCACTTAAGTCCCATTGGTAGAACTTAGTCATATTATCACACCTATCTGCAAGAGAGTCTGGAAAATGTTATTATTCTAGGCACCTTGTGCAGAGCTAAAATTTGGAGGTTTTATTACTAAGGAAGAATGGGAGACTACATATTAAGGGATGTTTAATAGGCTCTAACAAAAGATGTGCAAGGTGTCTTCTGTTTTAAAGGCTCCCAGTTGTTCTTGAAATATTCAGGAAACACATTTTAAAAACAGATGCTACTTAGTCTTGCAAAAATGAAGTTCAAAATCCAAAGACAAAGAGCTTAGAGGAGGAAGGTGTGTGGTGTATATGTAACTGGTGACTTTTAGAAATACTCAGAAGCTTCAAACAGTCATTCATTCATCCATCCACCTATCCACTCATCCACCCACCCATCTATCCATACTGTTAACATATTTACTGTGTATCTGCTATATGCCAGACTGTGATGATAGCTGAGAAAGTTCATATGAATACAATAGTTCACATACTCAGGTGGTGAAAAATGTTAGGTAAATGAGAAATTTCAGGTGATAATGCTATAATGAGACAATCATTCATTTAGTTTTTCATTGAATATCTATTATGTACTAGGTGCTCTACTCGACACCAGGGATACAAAAATGAAAATCAAGTTCTCTGCCAGAAAATATTAAAATGCAGAGTAATGAAAAGGTCTAATGGAAGTATGACTGGGTACAATGGAAGCAGATAAAGAAAAGCTTGAATCTGCTGGATGAGTCAGGAAATGCTGCCTAGAGGAGGTAACTTTTGAGCTGAAACAAGAAAAAAGAGAATTTTGCCATTACAACCTTGGGCCTCCTCCTTCTGCCCATTAAGCATTGAGGAAATTAACCTTCTTTCCTTTCATGCTCATAGGTAATTCAATATGTCATGGGTGGCTGGTATTTGCCAACAGTCTCTTCTGAAGACTTTTGAATAATTCTCTGTTACTCAAATGGGTGCACAAAGGTATTTACTTGGTAATAGTTCTTGAGTAAGTGGGTAATAGGAGATGTTTACCATTTTCCTTGGTTTTAAGCAGAGTTGTAACAGCAATTTTTTAAGCCTATTTTAGGGCTGGAAGGCCTGACAAATGCATTTTTACCATGGCACAGAACAAGAAACCAAAAGTGATTGTGTCTCAAAGAAATGAAGAGTCTGACAAAAATACATCCTATCACTGGAATAAAATTAGATATCTGTCAGAATGCATTTGTCCTCTAAATAACCGTCCATATGTTTTATGTTTTGGTATAACCAGACACTCATCAGTTTATCACAACTGTGCCGTCGGAGTCCCAGCAGTTCAGAACAGAATTTTAAGGGCCCTCCTAGAGCTTTAACCTAGGATGACATTTAAGAGGTTGTTGTTCTTCCTAAACAGCAAAACAAAGAAACAAGCAAAATATAGTCAAAGACACTGCATTAGGGGACAGGCGGAAAGTGACCAGAGGAGAGAGAAGTGGGAGTTTCAGGGGAAAGGGGAACGGTTTACAGGAGCAAAGTTAAAAGACACATGGACAAAAACTAGGGAGAGGGTGGTAATGGGAGGGAAGTTGGGAGGGGGTGGGTGGGTGGGCTGGACTGGGAGTAAAGGGGAGAAAACTACTTGAACAATGATTAAAATAAAATAAAAAAAAGAGGTTGTTCTTAGTTCTTATTTCCTCTCTTTTCTTCTTTTGATTTCTTTTGGCTCCCTTCAGAGCCCACAGTTCATTACTAAAGAGAAGTGAAACATCTATTTAAAATCAATCCAATAATTCTATGTTCCAAAACATTAGTTCCCGCCTGTAGTCAGCTCCTTGCAGAGGGTGTTGTTTACTTCTTCACCCTGCCTTCTTCACGCATGGCCTGTGTTGGGAAATGCTGGGTTTGTGACCACTGGACGCCTGAGATGTGGGCTCCCTTTGTCCCTGTGACTTTGGGTCAACCCCAGGAGGGGGAATGAGTAGGGAGTCTCACTGTGAGCACTCACCCTCATCTGGGCCACTTTCTTCCTCATTTGTACAGGTGTGAGCTACAGGCAAGAAAGAAAGTTCTGAGGAGACCCAGAGGACTGGTAACTCTGAGAGCTTTAGCAGTGGGCATTTCCATCTGTTTCTAAGCAGGGAATTGGCTGCTAAAACAATTATTATCTTGTCAAACATTCTGTCCAGTGAAGAAAATTAATAAGGTAACTTTGCAGACAAAGCATATTTTGACCAAAGCCCAAAACTATGTGTTTAAATAAACCCTGGAATTAATGCTGTGATTAGCATTATTATTTGCCAAGGTCATAAATTCTTTATAAAAAATGGTTTAAGAGTCAAACCAATGAAAGCTTCCCTGGGGGAAGGAAGAACAATGTGGAATTTAAATCAGATGTTCACAACGGGCACATTGCAGTCCCAGTGCAGGGCAGACTGCCAGCCTGCTCTTTTGATCCTCCTCCTTGCAGGAGGTCAGCGCCCTGAGCCTCTGCTACTTGATGCTCTAGCTCTGCTCTCAAGCCTGGATGGAGGCATGGTGGAAAGTCATAAAAGGTCAAAGAAGGAGATGGAGTAAAAACAGGTCTCTAGAAGCTCTGGTTCCAGATATGGGCTCCAAGAGGGAGAAGAAGAAAGGCAAATGGGCCAGAGAAGGAATAAATGGAAGGAAACATAACTTTAATTGTCTACATAGGACTCCCTGGATACTGGCTTTATGCTCTTTATTCCATCTCCACTCTCCATGTTTACCTGCCTCCATCCCAGCATACTTGATGACATTAGTCAGAGCAAAGTTCCCAGGAGGACAGATCTCAGTGCTCCACACTCCATCAGTTCACTGTGAAAAGCACATCCCTATTCTTAGGGGCTCAAACATAGGCACCTAATAATAGAAGAATAAGAAAGTAGAGAGTTGCTCTGTTCATCTTTACCACACAATTCCCTAGCACAGAGCCTTCTTGCCTATTTCGACCCCACAGTGATGATCTGCTGTTAGGTGTCACATAATGTGTTTTGACACCGTCAATCAAATTGAGAGCTGTTTATACCAGTGTGTGATGAGCACTTTGTTCTTGGCCTCTTCAGTGGGTTGCAGAAATAGTATACATCTTTCAGGGTGCTCAGGAGGACATCAAAGAATGGGCTTCAAAATCTAACAGACCAATCTTGTACTACAGAGTGAGCCTGGAATATTTTAGAAAGAATGTTTATAATTTTCTCATGGATTAGCTATAAAACATTCTAGCCAAATGATAATGAATATCTGATTAAAATAACCAATACAAAATAAAACTGCACATGGTTTATTGGTAGGGATCCACATGGTACAATTTAGATAGGCAAAACTGGATGCAAGAAAACTGGGCTTGATCAGAATGGTGGCAAAGAGAACTTCCTAATGACAGAAATAATAACTAATCATTACTTGGTATGAATAAAACTTGATCAATGAATTCTATTTTGTTTTAAAAATGATATGAAAAATCATTTTGATAAAATTTAATTTTGTTAAAAGGAAAAAGATATGAAAAAATGGAAATGACTTAATAGTGGCAGTATATAAAACTGATTGAGAATTTAAATCAATTCAGTGGAGTTCTTAACTGAAAAGACTTGCTTCCTGGAAATAAGTATATCAATGTTGATATAATTCTGAGTAAAATATGTATTGATAGCATGGAGAATGATATATCTGGAGTTAGGGGTAAAACTGTAAGTCAAAAGTGAGTTCCAAAAATTCTCTATTTTTCCTAGCATACACTCAACAGAAGTATAAGTAAGCACTCTTATTACTATAAAATATCATTTAAAAATCTTTTTATTTAGTTTTAACTTTTATCTTTCTTCTTCAAAAAAATTTAATACGTAATATAAATAGTGCAAAGATATATGGGCAAAGTCATTCTCCTTCCCACTTCTGACCTCACAGGCCCCATTGTCAGTCCCCAAAGGCCATCTACCCATTTGTTGTTTGTGTTTCCAGAGATAGTTGATACAACTGTTTTTCAAACATTTTTGATCTGTAACCCAGGGTAAGAAATACACTTCCCATCACAACCCACTATGCAATTATGTAACTATTACAAGTTGCACAAAACAATGTTATACCACATGTGATAAAGAAAAACATAATAGTTAATATCAAATATGGTTTGATATAGTGGGTTGTGATGGGATATTATTTAAATAAATATTTAACTAAATCATATAAAAATCACAAAATAAAAATGCAAGCATTAGAGAATATTGGTTGCAATCCACTAAATTGATTTTGAAATCTAACAATGGTTGCCACTCAATTTGAAAAACACTGATCTGTATATACAAGTATATATTTATATAGTCCACTTAAAATATGAATTGCAGAATATTACGCAAACTTCTGCATTCTGCTCTTTGCACTTAACTTTTTGGAGATTGTTCCGTATTAGTACATATAGGTCTGCTTATTCTTTTCCTTTTCTCTCTCTCTTTCTCTCTTTTTACTTATTGAAATATTTATTTTGAAAAGCACATGTAAACAAGAAGATATTGACAGTCAAATTACTGTGAAACTAATACTAATGATAAAAATATTTAGGTAAAAATGGAAGTTATATAAATTTTTATACTGGAATGTTTTCACACTTAAAGAAAACAGTAAATATAAGATATTGATATCTTGATTTAAGATTTTTATTGTATACCATTACTATATTTATTTTTATTGTTGTACTATTACAGTTCCAATTTCCCCCTTTTGCTCTCCCATGCCCTACCTACCCACTGTTCCCACAGTCAACCCCATCCAGTTGTCCATGTTCATGTGTCATTTCTACCTGTTTCTTGGCTAGACCCTTCCATTTCTTTCACCCATTACCCCTTCACCTCCTCCCCTCTAGTTGCTGTCATTTTGTTCCTTGTTTCCATGCCTCTGGTCATATTTTACTTGTTTGTTTTGTTTATTAGGTTCCTCTTATAGGTGATATAACATGGTACGTGTCTTTCACTGCCTGGCTTATTTCACTTAGCATAATATTCACCAGTGCTATCCATGATTGTGAAAGGTAGGAGTTCCTTCTTTCTGCTGTGTGGTATTCCATTGTGTAAATGTACCATAGTTTTTTGATCTACTCATTTACTGACGAGCATTTAGGCTGTTGCCAGCACTTGGCTATTGTAAACAATGCTGCTATGAACATAGGGGTGCATAGGTGCTTTGAATTCATTCTTCAGGGTTCTTAGGGCATAATCTCAGCAGTGGAAACCTTGGTTCAAAAGGCAGTTCCATTTTTAGTTTTTTGAGAAAATTCCACACTGTTTTCCACAGTGGCTGCACCAGTCTGCATTCTCACCAACAATATACTAGGGTTCCTTTTATCCACATCCTCACCAGCACTTTTTTTTGATTTGTTGGATGATGGCCATTGTGACCAGTGTAAGGTGGTATCTCATTGTGGTGTTAATTTGCATCTCTCTGAAGACTAGTGATGTTGAGCATCCTTTCATGAGCATGTAGGCCTTCTGTATATCTACTTTGGAGAAGTGTCTGTTCAGGTCCTTTGCCCATTTTTAAATTGGATTGTTTGTCTTCTTGGTGTTGAGTCAAATGAGTTCATGTATTTTGGAGATCAAACCCTTGTCCAAGGTGTCATTGGCAAATATATTTTTCCATATGGTTGGTTCCCTTTTCATTTTGATGATGTTTTCTTTAGCCAGGCAGAAGCTTTTTAATTTGATGTAGTCCTATTTGTTTATTTTTTCCTTTATTTTCCTTGCCCTAGGGAATATATCAGTGAGAAATTGCTGCATGGGATGTCTGAAATTTTAATGCCTGTATTTTTCACTAGGACTTTTATGGTATGATGGCTAATGTTTAAGATTTTTATCTGTTTTTTAGCCTATTCTGGTATATGGTCTAAGTTGGTGGTGTAGTTTCATTTTTTTGCATGTACCATTCCAGTTCTCCCAACTTAATTTGTTGAAGAGGTTATATTTACTCCATTGTATGTTCATGCCCCCTTTGTCAAATATTAGTTGACCATAGAGACGTGGGTTTATTTCTGCACTCTCTATTCTGTTCCATTGTTCTATGTGTCTGTTCTTATGCCAGTACCAGACTGTTTTAATTACAGTGGTTTTGAAGTATAGTTTGATATCAGATATTGTGATGCTTCCTACTTTGTTCTTCTTTCTCAAGATTGCCAAGGCTATTCAGGGTCTTTTTTTGTTCCATATAAATATTTGAAATAATTCTTCTAGATCTGCGATATGTCATTACTATTTTCATAGGGATTGCACTGAATCCGTAGATTGCTTTGGGAAGTATGGGCATTTTAATGATGTTAATTCTTACAATTCATAAACATGGCATATGCTTCCAATTATTTGTATCTCCCTAAATTTTTCTTCAGTATTCAATAGTTTTCTGAGTACAGGTCTTTTACCTCCTTGGTTAAGTTTATTCCTAGGTAATTTATTTTTCTTGTTGCTATAGTAAATGGAATTTTTTCCCCTGGTTTCTGTTACTGATATTTCGTTGTTAGTGTACAAAAAATACCTTCAATTTCTGAATATTGACTTTGAACCCCACTATTTTGAGAAATTCACTTATCAAGTCAAGTAGTTTTTTGGTGGAATCTATAGGGCTTTCTGTATACACTATCATGTTGTCTGCACATAATGACAGTTTTACTTCCTCCTTTCCAGTTTAGATACCTTTTATTTCTTTTTCTTCTCTGATCATGTGAATGATATCATCCTGCAGTATCCATCCCTGCTGTGGATGCTCGTCAAAACATGAGAAAGACCTACATAAACAAATTTCTGTGGTGGAATAGAGACAACATGGCCACTTTCTCTAGTGGGAAGCACCCTGTTCCTCCACCCAAGTAGGTTTTTATTAAGAAAGCAGACTCAGTTTGTGGATTCACAGTCTGGCAGACAGGATCAAAGGAAACAGGTGACTTACAAAGATGCCAACAGAACTCCTGCTGTGATTCTGGGCAGAGATTGGAGTTTTATCATATGAAAGGACTACATGGCTCAAAGGGCTAGTTTTGGTTTCCTGTCTGTGCCTTTAAATTCCAAGTAAATAACATCCTACGGCAAACAGATCTCACAGGATCTTGCATATTCTATGTCCCAGGCCTGATTACCCCGGGGGTCCACCATCTCTGGTCTGGGCTGTCCCATTAGCTATTTGCTGTTTCTGTAGGCTTGAGCCTGGCAGTCAGGAGACAAAGGCATTCAGGAGACTTGGATTTCTCACACCTAAGAACAAAGATTCAGGCTTTGGCAAAGCTGAGAGGGCAGGGGTTGATGTTGATCACCCCTTCATTTCCATAGTCCCATGAGTCTCTTCCCAGAGGCCTTCATGTGATCATGCCTGTCTTAGGTCCGTTCTCTTTCCTAGAGAATTATTACCTGTCATTGGCTAACTGATCAAGCATTGAAGGCCAAGCACAGAACAGGCAGCATTCATGCCAGGGAAATAAGTTTTTTCTTCTTAGTGGCTCCTGGTCCAGAGGTCTCTCACTCAGCCTAAGTCATGGGGGATCACAGCTTCCTGAGACCAGGCAGGGCAGTCCCCAACATGATCACTATGGCTAGAACTTCTGGTACCATGTTGAATAAGGGTGGTGAAAGCAGACATCCTGTCTTGTTCTTGATTCTAGGGGGAAAGCTTTTAGTTTTTGCCCATTGAATATGATAGTGACTGTAGGTTTCTTATGTATGATCTTTATTATGTTGAGGTATGATCCTTCCATTCCCATTTTGCTTAATGTTTTTTTAATCATAAATGGGTGCTGTGCTTTATCCAGTGCCTTTTCAGCATCTATTGATATGATTATGTGAGTTTTGCCCTTTATTTTGTTTATGTGGTATGTTACGTTTATTGATTGGTGAATGTTGAGCCATCCTTGAATCCCTGGGATGAATCCCATTTGATTGTGGTGTATAATCTTTTTAATGTATTGCTAAATCCCATTTGCCAATATGTTGTTGAGAATTTGAGCATCTATACTCATCAATGATATTGGCCTATAGTTTTCTTTCATTGTTGTATCTTTACCTGGTTTTGGAATTAGGATAATACTGGCCTCATAAAATGAGCTTAGGAGTCTTACCTCTTCTTGAATGTTTTTGGAATACTTTGAAAAGGATAGGAGTTAGCTCTTCCCTAAACATTTGGTAAAAGTCACCTGTGAAGCTGTCTGGTCCAGGGCTTTTGTGTACTGGGAGGTTTTTGATTACTGCTCCAATTTCAGTAGTTGTTATGGGCCTATTCAGGTTTTCTGCTTCTTTTTGATTCAGTTTTGGAAGATTATATGTTTCTAGAAATTTGTCCATTTTTCCCAGGTCTAATATCTTGGCATATAGTTGTTCATAGTACTTTCTTACAATCATTTATATTCCTGTGGTATTGGTTATAATTTCTCCTCTTTCATTTCTGATTTTATTTATTTGGGTCCTCTCTCTCTTTTTCTTGATTGGTCATTGGTCGGGTTAGAAGTTTTCTTGGATTTTGTTTCTCTTTAAGACTACCTCCTGGATTTATTGATCCTTTGAATTGTTCTTTTAGTCTCTGTGTCACATAATTCTGCTCCGATCTTGATTATTTCCTTCCTTCTACTTGATCTGGGATTTGTTTGTTGTTGCTCCTCTCGTTCTTGTAAGTATTGGGTCAGGTTATTTACTTGAGATTTTTCTATCTTTTTTTTAGGTAGGCCTGTATTGCTACAAATATCCCTCCCAGAACTGCCTTTGCTGTGTCCCATATGTTTTGGGCTGTTGTATGTTCATTTTCACTTGTTTCCAGAAACTTTTTGATTTTTTCCTTGATCTCATTGTTAAAACACTCATTATTTAATAACATGTTATTCAGTCTCCATGAATTTGAATGTTTTTCAGTGTTTCTTTGAGGTTGGTTTCTAGTTTCTTGTTGTGGTCTGAGAAGATGCTAAATATAGTTTCAATTTTCTTGGATCTGTTGAGACTTGTTTTGTGTGCTATTATGTGGTCTATCTTTAAAAATCTTACATGTGCATTTGAGAAAAATGTATATTTTGCTTCTTTGGGGTGAAAGGTTCTGTATATGTAAATTAAATCCATTTTATCTAGAATTTTGTTCAATGCCACAATATCTTTGCTGATTCCTTGCTTGGAAGATCTATTCATTGTTGACAATGGAGTGTTAAAATCCCCTACTATGGGTGAGTCGCTATTGACATTTTTCTTGAAGTCCTCCAAGATTTTTCTTATATATTTAGGTGCTCCTATGATGGGTGCATAGATGTTTAATAAGGGTTAAATCTTCTTGATGGATTACTTCCTTAAGTATTATGTAGTGTCCTTTGTATCTCATTATGGCCTTTGTTTTGAAGTCTATTTGTTTGATATAAGTATTGCTACCCAAGCTTTTTTTAATGTCCATTTGTTTGTAATATTTTTCCATCTCTTCAGGTTCATTCAGTCTGTGTAGATCTTTTGTTCTGAGATGGGTCTCTTGTATTCAGCATATATGTGGGTCATGTTTTCTTATCCATTCTGCTACCCTATGTCTTTTTATTAGAGCATTTAATCCATTTCTATTTAAGATTATTATTGATAGGTACTTATTCATTGCCATTTTTTCCCTTTGTACCTGTGTTCCTGCCTCTCTCTCTTTTTCACTCTCCATCTTCTTAAACCTGTCCTTTAGCATCTCTTGCAATGCTGGCTTGGTGGATATTTATTTTTTTAGCCTTCTTTTGTCTGGGCAACTCCTTACATTGCCTTCCATTTTTTTTGTTTTTATTTTTTAATCATTTTTTATTGTTGTTTGAATACAGTTGTCTCAATTTTCCCACTGATTTTAAATGAGAGCCTTATTGGGTAGAGTAGTCGTGGTTTCAGGCCTTTGTTTTTCATTACTTGGAATATTTTTTGCCATTTCCTTCTGGTTTGTAGTGTTTTCATTGTGTAATCAGCTGTTAGCCTTATTGGAGCTCCCTTGTGTATTATTAGCTATTTCTCCCTTACTGTCTTTAAGATTTTCTCTTTGTCTGTATATACTTTCATTTTAATTATGATATGTTTTGGAGTGGGCCTCTTTGGGTTCATCTTGATTGAGAACCCCTGTGCTTCCTGGACCTGCATGAATTTTTCTCTCCTCAAGTTAAGAAAACTTTCTGTCATTATTTTTCCAACAGGTTTTCTATCCCCTACTCTTCTTCTTTTCCTCTGGTATCCCTCTGATACAGATATTATAACATTTTGTGCTGTACTGTAGCTCCCTTAAAACCTCTTTATTGCTTTTTGAGTCTTTTTTTGTTTTGTTTTGTTGCTCTGTCTGGGCATTTTTTTTCTAAATTTTCCTCCAGCTCACTGATTCAATCCTCTGCTTCATCTAGCCTGCTTTTAATTCCTAATACTGTATTCTTCATTTCAGATACTGTATTTTTAATTTCCTCCTGGCTCTTATTGATAATTGCTATGTCCTTTTTCATGCTGGTGTAGTTTGCAGTAAGTGAACTTCCCTGGAGTTCTTGTAGTTCTCACTGAGCTCACTGAGCATCCTTATAACCATTATTTTGAACTCAGTGTCTGCCAGTTTGCTTGCCTCTATTTCATTTAATGCTTTTTCTGGGGATTCCTCCTTTCCTTTCATTTGGGTGTTCTTTGTCTCCATTTTAGGTGACTTTTGTTTGTTTCTGCTTTTTAGATTGATCTGCTTTGACTCCTTGTCTTTATGTTATAACCTGCAGTGTTCGGAGACCTGTGGGATTCAAAGGTGTATTCTCTTTGATTGTCTGAACTTGATGCTCTTGGGATACACTTTATCCCACTTATGTGGGATCTTTGGTTGTAATTGGGTTTTGGTTGTTGTTGGGTAATTCTTCGGTGGGTCCTTTCCTCTAGCTGGCTGACTGAGAGTCACTCAGTCCACAATGTTTTGTGTGCTGTTGTATAGGTGTTGTAAAGAAGTGGTCTGCCAGACCAAACCAAACAGCCCCGGAAACAAACCCACACCTGCAAAAATAACTCCCACCCACAATCACACTATCAACAGACAGTGATCCAGTGTTAATAAAGGTGTAAAGAGACTAAGACTATTATAAGAAAGGAATAATTAATGTGAGATGCATAACTGAAAGAAAATGATCTTTAGAGGGTAGAGGGAGGAGCAATAGTGAGATTAGAGAATAGAGACAGTGATATCATCTATAAGGCCACTGTAATCAAAACAGTCTGGTACTGGCATAAGAACAGACACATAGATCAATGGAACAGAATAGAGAGCCCAGAAATAAACCCATGTTTCTAGTTCAATTAATATTTGAGAAAGTGGGCAGGAGCATAAAATAGAGTAAAAATAGCCTGTTCAACAAACGTGTTGGGAGAACTGGATAGTTACGTGCAAAAAAATGAAACCAGACCTGGTGGTTTCATTGTACACCCTATGCCAGAATAAACTCAATGTGAATAAAAGACTTAAATATGACACCAAAGAAGTTTTAGAGGAAAACATAAGCAGTAAAATTACAGGTATTCCTCATAGCAATAGTTTTGCAGATCCCCTAGGGCAAAGGAAATAAAGGGAAAAAATAAACAAATGAGACTACATCAAATTAAAAAGTTTCTGCAAAGCTAAAGAAACTATTACCAAAGTGAAAAGGGATCCAACCATATGAGACAACATATTTGCCAGCAATGCATCGGGCAAAGGTTTGATCTCTGAAATATATAAAGAACTCATCCAACTCAACCCCAGGAAGACAAACAATCCAATTAAAAAATGGGCAAAGTAACTGAACAGACACCTCTCCAAGGAGGACATACAGAGGGCCCAGAGACATATGAAAGGAAGCTCAACATCGCCAGCCATCAGAGAGATGTAAATTAGAACCACAATGAGATATCACCTCACACTGGTCAGAATGGCTGTCATTAATAAATCAACAAACAACAAGTGCTGGTGAGGATGCAGAGGAAAGGGAACCCTAATGCACTGTTGGTGAGAATGAAGACTGCCGCAGCCACTGTGGAAAACAGTATGGAATTTCCTCAAAAAACTAAAACTGTAACTGCCTTTTGACCCAGTGATTCCAGTGCTAGGGATATACCCTAAGAATCCCCGAATCACCAATTCAAAAGAACTTATGCACGCCTATGTTCATAGCAGTGCTATTTACAACAGCCAAGTGCTGGAAATAGCCAAAGTGTGTATCAGTAAATGAGTGGATTAAAAAGCTGTGGTACATTTACACAGTGGAATACCACACAGCATAAAGAGGAAGGAATTGTGACAGTGTGGATGGAAGTGGAGAATATTATTCTAAGTGAGATAAGCTAGTCAGTGAAAGACAAGTGCAATACAATCTCACCTATAAAAGGAATCTAATGAACAAAATAAACTAATGAGCAAAATAGAACCAGAGGCATGGAAGCATGGATCAGACTGACAGCTACCAGAGGGAAGTGGGGAGGAAGATAATGGTGGAAAGAAAGGGAAGGGACTAAGAACATGTATGAATGACCCATGGACATGGACAACAGTGTGTGAATTGACTGTGGGAGCAGGTGGTATGCTGGGCAGAAGAGGGCAAAGGGGAAAAATTGGGACAACTGTAACAGAATAGCAATAAAAATTTTTTAAAAAGGATGCAAATAAATCAGAAAAAATAAAATTGTTTATTTTTTAACACTAACATTCTCATGGGTTAAGAGTAGGGAGCGAGGAAGGGTGAGGATAACAGCGGCAGATGGCAAAGAGGCAGCACTGAATGCAGACTTGGTCTATACTCCAAGAGTTCAGCTTTGGCCTGTGCATAGGCAGAAATTAAGTAGACCCCTTCCATCACTGCAAGCTGACAAACCACGTGAAGGAGGAACTCACCAGCAGGCAACATGGGAGTTCCCACTGTTCCAGTCACTTGTGCTACCTTCAGTAGCCTTAGCTGAGGTGTTGCCAGACCAGAGCTCAGTCGCAAATCTGCACAAAGCACCATGCCCACGTCTCTGAAAATCAAACACTGTTCTCTGCTTGGCTGGATTGGTTAGATAGCTATTTTATTATCGATCAAACAGGGCTTTACAGAGAGCTGCTCTGAGATGAGGAAAAGCTTAAAGGCTCTCTTTGCTAACTTGGGCAGCTATGATTCAAGTCAGAAGAGAAAGTCCTGTGATTATTTCAGGACTAGAAGTCTGGATGTGTCAAAATGGACATTGAAAAACTTTCCGATTTGAGGATGCTGGAGCAGAAACTTTGTATAGCTACAATCCCATGCCACATTGCTTTCCCTAACATGATCAGAACAAATAACACACACAACTCTTCCCAGACCTTGCTCACTCTATCAGCAATATTTGGGTTCATATGCAAAAACTTCAGCCATTTGTATAGTTGCAAATGTCTCGATATTTGGCCCTGTGTAGCCAGAGTCTGCATTGAGACAGCATGTGGCTTCTGCTTCCTGCATGTCTGTTATGGAAGATGTCTCCCAACTTCTCAATATCTGTTCATAGAAAGGTTGCAGATTTCTTTTTAGGAAGGCCTACTTAGAAAAGGAGGGAGAGAAATAGGGATATTGTACTAGGATTTTCACATTCTTAACTACACGATGCATATGCTCACAAGAACTTATGTAAGGTCAAATGCTTGTAAAAAGTAGAAGTTGGGATCAGATCCAGGAAAAAAATCAGAGATGAGATTCAACCCCACCACTTTATGCAGCCAAGGAAAAAGTTCTAACAGAAAGGGAAATAGAGCATAGGGGATTATTGACAGAATGACACTAACTACCAGAGGGAAGGGAGAACAGTCTCCTCCCCTCCTCCCATAATCTCTCCTCCGAAGTGGGAAAAAGAATGGTACCTTGCTTGAGAACTTAATCAAGCTCTTGAAAATGGTGATTTCAAAGCATCTGAAGGATGTTTATGTAGCTAAAGGAACAGCCATTAAGGAGTGGGAGGTTCAGTAATAGGCTCATTTTTTATTCTCAGTGGCCCGAAGGAGTACAATTCGAAAGGAGTTTGGACGTTTGGGGGAGAGGAATTAAACTAATACTGGTCTGCATAGCGATGTAGGCTATTAACTCTGTTGTGGGCTGAAATGGCCCTGCCAATTAGGGAATAGTTAAGTAATGTTTCTTTTCCTCCTTATGCTCTGAGAATTAATGTTCATCACTTGGAAATGTATGTGGTGTTTGTGAGGCTCTTTGTGACATTAAAAAATTGCTTCTAGGTCTGAACTATCTACTATGATAGGCATGAGTCACATATAACTATTTCAAGTTAAATTAATTAAAATGAAAAACAATTAAAAATTCAGTTTCTTAGTTACACTAATGACTAGTGGCTACAATATTGGATGGCACAGAAATGGAACATTTTAATCATTACAGATGTTATATGAGGTAGCACAGCTCACGACCCATGGAAAAATAGACAACAAGTTACACCTGCAGGGTGACTTCAGAATGAACCAAATTTGGGGTGTTAAGTAATATCTGAATTATCTTGGGGCATGATTCTAGATTGACTGATTGAGGAAATGAATGAGTACATGTGGTTAGTGGAGTGAGCTGGCTGTATGTGTAGGAGGCTGAGGAAGAGGGATATTAAGCTTTAAGATTTTTAGATGAGAAGCGTGGAGCTAGAGGTGTGAGGGATTGGTGCGGATGGAGGTAAGGCCACGGGAATAAAGGAGGTCAAAGCACTGTGATGCAACAGTGGTGAGTCACCATGGATGACTTGTGTCTTTCCTTTTTTCTGTTGATTTGAGAGAAAAGCAGTGAGGGCAAGACCAGCAGATGATGAAAAAGTGGCCCTTTCTTTACACCCAGTGTCTTAAAAATGGTCTAAACTTGTCTCTGCTTTCTCAATGAGTCCTTAGTGGGACTGCCTGTAGACTCTGATGGAGTCATCAAATGCCTTCCCCTTGGGCCCCTGTATTAGCTAAGTCTGCTGTAGCAAAGTACCACAGATTGGGGGGCTTCAAACAACAGAAATCTGTTCTCTCACAATTCTAGAGGCTGGAAATCCTTCCTGGCCTCTTTCGCTTCTGGTTGCTGGGGCTTCTTGGCTTATAGATGCATCACTCCAATCTCTGCCTCTGTTTCACATGGCCTTTCCCCCTGTGTATCTGTGTTTCTGTGTTTGAATACTTTTTTGATAAGGACATCTGTCATATTGCAGTTAAGGCTCACTCACCTAGTATGGCCTCATTTTAACTTGATTACCTCTGCAAAGACCCTATTTCCAAGTAAGGTTAGGTTCACAAGTTGCAAATGGGCACATATTTTGTGGGGACACTATTTTACCTAGTACAGTCTCTGATTTAGAAGACCCCCCTTACTACTGGTTTGGTGCAGATAGAAATACAGACTTTAATTTGTCACTCATTCACTTAACTCATTTTCAAAAGTTTGTTCAAAATCTGTGATGCTCAGAGGCTGTAGGTGGCCCTGGGCGCACAAAAATAATGTACACAGCCCTTGACCTTAAGCTCCTTACAGTCCTGTGTGTGGTTCAGTGGAGCCAGGAAGTTTAGGGAGCAAGCCTACGGTGTGCAGAGTCCCACCTGTAGCCAAGTCTTAGATAGAAGGGTGCTTTCTTACTTTGGAAGCTTAAAGGAGCCTTAAAATCTGACCCAGAGGAAGTGTTCATAACATCACCTTCACATTATCCCTGTGCAAATCTCATTTTGGGTGATTATATGAATCATGTTAATGGAAGTCCCTTTGCAAAAGAAATCTATTTTGACTTCATTATAATTTATGGCAATGAACAATTTTAATATACTCAAGAGTTATCTGGATATTATAATGAGCCAGCTACACAGTGGGATTTTTAAAAATTATCTCTTTATTGTAATTTGATATTGACTTACCAAATAATAATGAATTTCCCTCAATTTTACCCTGGTCAAATGGGATTGATGAGACTCAGACATCCAATTGGACACACTCCCTATACTCTTCCCCTGCCTTCTACCTTTCCCCAGGGCCTGTCCTGCCCCACTTGGCAAGTATATAGTGCTCCCTGTGCCATAGGAGGTACCACGTGAGTATACTTTGTATAAGAGAAGTTGCCTAAAAGATAGCTCTAGAGTTCATGGGGTCTGTTTTGGTATGCAATTAAACTTTGCATTAATTTCTCCCTGAATCCAATCAAAAAAATTTTCTCTTCTAGTAAAATGCTTTAGGCTGGCCCAGTTCCCCCCGGGGTGAAAGAATGTTCTGCTCATACCAGACAAATCTGATAAACAACCTCACTGTTGCTCACATTAGTCCTTTAGAAAGACCTACAGTGGTTTTTGTGCAAAGCTAATGTGAACGTTGAGTATAGCAGGGCTCTCTTTGGGTGACCTCCGATTATTGCGCCATCATTAATAGAAGCTCTCCTATTTCCTCTTATTATGCAGCTCAATTACAGAGACTCTCTCTCTCAGCTCAAATGTCCTTTCCATTTGTTTACCACTGGTGGGCAAGCATTTGCAGGTGGGGCCTATGCACTGGGTGTTAAGGAGTGTGGCCCATCCTATGTCTTCTAATTGAAGCATGTGTCACACAATTATTCAAAACAAGAAAATTACAGTGGGCACAGAAGAACATTGTAAGTGAAGTGCTACTAGAAGCAATTAAAGGGCTCAGAAGGTGAATTTCATTAATGCTGTGTTATCACGAGAGCCCTGCCCCTTGCTAAAAACCATCTAGCAAATCTCATTTTCTCTTTTCAGTGGTAAAGGTCTGCAGAGGTCTCAGTGAGTATAATGAGGCCCTGGAGAGGCTGGGTCTGGAGGAGACCAGCAGCCGCTCACAGTCCCTCTGACTGCCGTCAGGAATTTGAAACAAGCCTGCTCTTTGACACAAAGATGACTTCCCTTCTACCACGACCCTGTATTTCAGGTGCAGAACTGTACTTGGGATGAGATAAAGTGGGGAAAAGGAGGCAACTAATAGAGTGGGGTGATGAGAACCTGTTATGGAGAGAAAAAAACATTGTTGTTAGCCACAAATTCCCTAGGTTTATCTTTTAAAATAAACATCTAAATTCTAACCCTTCAAATAGCCTCCAAATGAAACCCTTTATTTGTCATAGTCTTAACTGTCAAAATGTCTCATTGCACAAGAAAACACGTGTACTGCTAATATTTTCAGCACGCTCATCTGTTGCAGCAGCCATGGCACACGTAAGCAGATGCCCTGGAGCCGATAGGAAAGTTGAGTGTTTCTGAAAGATTCCCATTCCTGTTGTCTTTTAAGTGTAAATCCACCCCTTAGTGGCAATAGGAGGAATTTTTTCAAAACACTTTGCTTGCTAAGATGATCTAGTCAATGGGAAAAGTTGTAAGACTCTAGAGAAAAGGCTTTAAAAAGTGTTTCTGCTTCTTGGTGGCACTAGATTCATCACACTGGTGTCTTGCCAGCTCCTGCACCTCAGTCCCAGGGTTTTGTAGGATCGACACTCGGTATGCAGTATGTCTCATGAGTAAACATACCAGGCCCCTCGTTGCAGCTCCAAAACAACTTTCTAATGGAATTCATTTTTCCAGCCATCAGTATAATAACCATAATCAATCTTCTCATTGCCAAACACAGAAGCCCTGTGCAGCCAATTCTTAGTGATGTGAAGTAACTGATATGCCAATCAGATAAATATTGTGTTAAATTGCACTAAACAACAGTGATAAATGCCACATTATAGACAAATTAAAATTGTGTTTCTCCTTAGATCCATCTCAGAATTCAAGGGCATCAGAGTAAAATCCATCATCAGATCATTGAGTGACAAGGGTGGAGGTCGTTTGGTCTTTCAGGATTTTTCAGTCTTTATTTTCTAACAAACCACCTCAAAATTTAGTGGCTTAAACAAGAATGATGTTTTATTTTTCACGATTCTGCACCTGAGGCTGGGTTCAGTGGGGTGGCTGCTCTGGCTGAGACATTTGAGGTAGCCTCTTCACTCCGCAGCTTCTGTCTCAGCTGGGATGGGTGGACTGGATGGGGCATTTCCTGTTTCTCTCCTCTTTTGTTCCATGCAGCCTCCGCAGCATGTTGCAGAGTGGCTTAAGGATCTAAGTGAGAGCATTTCAAGAGGATAAGCCCAAAGCAGGCTACACCCTGAGGGTATAATTATAGGGAGGGATGGCTCATTGGTGGCCATCAGAATGTCTGTTACACTAAGAGTGTCCTGCCTGAGCCCAGAAGGCATGCATGCACACACGTGCGCTCATACACCCGTTCATGGAAGCATGCACCATCTGGGAGCTAACTGGAGTACTTATTTCCTACACCAGGAAACTATCCTCTGTAGCTCTAAATTTGCCTCTTCTCCTCCTCCTCTTCTCTGTTTTTTTCTACAGTGTCTTGATATATAGGGTAGGGCAAAAGTAGGTTTATAGTGGTTCATATGGAAAATAGTACAATAATTAATAAATAATAACACAAGAATAAACTCTGTGTTTTGTGTACTCACAACTGTAAACTTACTTTTGCCCCACCCTGTGCATTTACATACCATAAAGTCGACCTGTTTAAAGTACACAGTCCAATGGCTTTTAGTTTGCAGAGTTGTACAACCATTACCATAATCCAATTTTAGAATATTTTTACCTTCCCAAAAGAACATTTGTCCCATTAGTACTTACTTCATACCCCACTCCCATGTCCTCTGCGCTCAGCAAGAGGCAACCCATAATCTACTTTCTTTCTTTCTAGGTTTGCCTATATGTAGACACTTCACATGAATGAAATCATACAATGTGTAATCTTCTGTGACTGGCTTATTTTGCTTAGCATACGTTTCCAAGTTTTAGGTTTATCAATTCTTTCCTCTATTCCTTTTGTTGACGAATACTATTTTATTGTTCGGATAAATATACTGCATATTTTGTATCCATTCCTCAGGTGATGGATGTTTCAGCTGTTGCTCTCTGAGTAAGACCGCTATGACCGTTCATGTGCAAGTGTTTGTGTGGGCCTTTGTTTTCATTTTTCTTGGGTAGATATCTAGGAGTATAATTGATAGGTCAAAACTCTATTTATCATTGTGAGGAACTGCCAACCTGTTTTCTGAAATCGCTGCACCATTTTACATTCCCATGTTTGTTGATTTTTATACTAGTAGAGGGCAAATATGCCTGCGTTTAAGGCTTGTGTGTCGCCACCCTTCAAGGCCATGCAGGTTCATAGTATTTGTGCACACGGAAAAATATTCAAAGAGCCGTTGGGATATCTGGCATGCCTTTATTCATGGATGGGCAAGTCACACATACTGCAAGCTGCATGTCTATCTGCATGTCTTATGTCACAGTCCTTGCTCCCCAGTGTGGCCCCCATTGTGGCACCTGTCCCCTTGTGTGTGTCTCATCATCATCACCCCAGCAGGGAGTCCCTACCTGTGTAACTACTAGAGGGGAACAAAGCTGGAAACCTGCCAGAACATTACATAACATAACATAATTCTGCACATGCGAGCCCACTTCATGTTATGGGAACAGTTTATCAGACTCAGTGTCAAGGCTATGAGAACACTAGTTATCAGGCCCCTCAAAGGCTACGGGAACACCGCTTCCCTTAGCTACCTGGACACCTGGGAGAGGAAGCCAGACTGCCTCCACTTACCCTATAATCCATCCCTTCTGGGTTTCTCACCTTACAGTCTACTTGAGGAAACCTTCTGCGAGGTCCCTTGGTGAGGACGGCAGAGCCCTGCACCCATAACCCACAGCAGCAGCACAGGTTACAGCAACAAGCAAGCAAAACACAAGCCCTGCCGCAGCAGTACAAGCTTCAACAGCATACAGCCAACGCACAGGCAATCAGGGGCTAGCTGCCATCTCTTCCATGGGGAGAGGAACAGTAGATTTCTCATCTACATGAATAACTGGACTAACACTTCCTGTAGCTCAGCCCTCAAAGGGCTAGTGGACACAGTGCTCCTTTGTTGCAGATAAGCTCCCCACTTAGCCAGTATGGGCGTCTGAGCCATCCCACTGTGAGGCTTGGCCATCCAGTCCTGGACAAACCCTGCAATGGGATACATGGTCCTAACTGTCATGAGGGCAGTTCCTGTTATGGCCTCAGTGGCCAACAGGGCAGCATATACAGCAGCCAACTGCTTTTCAATGAAGGAGTACCATACCCCTTCTCCTCCCTTCCATAGTTGGGACCGGAAACCCAAGGGTTGATGTAGCCATTCTGATGGCTGCCACAAACCCCACCCAGAGCATTCCTGTGTCACATGCACATCTACCTCATGGGGTCCAGCAGAATATTTTCTCTCTCTTGGGAGGCTGGCACAGCCAAATGGCTCTTTAGACATACAAGACAGGCCTTTTTGGGTCACAGCCCCAGGGTACAGGCAGATAATTTAGGCCTGCACCGGATGCTGGTGTGTGGGCACCAGGAACTGCATTCATGTAGCACCAGTGCGTGCCACCTGGATGGGCGCTGGTTGCTGGCACTACCACTGCATCCCCTAGGGTTACTGGGCTGCTATTTCTGTGACTCCAGTGACTGCTGTCTCTGTGGCTCCAGGTGCCGCTGTCATCTTCTGGCGCCTCTCTGACAGGTACCACGCTTGCCTGCCACTACTGCCACCACAGCTCTCTGACCCCCTCCTTATCAGCGAGCTTTCCAGGTGCCAGAGTCTACTTCCCCTTCTCATGCCAGCTCCAGCCTGCTTTCTCACAGCCTCCCGGCTTGTGCTGCCAGCTCTAACAACTTCCACTGCTGCCCCTCCTCCTGGAACACTGCTGCAAAGCTCAGCTCTGAGCACTCGGCCTTGACCCACAGGCATAACAGCACAGCAGCCCAGCAGCCCATGCTGCTCACCTGCAGGGGTCCCTGCCTCCTCTGATCTGCGTGCTGGGAGCAGAACTTTCTGGGTGCTGGCACCAGAGCACCTGCCTGGTCTGGCCCTCTGGCCAGTCACTCTCAGCAGCTGTGTTCCACGTCTTTGTGGGGCAAGGGAGGGAAGGAGATTCCCAGACCTAAACTTACCCAGGGAGCCTTAGGCTGCTGCCCTAAGGGAACTCAGTTCCTTTCATCTCTACCCTTTCCCCCGGAATAACTCACTATGAGTGGGGAGGAGGACTGCAGCAGCTCAGCTGCTCAGAGGCTTTTTATTTACCAGGGCACACACTCAAGCCTTCAAGGCTTTTTTTCTCTGCCTAGGTGTTCACTTAACTTCAGTGTCTGAAAGTGCAGTCTTTTCTTCTTCACCCTTCAGGGCTTCTGCTCCCTCTCGGGGCTCTTGGAACCTCACTGTATCTCAAAGCGTAGACTCTGTCTCAGCTTGCAAAGCTGAAAGAAACACTGAGCCCACAGTCCCCATGGCCGCAGAAGCACTGGATTTTTCTAGGGTCTTCCCTACCACCCACAGGACTTTCTCCACTGTGTCTGTGTACTGCTGACATGGAAGCAGTCATGGGGTGGGAGGCCAAGCTGTCAGGAGCCCAGTCATTGAATACTACCTGCCAGTGACCAGCTACTCCAAGCCCCCTTCCTGGGATGCCAGCTCCATACTGTTCAGCAACGAATACTGATGGCTACGCCAATTGTGCTGCCACCCTTCAAGGTCAGGCAGGTTCATGGTATTTGTGAAGACAGAAAAGTATTCACAGAGCCATTAGGATGTCTGGCATGCCTTTATTCATGGGTGGGCAAGCCATGCACGCCGCAAGCTGCATGACTCTCTGCATGTCTCATGTCATGGCCTCTACTCCCCAGCATGGCACCCATCTTGGCACCTGCCCCCTTGCATGTCTCCCATCATCATCACCCCAGCAGGGAGTCCTGACCTGTGTAAGTATCAGAGGGAAACAAAGCCAGAAAACTGCCAGAACATTACATAACATAACATAATTCTGCACATGCGAGCCCACTGCATGTTATGGGAACAGTTTATCGAACCCAGTCTCAAGGCTATGAGAACACTAGTTATCAGGCCCCTGCAAGGCTGTGGGAACATGGCTTCCCTTAGTTACCCAGACACCTGGGTGTGGAAGCCAGACCGCCTCCATTTACCCTACAGCTTGTATGAAGGTATAGGAAAGACAACAACATGCTGTCTCAAAAACACTTTTAATCTCAGAGCTCTCTGATTCTCAATGCCAAAATAAATAATGTAATTAACAGAGATGTTTGTATTATGACTTCAAAAGGGAAGCTTGAAACACTTTGTATTTAGTAGGCTTGTGTCTACACAATCTCAGTTTTCAGGCATTTCACATTTTGCTGACATGCAGCTCTGCATCCTGGCTACCTCAGAAGCTTGCACCCCAAATTCTGAAGGTAGGCCTGAGAGAGAACCAATTCAAAGCCCTAAGAGTCTCCAGTACAGAAAAATCCCAACTATTTTATTCTACTTCATGGAGCCTGGAGGGATGCTTCTGTTGTAAGAATCGGAGGCTCTGAGAGGCAAGGAAATTCAGGTTACAGAGATCAAGAAGATGCCATTTTCCTTGTTGATTCGGTCACAGGGTCAGGGAGCTGTTTCCTTCACTCATCACCAATTCCTCTTTGGAGAGTTGATCTACTGTAGTAATAGCTCAGGTTTCTTTTAGATACAGGAATTGCCTCTCACTAGCTGTGTGTGAGGGGTGGCTGGATATAGAAGGCAGAATCTACCCACAAACTTGGCCTTGCTCATTTCAACCGGCCAGACACTCTTGTTCACATTCACTAAGTCCCCTCGAGAGCCTGGCCTGGGATGGAAAGGCTACAATTAGAAGTTCATATATTAAAACACCTTTTTATATTGGACTGGCCAAAAAGTTCATTTATGTTTTTCCGTAAGATGACTTTAGTAGTGCTTAGTTGTCTTTAATATCACTCAAAAACAATTATGTTAGATTGTAATGTGATAGCTGTCATATCAGTGTGCATTTAAAAAACATCAAAATTGGTGAATTTTGTGTAGCCATTTTAATACTGAAGACGGAAGAAAATATGTAGCATTTTGGGTATATTATGCTTTATTATTTCAAGAAAAATGAAAACACAGCTGAAATGCAAAAAAATATTTGTGCAATGTTGAAGGTGCTATAACTGATTGAATATGTCAAAAAGTGGTTTATGAAGTTTTGTGCTAGAGATTTCTCACTGGACAATGCTCCATGGTTGGTAGACCAATCGAAGTTGATAACAATCAAATTGAGACACTGAGAACAATCAATGTTTTACCGTGTGGGAGATAGCCAACATACTCAAAATATCCATACCAATAAAGTTATTGGTGAAAATAAAAAATGTGTCTTTTATTTTATGGAAAAAAACTAAATAGACTTTTTGGTCAACCCAATAAAAATATGGCTAACTTTATTTTAGTGAATCCTTAAAATGTCCTAGAAGAATGGGTCCTACTCTCAGTTTCTAACCTCTATGTATTGAAATTGTCCATGCACTGTCTCCCACAGGAAATGCTGGGTTACTGAGAACAAGACTGGCTCTCTTTACAGTTATCACTGCACATCACGGAGCAGGCTCACAGTAAGCATTTGAAGAGTGAATGAATAAATGAATGAATGAGGATAGTGATATGAATTACACAATTGGGTCTTCTTGTATCTAATGGGCTCTCATGTGACAAGGAGCCAACCTAGTCTATATGACTTCCTAGTGAAGACTATGGCCTGGGGGGTGGATGTTATAGGCAGATTTGTTCTCAATATGAAGAAACACTTCCTCAGCTTGAGAACTGCTGCCTTAGGAAGGGGTGATCTCCTGGTTACTTGGTGTTCAAACAGAAGCCAGATGTCTATCTGTAGAAATAAGTGAGAGGATTATTAGTGAAGGGCTGGGTGACTTCTTCGGATCCCTTCCAATTCAGAGGTAGTTCATCTGTGGTTGGGGGCAGCTTCTGTTCATGGAGACTCAGCAGATTTGCTTCACAAAGTGTTTGGGAAATGTGAGTTGTACTTAAGACCTTGTAGTAGAAACTGGAGAATGCAATAATTATTCTGTTCCCCAAGTCTCCCTTGAACGTTTCTTCCTGGCTCTCTTGTTGGTCACCAGCATCTGGACTCTTGTCTTTTTCCCCATCTCCGTGTCTCTCTCCATGTCCTCCCTCCAGGATCTTCCTTCCTTCCCTCAGGATGTCTACCCTTCTTCAAATGACTAGAGGAATTTGACTTCGTCTCTAATCTTTTTTTTAAAGATATGTTTATTGATTTTAGAGAGAGAGGAAGGAAGAGAGAGATATGAGAGAGAAACATCAATCAATACACGTCCTGTATGCGCCCCAATTGGAGATCAAACCCACAGCTAACATATGTGCCCTGACCAGGAATCAAACCTGTAACCGTTGGTGTACAGATTGATGCTCTGAACAACTGAGCAGTCTGGCCAGGGTGGCCTCTCTAATTTTTTACACTCACGCCCATTCCCTCTGCTCACACATACCCTTAACCAATAAAGAAACCTATAGCTACCAGGATCCATTCTGTGGAAAGTGGTTTGTGTTTAATGACATGGAGTTTCCTTTGGAATCTTTGTAAGAATTTAACATTTTGAAATTCAGAGGAGAGAGAGAAAAAAAGTGAGTTCCTTTTTCTCTCTATTTAGAAGATCCTAGAGCCTCCCCTGCAGCCTCTTGTCTCCCAACCTCCTATCCACCCAGGAAGAAGAAACATGCAGTATTTCACAGTGGTGAGGTCAGGGAGGGTGGTGAATGTGAGGTTAGTATCTTCCAAGACATAGAGTCAATGTCTGCAGGGCCTTCCCTGGCCCCCAAGATTAGGTGAGCAGCCCCATAGCTCCATATGCCTCTGTTTATCACATTACCAGAGTTGTGATTTTATATTTGCATGTGAGGTTACTGGATTATTTTTTGATTCCCTATAATACTTTAAGCTCCATAACACCAGGACTGTGTCAGTTTGAATTTACTATTTAATCCACACAGGGCCTAACAATAATTCTGAGCATAGAGCTAGTGCCCTATTACCATATTTCTTGGACCATAAGAAGCACCTAGGTTTTAGAGGAGGAAAATAGGAAAAAAATTTTGAAGGAAAAATGTGGTAAAATATTTAATAACATAAATAACATAATGTTTCACTGATGTAAATATAAACAGAACTTAACAGCAACATTAACAACCATTATTCCTTCCAAATTTGGGAGATGGGTAAGTGTGTCTTATAGTCTGAAAAATATGGTAATTTGTTAAATGAATAAATGAATGGAAATAAAAGGTATATGACCTTTATTTTTTAATCTTTACCCGAGGACATTTTTCATTGCTTTTAGAGAGAGAGGGAGAGGGGTGGGAGAGAGACAGAAATATCGATGTGGGAGAGAAATGTTGATCGGCTTCCTCTTGCATGTGCCCTGACTGGAAATTGAACCCTCAACCTTTTGGTTTACTGACTGAGCAGCTCCAATCAACTGAGCTACTCCAGCAAGGGAAGGATGTGACTTTTTTACATAGACATATTTTAAATAATATGCATTTATATGGGCTACAGAGTAGTCTTTGGAAGAAAATTAATCTCCATGGTTGTATTTAATTTCCATTTTTGAGTAGAAACAAGATGAAACCCAAACAAGAGAACCCACTAACCTCAAGCTCACTACCTTTCACTTTCAAGGGACTAAGACTCGCCCTCTCATTTCCCAGCCAAACCTGCTGATGCTGAGACCAGAGCCCAACCTTTTCCATAGGAAGCCCGCCAAACAGAACAGAGAAGCCTTGCATATACCTATGGGTATATCACAAGAAGGCACCTCAGGACAAGGATTGAGTTATCTTGTTGGGAGGGTGCCCAGTCAAAAGGAAATGGGAAATGGCCAGGAAAATTGATATAAAGGAAGGGCTCATGGAGAAAAGACTAGAAGAAGAAAGAGAGGTGGGAGAGAGGGAGGCTCTATGAATGTAGTCTTCCAGAAACCTGAGCAATGAAGCTTTCTCTTTGTGCAGCACAAGGGAACTAGTTGGCCAGACCAGGGACCAATGCGTACAAGGAGGAGTTCTCTACTAGTTGAATGGGCCAAATAGAAAAGGGGTAGGGAGGATGAAAGAAGAGCCAATGTCAAGTGCAGAAGGAAAATTTCAGGCAAGTCAGTCTTGCTCACCAGCTTCTTTGCATCTGATATGAGCACTGGGATAGTGGGAAATGTTGCCTACAGTTTTAGGGTAATCACACCAACCGCCACACTCCCTCCTTCCCCTTCCCAGGTGTTGCCTCTAGCACCAACCACATAGTTCCACTCTACACCTTGAAGAATGATGGAAAAGGAATCCAGAAGAAAGGATGATTCCCAGAGATCCCTAAGAACAGGAACAGCTTGCCTGCCCACTGCCAAGCTGCCTATTGTTGTGTATTTGTTTCTTATTTATTTGACAGGACTACATACATACACACAGTTGCTGGCATAGATAATTAATCCTGCGGAGTGTTTCTGATTTGTGGTTTAACTCTGCCTTGTACTTAACATGTCTGGGTTCCAGGGCCCCCTATTTGTCTCACATGGTTCCCTAGCAACCAAATGAGACAGGGAAATGTACACAGTTTCATCACCACAAGATGTTAGGTCAGTTAATATTCATTAGCATTGCCTGTATTTCGCTGCTAGGACACATGATGGAGGAAAAAAAATCTCTGTTGCCTGAGTGGAAGTGGCAGGGGTGTAGGGACAAATGACTATGTATATTATGAAAAAAGATGTGTTTTCTTATACTTTTACTAGCATGTGGCCTGTCTGCACATGAATGCAGTTTAAAAAAATTCATCTTTGTATTTACTAAGTTTATTATATGGGAATAGATTTCAGAAACTATAAGAAGGTTCTACCCCAGGATGTTTATATTGTCTCATTCAGGACACCTGAAGTTATATCACTAGTAATTATTTTATTTATTCTATGACATTTTTCAGATTCCGTTGTATAATCAGTGGAGTCTGACAAACATGGTAGAGCATAAAAGAAAAAGCAGAAATTTCCTGTATATTCATCACGTAAAGATAGCCACTATTAACCTTTCTGGAGTATGCCTTTTAGCATTTCTTTTTTCCCCCTCCAGAGATATCACACACATATGCAGTCACATAGTCACATACAGTTTACAAAAAAATATTCTATACATACATTATAGACTGCATTCTACAATTTGGCATCATTAGGAACATTTTCTCTTGTTTACAAGAATTCTTCTACAATGTTATTTTTATTAGTTGCATAATATTTCAATGAATTCATTTCCTATGGTTCATTTAACCAAACTTCTGTTTTTATTCATGTATTTAAGTTGTTTACATTTTTTGCTATTATGAAGAAGGCTATAGTGAGTGTCCTTGTACATGCATCTTTGAGTCCTTGTCCAATTATTTCCTCAGAGTAAATTCCTAGAAGCAGAATCACACATTTAAAGGTCTCTCACAGAAGATGATTTGACTTTGGCTAGTGGGCACACAATGAAATATACAAATCATATATTATGGAAATGTACATTTGAAACCTATATGATCTTATTAACCAATGTCACACTAATGAATTTAATTAAAAATGTCTTTTATATACTTCGTCATGTTTCCTTTCAGAAAAAAGGAAACAATTTTCACTTTTGCCAAGTGTATGAAGGTACCCTATGACCTTCTTAAACAACCCTTGGAAAGATTGACAAGAAATCTCCAATGTCTGATGTCTGATTTTGTCAGAAACTTCTCTTTCTCACACCAAGACTGGAACCTTGAGCCCCTTTGAGGGAGACGGTGCATATTCTAAATGAAGGCGATGTGGCAATGCAAAAGACTGTTGATTTTACCTCAGCTCAGCCAAGTGTTTCCGGGCAACTTGTCCTGGAGAGCCCCACAGTGTGGCCTGAAGCTGGCCAGCACAAAGGCTCTCCCTGCAGTGATCACACACTCTCCTGGCCTCCAGCCTCCTGCCCAAACTCTGTTCTTAGCAGATTGCTGCTGGCCCCAAGGTGGCCCCCACAGCCCAGAGTCCCAGCTCCAGAAAGATGATGGGGTGATCACAGAGGAGGTCCTCATGGTAGACTTGAGGGACTTGCCTCAGGATAGAGGACAGGTCTCAGCCACTGAGGGTTTCCTAATGAAGGACCAGTGAAAGTAGGGGCACCTGTGCACTTACAGATCCTCCCAATACTGCTTTCATATAGCAAAGTGTGTCTTTTTTACTCCTAGCAAATAGAGAACTAACTACTCCCACCCTCAAGTGAGGTGGGATAGGAGGCAGGTAAGGTGAGTGGGAGCAGGAGGCCTGTTCGGCACCTTTTCCTGGATTCTGTTTAAAAACAGTCCTAGTCAAGGATGGCAAAGTACCACAACTTGAACTTCCAAATCAATGAGAATTACAAAAACACTTGTGGTCAGTGGGCCAGAACAGGCAAAGGGGCTTGCTCTGGGACAATTAGTGGGCCTTGATGAGGTCTGATGGCTTGGGACAAGGACAAAAAGCCAGAAATGGGGTAATGTAGAGCAGCGGCTCTCAAGGTGTGGCCTGTGGACCAGCACCATTGGTGTCTGGAACTTAGAGATGCAACTTCTTGGGTCCTGTCCACACTTGCTGAATCAGAATCTCTTGGGGAGAAGCTGAGGAATCTAGGTTTCAATGAGCCCTCCTGGTGAACCTTATGCATAATCGAATATGATAAGTATTAATGTAGAGCGTGGGCATAAATTTTGAGCACTGACTTTGTTTATCTGCCATCCACTTGGGTCACCACAGAAGACACTTTCTCTTTCTTGGCTTTAAGTAAGAGCAAGCAGTCTTGATCCTTTTGCTGCAACCCTCTCCTCCTTAGTAGGTCATTTAAGAAAGTCATGTGTTGAGTGTATGTAGGCAAACATGTGTGAATCTGGAGGGGCGGTTAGTTTAGCCTGACTCTTCTATCTTCTGAGACAATAAAGATAAGCCTGTTGGAAACAAAAGCCCTAAATAAAAACCAACCAATGGTGTTTACTGCAAAGTCCAAGGGAAGAGGGTCTGGGGGTCCCTGGAGCTGCTTGACAGATTGCAGCAGGCTAACAGTTCCCATGGAGAAGAGGGGAGGTCTGTATATTTAGGAACAAAATAAAATGCCAGTTTGCATTGAGTATAATTTGAATTTATGCATTTCTTTCAGCTTGATCACTCTAGGAAATGCTCAATTCCAGTTTGAATTGCCTAGGTGCTTTTTATTTTGTCTTAAAATTAATTGGAGGAGTTCATGGTTCAATAAAATATTACTATCTGAGTTTGATTAAGAGTTCAGCAAATTAGTGAGGTTTATTTGTCATGGGGTTTCCTCTAGAGTCAGTGTGCCTCTACTACATAAATGCACGACCTTTGGGCCTTATTTTCTTCATCCATACAATGGGAATAATAATAGTGATGACCATGCAGTATTGTGAGGATTACAAGGATTAATATATGACAGGTACTGAGACTGCAGTTTGGCATGTGTTGGCTCTGCTCACTATTCAGGTCAATTTGATTCAGGTCTCCTCTGTTCAAGTTCAGGCTCACATGGTTCCATGCAGCTCAGCCTGGCTACGGACAAGGCTGATATCAACATTTTCTGCCATTTCTACAGCAGGATGCAGCTGCTTTTGGAGCTAACTGCATCTCATTTGTTTACAAGGTAACTGCTTTCTCTCTTTTCATTTCCCTCTCCCTTCTCTCCAATTTCCATTTCTTTTGTGAAATGGTTAAAGTGCTTGACATAATTAGCTGTTAATTGTTAGCAGCTGTACCCATTATCAGTTTAATGCCTAATTAATTGCAACAATTAATGCTGCCTGTCCTGTCTTAGGAACTGTTGATGAGAGAAGGCTGGTGTTGTTTAAGTTATATCTTAATTAATTTACCTCTGTGGGCGAAAAGGAGCCACATACTAAACCTGACAAGCTCAGGGGAGGCCTGCATGGTGGCCTCACAAACTCAGAGACCTAAAATAACCACATAGGATGGTCTGAAATTAAAACTTCCTAACTGAAAGCTGTTCATGGCGGGTAGTCATGTCCTAGGTGGGTAGTCATCTTCCCTGACAAAGGTCGCTCTTTACCTTAAGTGTCTCTTGTCTTTGTGCGTCTAAGATAACCTGCCTTTGGAATGTCAGAGTCATCCCCCTTTTCCAGATGCCTTAGGGCACAATCTCCCACCAGAGCCCAAGATCACAGAACCCCTCATTGTTATGTTGTTCCCCCAATACCATCTCTTTGTGCTGTAAATGTTATCTTGTACCCAGTAATGTAAAATATTTGTCTTTTCATTTTACTTTCTATTCAATCCCAGAGATTTCCCCAGTTTTGCTTTTTCCCACCTCCCTAATTACCACCAATGAATTTCATGTAATCCCCTCATGCCTCCTCCTTTGATTCTGATGTATAACATAAGTGGTAAAACTGCCATTTTCCAGAGCATTTTGCCAATCTGTTGAGATTTTGTCAGTCTGGCTCAAATAAACTCATAAAAATTATTACAGGTTTGGACACTTCTTACATCGACATCTCCAAATTTTAGCATTTAACTAAAAATTCTAAACTGGGGTAGGCATGAGTAATGAGCAGGGGTCCAGGCCACGTGCAGTGGCCTGGGGCCCAGCCTGTGGTGGTTGGCAGGGTCTCAGAGTCAGCATCCACTTTCAGGAGGGGCGCTGTTGCAGGAAATAACTCACACGCAGGAGAGGTGGCGGAGCACGATTCTTTATTACGCACAGGCTCAGGGGAAGAACCCAAATCCTGAGCCCCGATCTCTAACTTTCTGGGGTTTAAATAGCCTCGGACCCCCTGCCTACGTGGCAAAGCGAGGTTACAGAAGTTAAATGTGGAAGTTAGGTCTAACTCCCTTATATGGGAGACAAAGGAGCAAAGCGCGGGGTCCTAGCACAGAAGTTACAAGTACAAAGTAGCCTAACATGGGGGTTGCCTGCCACATTCCCCCCTTTGATGCTATAAGGTGCTTTTGCCCCCTTAGCATCACTATGTACCTGGTTATACAGCTGAGGTGCAGGGGAGGGTTGCAACTGCTGATACTGGTGTTGGTACCTCTGGAGAGCTAACACTTTGGCAGCTGCCCTAACAAGTTACCGTGGTCTCCAGGTGTTGGACCAAGGTCCAGAGGATGCAGGGTCCTATATGCCTGACACCTCTGGGTCTGGTATCCTATGGTCCTGGATATCACTCCAGTCTGGTATACCTTCCCTCTCCAAGGGCAGAGGGATTGCTGTGGCGAAACGCAACCTGATGGCATGCCAGTGGAGGAGCTGAAAGCTGACCCTGGGAGATAGTAAGAGACCACTCTACCGCTGAGCATAATTCTACGCTCAGGAGTATTACATTTGCAGGCTGGGGCTGAGACAGGGGCTGCATTTGTCAAGCAAAGCTTACAATAAACCCAGATGCAGAGACCAAACAACGATATTCCATTCTACAGGGGCCACAGTCACTAGTCCAATTCCCAATACTCCTGTGAAAGCGCTGATCAAAGTCAGGAACCCTGCGGAATAATAGTCCATTCCTTGGTGTCTTCTTTACTGGCTGGCATCCTCCAGAGCCTCAGCGTGGGTAGTCTAAGTGCAGGCTTAGTCCTCAGGTCCTCAGGATCTGCTGCTGCTTTGGCCCGGCTGTGGTGGATCCAAGGGGTGATTCCTGTAACTTTAAGGGCAGTCGGGGTGGTTAGAAACACTAAATGTGGCCCAGTCCACACAGGTTGAAGTGGCTCCTTTCTCCAGTCCTTTATCCATACATAACTTCCCAGTTTAAAGGAGTGCGCTGGCCACCCTCGGGGTAAGGGTCCCTGGCCCAAACCTGCCCCGTTTATCTTTCTTAAAGTTTTCCCTGGCTTCTGGAGATACTTTGTCTGCCCTAATTCACCTTGCAACCAGAGTCCCCCCTTTTGTATGCTGAGAACTGGGGGAAGTTTCCCCAAAACTAGTTCATATGGAGTATATCCTGAGGGGTTAGGGGCACTTCTAACCCTAAGCAAAGTTAGCGGCAGCAAGTCCGTCCAGGGCAGTCTGGTTTCCTAGTAAAGTTTAGCTAAGGTTTCTTTAAGAGTTCAGTTCATCCACTCGGTCTTCCCAGAACTCTGGGGTTGATAGGTGGTGTGCAGTTTACATGTGATGTTCAGAAGTTTGGCTGTTTCTTGGATTACTTGTGAGATGAAGGCCGGCCAATTGTTACTTCCAGTGGTCAGAGGCCATCCGTACCTCGGGATGACCTCTCTCAGGAGGGCTCGGGTGACTTCCCGGCTTTTCTCCGCCTTGGTGGGGAAAACGTCAACCTGTCCAGGAAAGGTGCACTTGATCACCAGGAGGTATTTAAACCCTCGGCTAGGCCTGACTTCAGTAAAGTGATTCAGCCAGGTGCTTCAGCAGTGTGTGTGTTCCCTCCCAGCACCGTGTCTGGGATGGGGCCGCCAGGAGGAGGTCGCTTACGTACTGCAGAATCATCAGGTCTGGCTCTCCCTCAGCAAGGGGCTTCAGGTTTCTTGCTAGGGCTTCCCCAAATAAATTTGGGGAGTTCTTAAACCCCTGGGGCAGTCTAGTCCAGGTCAACTGAGTCTTGACCGCAGTGTGCAGATCTTCCCATTTAAAAGGCAAAATGGGTTGGCTGGAAGGTGCCACAGGAATGCAGAAAAGGCATCCTTCAGATTAAGGTAGGTGAACCACGTTGCTGTTGGGGGAAGCTGGCTCAGGGGGTGTACGGGTTTGGGACATCTGGGTGGAGGGTGACAGCTGCTGTGTTGACAGCTCACAGATCCTGGACGGGCCAGTACTCGCTCCCATCCAGCTGCCATCATGGGTCTGGGCAGGTGTGACAACCATGTCATGGAGCCAATCTTCTCTCTCAGCTTCCACGCAGGTGCTGCAACTCGAGGGGCCCACCCCAAACAGTCACATCTTGGGTGGGGAAAGTTTCTTTCCATCCCCCTGGCCCAGAGCCTGGCCACAGCTATTCAGCATACCCAAGCGACCAGGCTAAGGCTATAGGTATGTCGAATGACCACACCATGGATCAGTTGCAAAGCTGTTGTTGCACAAAACAGCCCCACATGTTCTCGCTCCATGTTTCCCTTTCCCCAACCCACACCCATAGGGGAAGGGGTGAAGACATCCTAAAATCTCCTGGATGCCTTCAGTTCTGGACCCCATTTTAAATACCTATTTGGGGTCCCCCTCTTGGCTGCACCCTGTAACGATCTCTCATTTCAGATATACACCTACTTTAAATTCTTTTAAGGGACAATGGACAAAGGTCCCACCTTCTTGTAACTACTTCCGGCTGGACATGGACGCTGTCCTACCTACCCGTGGGTCAGGGGTGCCCTGAAGGGGGATGGGTGCAGCACAGAGGGAGTCCTTCCTGTAAAGGGAAGGACCTTACAGAATCCTGGTCAGTTGGCTGTCACCAGGAAGTCACAGGCTCGGTGTCCAAAGGCTGGCATTACTGGACCGTTGGCATTCTGGTCATATTCTGGAAATGACAGAACCACTAAATGACAAAGGCAGGGACTTATGTAAGGAATGGCCTATCTGGAGGAAGGTGTACATGACATGCTACACCTGTCCAAAACCCTTGTGTCCCACTATACTTCACTCAGGCAGAAAGGAATACATTAAGATTTCCCTCCTTTCAGATATCTGAACTTTCCTGTCCAAGCCATCAAGACAGAAAAGGGAAAAATCAGTTCTAACGTGAAGCCCATGGACCGCCCAAATCCTCCACCAACCCAACCACTCAGTTCAGCCAAACCATTGAGTTTCAGGGGGCGATGATGAAAATGGGCTCCTTAAGTGGGGCCTATATTGCAACCAATCACTCAGGTTATGAAC
Source organism: Tonatia bakeri (assembly GCA_004024845.1). Classification (NCBI taxonomy): domain Eukaryota; kingdom Metazoa; phylum Chordata; class Mammalia; order Chiroptera; family Phyllostomidae; genus Tonatia; species Tonatia bakeri. The sequence goes on along the minus strand of PVIA01002948.1, from coordinate 3,424 downwards.
TCATAGGCTTATGTCCTACAAAAACAGAAGAACACACAGGTTAATTCACACAATAGTCCCTAAACCAGTCTCTGTGCCTGTGAGACTGTCTTTTGGGAAGACATTCAGTTTTGAGGCCCTCCCTGCAATGACATTTTGCAATGGGAATTAGACAGGTCATCCGTACCTGTAAATTGTACATCTTTGGTGATATTACAAACTCAGTTCTAACTTTCAAATGAAAACAGACTTTCAAGACAGTTAGCTGCGTCATTCTGATGTCCAATACTGAGCATTGTGATTTTCCTTGAACTACAATTTTTCTCCTTAAGATCACCCTCTGTTATTAAAGGGACTACTCTGAGTCTTGCTTTTAATTTTTTTCTTATGGTTCATTTGCATAAACACACTAAGAGCAGCCTGGATCACTTATGATCTTTGATTCTGCTTTGCTGGAACTCACACAAGGAACCTTTAGATTGACTTCTCAGTCTGCCCCTCGGGGCACAGAAGCAGAGCCACACCTCTGCCATCCGGCTTTGCCTGTACCAGCTGCTTCACTCAAATCCTTGAGGTTTCTATTGTGTCTACAGGTATAGATTGGCCATCCTTCAGAAAAGCAACCTCCATTCCTTCCCTGTAAAGACTTGCCATGAACCACACAATTAACCAAGGTAACCAAGGTACCAGGCTTTTCTCGTGGGCTTTTGCTAGCTTCGCAAGTCAATCCCAGTTCCTCAGGGCTCTCTGGTAATGCCCAGAACCCAGACGTGCCTCTTTCAGGCATGACATTCCAGTCAAAGTCCTGGTTAACAAAGAACACTACTAGCGACTGGTCTTATTGGTTTTATGCAAAGAAACCTTATGTCATCACTTACTCCTTCAGAAAGCCAGATTCTGGAGCGATCAGGTAGGGAGAAAAATTTCTTTCTTTCTTTTTTTAAATTTTATTTTAATCATTGTTCAAGTACAGTTTTCTCCCCTTTACTCCCAATCCAGCCCACTCACCCCTCCCTCCCAACTTCCCTCCCATTACCACCCTCCCCCTAGTTTTTATCCATGTGTGTTTTAACTTTGTTCCTGTAAACCCTTCCCCTTTTCCCCTGAAACTCCCTCTTCTCTCTCCTCTGGTCACTTTCTGCCTGTCCCATATTGCAGTGTCTTTGACTATATTTTGCTTGTTTCTTTGTTTTGTTGTTTAGGTTCTTGTTAAAGGTGAGATCATTCTTTCTGATCTCCACTAGACTTCTCAAAACTTTCATTTCTACAGACTTTCTGCAACATTCAAAAACCCTCTATTCTTCCTTTCATACATATACTTTCTGATAGCCACCAAGATTGCATCTCCATGCCTTATGTCTTCTATTATTAACTAACACTACATAATTCTTTCTTAAAACTTTCACTTTGCCATTTATCTTTACAGTTTCCCACAGACTTTCTTTATTTTCCTATCTTATACTTTTGCATTTATTTTCCTAGAGTGTGAAGTTTCAACTTTCCCTGGAATCTTCAATTTCCTTTTTCAGAGCAGATACAGAGCAAAATCCAAAACACAGAGTTCCAGAACAATACACAGGTGGAGGCATTCTCTTGCACCAATGTGTCCATCGGTGCCTTGCAGAGACATGCCCCTTCAGGCCTGGTCTCTTGGCAGAGGCATGCCCCTTTGCCTCTGGCTGAAGCACTCATCAGCCCTAAATGACCCTTCCTGGGTCCCGAGTGGCAAGGGCATTCTCCCCGACTGGTTACAGGCAACCTTAACAGGTCTTCAGGTGACCTTAAACAGGTCTTCAGATACAAGTTTCTCTGATCAGAAACAAAACCACTGTGAGAAATTTGCTCTTTTTCCGCAAAACCAGAAAACTTTCCTTTGCTCCAGGTTTAAAACGTTCACATCCTTTATACATGATTTTTACTCATCCAGGTTTGACCATCAAGTTCTTTTAGTCCTGGTTCCTTTCCCACATTTGGAAGGACTGTATTTAAACTTAGTATTTGGCAGCTAAAGTCCCGAGATTTACCCTTTCATGACATGACAAACACTGTTACCCTGTACCGAGGTTCGTTATCTATTCCCAGAAGAAGAATTTCAAACCTTCCTCTGGAGTGCAGGTCCAACTTTTCCTCTGCGACGTGGGCACTCACTCCTCTGGTGCCCCTCCCACCTGCGGAGAGACTGAAGGGGTGCAGGCCCCGCCCACCTGCTGGCGGGGGCTGGGGGCGGAGCCAACTCGCAGAGGGTGGTATCCATGGTAGAGACTCCTCCCACCTGCAAGGGAGGGGGATCCGTGGGGGGCCCCACTTCTGGGGAGGTGGCTGCACCACCGGAGCACCCCCCTCTGCGGTGAGAGAGGCCCCGCCTCACCAGCCTCCCTCCATGCTGGTGTGCGGTGCCCCCTCCCAGCCGCCGCCGCTGCCGCAGCCGCAGCCGCCTCTCTAGGGTCTGAGAGCGCCAAGCCCTGAGGCTGGGCCGGGACTGCCGGGGGAGGCGTGGCGCCGACGTGGCGGCGTGGCCATGGATGGGAAGACCGGTGCCTGCGTCTCACTGGTCCCGGGGCAAGAGAGGCCTGGCCCTGCCATGCCCCGCCAGGCTCCCCGGCCACGGCCACGATGCCCCCCGCAGCTGGGGCGATCCACGGGAAGGGCCTGCCTCATGTCCAGGGTTGAACCCCAACCGGGCCGCCCGGAGCCCCACCCCTGGGTTCAGAGCTTTCTCATCTTCCTGTGATCTACTGTCAGGGAGGGGTTCTGGGGCAACTTTTCCCTTCCCACAGTTCACACCGCTGGCAACACTGTTTCAGCCTAGCACCTATGCAGTGACCCAAAGAGCCACTCACCGGCCATCTCCATCAGAGCAGTCACACAGAGAACCTGACTGATGCGGTGCCCACTCAGCACGCAGCCCTACTCTGAAGAGATTGGCCTGGCACCTTGCCCAGTTCCAAGATGGCAGCGACCGTGCGCGCCAGAAGCATCCAAGATGGCGGCGCCCATGTGCGCCAGGCTGTTCAAGATGGCGGCACCCATGTGCACGGCTTGCCCAAGATGGCGGCACCCATGTGCACCGGCTCCTCCAAGATGGCGGAAACTCTCACGTGACCCATTGTCTAAGATGGCCAGGGCACTCATGTGGCTCATCCTCCGTTTTTACCCAAAATGGTGCTTCCCAGTGTCTCCCTCCCTTACGACGCAGACAAACAAACGGTAAGGGGATCTTTCGCACGCCCGCCTGGCCTGCCCCTTGCGGGGCTCGATCAGACTCCGTAGGCTTGGTGACCCGTGGAGCCACACACACAGACACTCTCCACTCACACTTCGAGTTTAAACCGTCCCGAACTAGGGTCGGGTCCCAGCTAAAAGTATTTAGCTCGGACATTCAGATTGACCGGGTTACGGCTGATCAGGCCCCCGGTTCTGGTTCGGTCGGGCCCCCCGGGTACGT
>PVIA01002947.1:0-187202 GCA_004024845.1 Tonatia bakeri | reverse complement strand
CTGAATAGTCCTGAACTGGAGCATCTGGCGGAAGGTGGGATGGAGGGACCCTCCTCTGCCCCAAAGCAGAATTGGTGTCATGGGTAGATTTGAACTTCAGCAGCTGCTTTTGGACACAGACTATGGTCCAGGTACTGTGCTGTGTACCAGGTAATGTGGGCAAGACATAGTCTGTGTGCTCTCAAGTGTGTGGTCAAACTGGGCAGCTGCAACAGAGTGATCACAGTACGACCGTCGCAATGTGGTGTGCCCGCGCCCTGGTCCAGGTGAGTATAGCAGTTGGGATCAAAATACATGAACTGCGATGCTTCCGTAAATGGCTTGGTCTTGGGCACAGTCATCGTTAATACTGTACATACTTCCATGTCGCGACAACAGTTGCTGTGTAACTTTACACCACAGCACAACTGGTTCGAAGTAGCAGAGACGCTGTGACGGAAGACGTCGGTCAGCAGGGTCAAGTTTACCTGAAAGGGAATGATCAGGTAGTTCCTGAGGAACTGATGGTGGGAACAAATCTGCCTATAATGGAAGTTTTCCTTTTTGGCCACAGTGGGGTGTGTGTGTGTTTAAGACTAATAACCAGCCTGTTTACAAGCTGCCAGGTGCAGTTTGTTTGCTTGGCTTCGGTTGAAACAGACGCCTCAGCACAGCTGCCGCGGTTTCCCCAGGAGTTCGATGCCGAGCGCCAGCTCCAGACCAGGCGTGGGAGATGTGTTAGCACTGGTGGAGGGTCTGTTCCGCTGAAGGGAAATGAGCAATCACAAAGCATGTCGTAGACAGCGTGTTTCGGAGGTGGTGCATGTGGTGGGAAAAGGGGCTGGGTTCGGACTGGAAGTGTATGTGGCAGGGAAGGTGTGAGTGGGGTGGGGTCGGGTTAGGAGGGTCCCAGCCCACAGACCGCCTTCAGTTCTTATATGTCCATGGATCCCTGAGACTGCCCGTTGGTTCACTAATTTGCTAAAAGAACAAACGGAACTCAAGAAAGCTCTTATACTCACTGCTATGGTTTATTACAGCTAAAGGTACAGATGAAAAGCAGCCAAGGGAAGTAGCACATAATTGAGGGATGTCCCAAAAGCAGAGTTCCCCGTTGTCCTCTCCCTGTTTAAGCTGTGGGTTGCATCCTCGGCGTGAGGTGTGATGTTCTTGGCATCGATGCAGGGCAGTAGGCACAGAACATTGCCAGCCAGGGAAGCTCACCTTGCCTTGGTGTCCAGAGATCTTGTGGGGACTCCATCATGTCGGCATGGTGACGGACTGTGTGGCTGATCTCAGTCTCTTGCTCCTTGAGAAACTGAGCGGGCCTTCCCTACCCTCGGCACCTTGCTAGGCTATACTGCCTGACCCAAGGTCTCCAGGCACACAGAGATACTTTCACAGGCTGCACGAACCAAGGACTTTGAGATTTCCTCCCACAGGCTGAGCACAAAGGCCAGACCTCTCTTCGAGCACAGTGCAATTCCCTCCTCCACAGGTGGTTAGGGTGGGGCGGGCCACAGGCGCCGCTGGAGCACAGTGAGGGAGTCACCAGTGGAAAGGTAGTGGGAATATGACTGCACAGAGAACAGCCAGTGGGAACGCCTGTGGGCCTGGGTGTGGAACGCCAGCAGGGCAGGGGGCCTGGTGTGGCTGGAGGGGCGGGGGGCGGGGGGAGCCATTGGATGGGCGACGTGAGCAGGACCTGGAGCTAGGTTGTAGAAGGCCTTCCTGAATTTGGTGTTTCTCAGAATGAAATGGGGGGCATTGGAGGGAGTTGAGCAGAAGGTTGACCTCTGATTTAATCGGACACCAGGAGATGGGGGTAGAAGCAAGGGAACAGGTACGGAGGAGAATACTGCAGTTCTGCAGTTCTCAGGGTCAAGACCGTAGTGGCTTGATCAGGGTCGCAGCAGTGTAGGCGGGGAGAAGGGGTGCGATGCTGGGTGTTTAAAACAATTTTTTATTTATTGATTTTAGAGGGGGGCGGGTAGAGAAAGAGATACAGGTATTTGTCATTCTGCTTGTGTTCCCCGACAGGGTATCAGACTTACAACCCTGGCACAGCAGGACGATGCTATAACCAGCTGAGCACCCCGGCCAGGGCTGGGTAGTTTCTGAAAGTAGAGTTGACTAGATTTGCCAGCCAGTTGACGGGGATGTGAGAGAGAACTGGGCTGAGCAGTTAGAAAGACAGAACTGCCATGACCTGAGCTGGGAAGTACTGTAGGTGGAGGGAGGGGTTTGGGGAGTTCCGCACTGCCGTTTGGACCTGTTGAGTTTGAGATGCCGCTCACACACGAGTATACATGCGGAGACATGCTGTATAGTCGGATGTACAGAGCGGGGCCGAAACAGGCTGACAGTGTGGGTCCGCGAAACACAGGGTTTATTCCTGTACGGTTATGTACTAATCATTGCATCACTATCTGTATGAACTATTGTGAACCTACTTTTGCCCGTCCCTGTCTAGTGCTGGGGTTCAGAAGAGCGATGAGGGCTTCAAGTGCACAGCTGGGACCCAGCAGCACGTAGATGGCAGATGGAGCATGAGAACAGATGCCATCACCAAAGGAGTGAAAGTCGAAGGGGGCCACGGGCCCCTGTGACATTAAGGGACTGGGAAAAGAGGAGTCACAGTGAGGCAGGAAGACAGCTAGGGATGCAATATTTTGGATGCAGGTAAAGGCAGGGCTCCCGGGCAGGAGGGGGTGACCCGCTGGATGCAGTGCTGTTTGTGACTTATGGGATGGAAAGACCAAGAGTCAGACTAGACTCAGCAACACAGAGTCCCGCTGACTGGGAAGGGGGCAGGTCATTGGGAGGGTTTCAAGAGAGTGGGATGTTAGGGGTGGAGGTGATTGTTAGGGTTCTCAAGGTTTTTTTTGAGGCATTTTGCTGTAATGTAGAGCAGAGAAATGGGGCGGGAATTGGAGGGAGCCATGTGTGTGCCAGGGCATGGAGAACCAACAGCGTTCTGTGGGCCCATAGCAGTGGCCCGGCAGAAAGGGAAGGGGTGGCTGTAGGAGGAAAGAGGGAGGGACTGCAGGCAGGAGGGGATCTGGTGGTGAGACCTGGAGCCGAGGGCAGGTGGGGTCCAGGGCGCAGAGGAGGGTGGGCCTCAGGGCGTCAGCAGGTGTCTGTATGGGAAGGAGAGCCCAGCGTGTCTGCCCAGAGACACTGTCAGCGGGTGGGTGTGTTTGTGTGAATCAGTAGAAGTTTTCCCACAGATTCCGTTTTATCCCTGAAGAAGGGTGTAAAGGTTAGAAGGTAAGAGACTGGGCAAGGAGGTACGAGGGGAAAGGAGTGAAATTCAGAGTCCAGTGGAGTGGGACAGTGTAGACCTCTTGGGGACCGGTGTCTCACTTAATCCAGATTTGCTGTCTCTCTGTTCCTGAGAAGCATATCAGCTGTTCTTGGTATTTTTTTATTTGGATTGAAGTTGCTTGCTCCTATCAGTCTCCAAATAATTTAATCCCTGTGTATAATTCAAATGTGTTTGAAATGCCCTCGAGCTCTGTAGCTTTGCTGTTGTAAAGATTGGAGGGAAAAAAATCTTTTATTCAGTATTCTCCCAAGGACGTGGTCCAAAAATGTACATAATTTAATGTAGTACAGGGCTTATGAGTGGGAAGTGTGGGCCAAACCCTGACTATTACGATTTTTTTCCCTTTGGCCAAATGAGCTCAGAGCAGTTGGCACATAGTGCTGTCTGAGGGCTAAATAAAACATTGAGAACAGTAGTGCTAGCTGTGAAGACCCATTATTCACACCCTTCTTCTTCCATAGTGAGCAGAGTGAGCTGGAAACCAGAGGGAAGTAGATGGCCTCTTTGAGGTCCAGTTTCTCCCTGTAGGTCCCTTCAGTTTACCTGCAATGTATGAAAGTGCAAAACACAGACAGATGTAGAGTTTTAGCTTTCCTTCTGTTCAGTAAGGTAGGCCCAGGCCCCCCTGCGTTACGGTCACTGGGATCTTCCTGTAGGTTTTGAGTTGACTGGTGGCCTCCAGCGAGGCTGTCTTCCTTACCTGGCAGGCGGGAGCCTCTCAGAGGGCTCGTCCCAGGTTTGCCGTCAGCCCAGCTCAAGGCCAAGGATAGCTGACTGCCATAGACTGGAAGCATGGACACGACTCTCTGTGTCATGACCAGAACACCTCATTAAACATTTCTTCCTTAGATGCAGAAAAAAAGATAATTTTTGTGTATTTACCTTAAACTAGAAATTTCTTCTAAGTAGGCGATTTTATTAGTTTTTTTACAAACTCAACAAGTTGATACATATATCCTGAGGAAGCACAGCATTTTTGGGGTGTGCATTTACTGATATGCTAGCACCCTAAAAAAATTCAGAAGTGCCAGAGGTTTAAAACTAGTATGCACAGAATGGATGCTCTATTTTACTGGGAATAGGAGATATCCACTTATTAAAATGAGACATTTCTGTAAAATAGTCCATTGTAATTGAGTTTCAGTGAACCGTGGGCTCTGACACAGGAGCTAATAGAATAAATCTTTTATGAAAGCGGAGGAGTCATGGAGTATTGGGGCCGGTTCATGGCTATTTTAGTTAAAAAGCATTTATTGATCACGTCCTGAGTGCAGAGCCCTATATAGGGTGCTACAGGGAAGGTAGAAAGGAAATACAAACCAGGCTTCTGCCCTTGAGGTCTGGGGTAGAGGTGGTATAAAATTTTAGATGTACAAGAACCATATTTAGTCTGTTCTCCCCTTTTTTTCATCCATGAAACCAGAGTGATCCAATTTGGCTTCTTACTCCATGGTGATTGTTAAGTGCTGCTATGACTTGTCACTGGGCAGGTAGCACTGGACGGCTGTGACAAAACACCACTGACCAGGGGGCTTAGAGACACAGAAAGGTCTTTCTCACAATTCTGCAAGTCCCAGTCAGGGTGCCCACATGGTTGCCTTCCGGTGAGGGGCCCCTTCCTGGGTGGTGGCCGGTGCCCCTCACTGTGGTCTCACCTGCTGGAAGGGCCATGGGAGTGCCGTGGGATCCCCTAGTCTCATGCACCCTTGTGACCTAAGTGCCTCCCCAAGGCCCACCTGTCACCGCCATCGCTTTTTGGAGAGGCCACTTAAAGGGCAGTGGCGGCTGCTGGTACTTTGCTCTGAACCCACCTGGGGTGGTGTGGTGTTGGGGAGGTGAGGTGCCCACTTCGGCCCTCTTCTCTGAAGGACACAGAGGGTGGTGCCGACAGAAGCTGTCCTTAGGAAGGTCTGCTGGGTGTTGGCCTTTCAGCAGGGCTGAAAGAACCACATACGATTCCCTTCTTCAGTGTCCTTCCAAGGATAAAGCCTCGAGTCTGGTCCACTGGTGAGGGAGCAGTAACTAGCATGCGCAGCCCCACTGTTGTGGACCAGGCAAGGGAGGGTAGCTTCAGAGCCAGGAGGCAAAAACTGGTAACTAACAGAAGCGATTGGCTTGCATGAAATTTAGGAATATATCAAGTGATCGCATTAGATACAATCAGCAAAATTCACGTTGTGGATAAACAACCTACTTCTTTCAACAAATAAATTGCAAGGAAAGCAATAAAAAGAAATGGAAGGGAAACCTGGATTATAAGAGACTTTTAACAGATATGTGTGCGGGCCTTGTTTGGATTCTCACATAAATAAACCGAGCATAAAAAGGTTCTGGTACACGAGAATATCTGTGCACACTGAATAGCTGGCTTAAGCAATCGTTCATTTTCTCTGATGTGATCATGATACTGTGTCTTTAAAAGAAAGCCACAGATGAGGTGATACAATGTCTAGGATTTTCTTCAGTAATGTTTTTGTTGCCTTCGTATTGAAAAAATTCTTTCTCAAAGAATGTGAACATCATTTTTCTTAGACTGCAAAAATTATTGCGATACAGTGGCCCCCTACCTCAGCTGTGTACCGAAGTTATCATGAATGATGACCTGTCTTTAAAATAATCTAATTTTGAGTCCTGTTCCTGAGTTTTGTTTATAATGAGCTGTTGGAAATTTATGACAAAGGTAACTGGCATTTACAGAGACATATTCCATGGCTATCCTCATGTGTGCGTACTTTGACGTGGGGGCTTATGATGTGAACCAAAGTGCCTTGTGCTTTATGGGATAGTTAATATTGTCTTACGGAGGAAAGAGAATCAGCTATCACTTTCAGCAGCCTTGTTGACACAGACATATGTTTGCTATCCATAAGCCTGAATATGCGTTCTTCTGACATATTTACTGTTTCTATAAACCGTGGTATTCTTGCACATTTCAGAAATGTGGCTTCTATAATATTTATCCTCTGTGATATATTATTTATAGCATGGAGTTGTAAATCCTGAGAAAAATTCATAACCAAACAACAGTAACTTCCTGAGACACAATATTTTAGATACCAATCAGTGCTTGTATTAATTCCTGAAAATTTTTGAAATGAAACTCTTTTATAGTCAATTTTCTAGTGTGCTCTGTGACTTCTACTCTTATTAATTTCATAGCTAAAGGTATTGGGAATTTATAAAGTGCAAATGGCATGATATAGGTCATCAAATTGAATGCTCACAAATACTGATGACCCTTGTGGGTGGCGGAAGGCTGAGCAGAGGGAGATTTGGTATGTTTTTTGTTAAATTATTAACAGTTAAAAAAAAACTTCTTAGAGGTTTCATAACTGGTTGCAGGCAGCGCATACTTGTCCTAAAACTGTGATAATTTGTTTCTGAGACTGTGACTGTCAAGAACTGCGAACCACCTCAGAGGTTACCCCACTTGCGAGCGCACGAGCCCGCTGGCCACAGCGGCACGGAGACCGGTGTGAGACGGGAGACCCCTAGGTCAGAGATGAAGGGCGCTTCGTTACACACAGGGTAGCCAGAAGAGGGACATTTTTGTGCTCGTTTCCTGCACCTCATTTCCCAAAGGGTGGTGTGAAGAGGGGGTCATATGGCACCTGCTTATGTCAGGGGTGGCACTACAGGGAGAAACCCAGAGCTATGAATCTCCAGTTTTTTGTTATATGATCGGAAGTGAGTGCCCTGGTAGGAGGTACATTTCCCGTGGTGAGAAGGAAGCGGGCCTGCATTTTGCTGCAGAAGCAATGCTGCCTTCGTCTTCCACACCGCCGCTGGAAGGCTAGTCTGGGAAACACAGCTGGTACCTCACTCGCAGAAATACACCCCAGTGCTGCTGGCATTGCCCTGGGTAATGGCAAGACAAGGTTCGTCAAGGCCGTATTGACAGAGCTAGGGGAATGGCCCTGCGTTTTCTCCGCCGAACAGTGGCACCGTGCCTGTGCTCGCTTTTGCATAGTTGGTGTGGAGATGGAACAGCTGCAGCTGCCCAGTGGACCTCAGGTTCAGGCTTCGCTGGGAGCTGTGTGAGCTGGTGACTCTGCCGAGTGGGGGACACAGTTTCACCCAGAGGGCTAGCAGCCACTTTTTGTGGAAAGCTGAGATGCTGCGGCCGCAGCTGGGCCTCGACTGTGTCATTCCTGTTTGTCAGGTGAGGCTTGTCGGGCCCTTCCCACCTGGGTGGTCGCTGAGTGGGACTTTAATCGTCCCTCAGTGGGAGTGTCAGGCCAGAGAGTCACCAGTTCTCCGGAGGTCAGGCCGCCAGTTTGAACAAGAGCCCAGCAGCAAGCTCATAGCTGCTGCTTAAAGGGGGATGTGCTGATTTCTCCAGAGTGTGTACATCTTTCGCCTTTTACTGAAAGGGCTGCCCCGCTGACCGTGGCCCCAAGCAATGAGTCCAGAGTGCCTGTGCAGAGCTCTGGTTGGAGGGGCCCTCCTCTGCTCGATGCTGAAGCAGTGGGTGGAGTCCTCAGTCACAGAGGCTGGTAGCTCAGAGGTCACGGGGGCTGTGGAGCCCCCGAGGTGGAGGTCCTGCTGCCGGTTGGTGGATGCTTGCCCACAGGGCTTCTTCGTTGGGTTTGGCAGAGGATGCTGTGTGTAGGTAGACTGAGCCAATATAAAGTACAAAGCAGGATGCTGGGGTGAGGCACACACTGTTCCAGAGCCCAGCAAGTCCAGGGAGGCCTGGCATCTCCTTATGGTGGTGGGGGCTGAAAAGACAGCAGCTTTCCTCGACTGCCAGGGCAATTGAGTGTGGATCTATCTGCCTACAACATGCCAAGACATTTAACTGGAGAAGGCTCTTGCACACGAAAGGTCTGCCAGCCACCTTTGCTGGCAGAGGTTTGAGGTCAGGTATTCCCTAACTCCTTTTATTGTCTCTTACTGCAGTGGTAGTTAATCAGTAGAGGTTTACATTGATATTTATTCATTTGTCAACTATGATCAAACACTTACTATATGGCAGTCACCTTCCAGGCGCTGAGGCTTCGGCAATGAATAAACAGCAAAGACTTTCTTTCCCCCGGATCTTCGTACTCTGTTGGACATGCGCTGAGCGTTGCACATGCTTTACTTCTCACAGCAGCCTGCCGAGAGTGGCGTGGTGCCCCTCTCCTTCTCTGAGCTCTGGTGTCTCAGAGTGGGTCGCCCTGCTTGGCTCCAGTGCTCCCCCCTGCACACACAGACATGCACACGCATGTGCATGACCACCTTGCTTTGACCCACCCATACTGGAGGAAGAAGGCAATGAGTATATGTATTTTAAAGAACAAGTTACTTCACTTCCTAAACTTGTAGGCACATTTTTTGTATATGAGCATCTTTTAAAGGGATATCATTCATAGTGTCCCTTAGAAGTCAGTGATTCAATGACCTTCTCTGAAAGACAAAGCCAAGTAGAAATTGTGAGTAGAAGTTACAATTATGTAGTTTTCCTAGGTGCAGAAGACATTTTTTCCCTGCTACTAATTAGAAAACTCACTCACTGAGTCTTTATTCACATTTTATTTAAGCCAAGTGTGACCATCTTCTAGGAGTTGTACTGGAAGGAATTTTGCCCGGTGCTGGTAATTTTGGGGCATGCCGGAACTCTGGCCAGAGGTGGCAGATCCACTGGAACACAAAATATTGCCTGTGAACCGTGCACATGTGCCCTTGAGGTAAAGGAGTATAAACCCATTTAAATGTGATTAGTGCATGGTGTCATTTTGTTATATGTGTATTCGCAATGAGAGGATACTAAAGATAAACATTTGTAATATTCAAAAAGGAGTTTGAAAATATTAGTAGAATTATCTACCCCAGAGAAGGGAATTGGTGGGTAGGGGGCTGGAAAGAAAGACGTATGTCTCACTCTATACACTACCATATATTTTTATGTCAATTCCAAGTGTACTACTAATAAATGAAATTGGAAAATATCCTTACAATTTTGATCAGTGGGACACATTCTAGGGTAGTTCCAAAAGCTTTTGCATATCTTGAGATCTGTTGTTGCTTATTCATGTCCAAAGGGAAGGAAAATACACTGTTATTATATGGAGTGAATTTGTCATAAAACTCAGTGTAGAAGTGCTGAAAAATTGACTACATTCAATCCTTACATTGTTCTCGGAAAATCTTCAGTATTCATGTTTACAGAATGTGTTTAAATGTCATGCTTTTAAAAGTTTCTTCAGGTTTCTGCAAGCTTGGCCCCACAAAAGGCATAGCAAACAAAATATTTATTTAACAAACGAATGAAAATGATTTTTTTAATACCAGCCAGTGGAAGAAACTGACCCCAGACCTTCTAGTTTACAGATATTTCATGAATGCACATTATAAATCTGTCTTCAGAGAACAAAACTAAATCTTGTTGGTTTTAATATCTTTACCAGAAATATTATGAGCACTGAAGGTATCCAATGTCAGTGCCAACTGCTTAATGAATTTTGGATAAAGGGGCAAATGGAGTATAAAAGCAAATCAGGAGTCTCACAGCTGGCTGAGTTTGAACAAGTTCTGATATAAGCGCTTAGATAGAGTGCACACTTGTTCTTACACAAAGGAATTAGGCCCTGGCTGGTGTGGCTCAGTTGGCTGAGCACTGATCTGCAAACGAAAGGTAGAGGGTTCGACTCCCACTCAGGGCACATGGCTGCACATTAGGTCTCTGGGTATAGTGTGTGCAGGAAGCAGCTGATCAGTGTTTCTCTCTCACATTGATATTTTTCTCCCTTTTTCTCTCTCTGGAATCAATAAAAAAATTTAAGTATAAGAATATAAAAAGGTATTATAATCCTGTTACCAGGTTCTCAGAAAAGCAACATCTTTATTTCTGCGTAAGGAGTTAAATTTTATTTTTATTTTTTTGTAATATTTTCCTCAGGAGGAAAATACTTGAGTTGTATTTCCTCTTAATTTTACTTGTCCAGAAGTTATCCAGCCATGTAGTATGAAAAATAGAGACGTTCACTGAAGAAGATAAAAGATACAAGAAACATTGTACACAGGACAATGATGCCTCAGTCCCCTCCGTAGTAGGCACCTTGGGACCTCACACAGATCTCCCAGTTGCCATCAGCTTCCCATTGTGTTTCCCTGAATCCCATCGATGGTCTGAAATCTCTCCCCTTTCAAAGGTGATTTTTGTTTTGGGAAAAACCGGAAGTTTCAAGGCACCAAATCTGGGCTGTAGGGGACTGAGTCACCTGGGTGACTTGATATTTCACCAAAACACTCTACACGGGACGTGATGCATGGGCGGGCACATTGTTGTGATGAAGCTGCCAATCACCAGTTGCCTATAACTGTGGCCTTCTGTATCATCCAAATAGTCTCTGCAGAGGAATGTTCAGGCTTAATGCAACATTTCATACAGATTTGTTGCTTTACTCGCTCAGTCAGTTTGAATGTGATGGCCACACAGTACGCATGCTCACTCAACGGCATCTACCCTTCCCACTGACTGACTAGTACAGTGAAGGCGTCGTTGTTCATGCATGCGGATTCCAGTCCACTCTCTTTGGCATCCAGGTTACATCAATGGTACACAACCATTCTCATTATATTAACAATGGTTGGACTTTTTCCGGACAGATCGCGATATTTTCATATATCTATTCTCTCATACTTCTATTTCTTTGTTATTTTGCGTTTTATTTTATATCTATAATGAAGTTGTTTTCAGGAACTATTTTGTATCTTACTTGTATTGAATTAGTTTACTTTTAATTTGTCTCTCTATCCCTTCCTTTATTAATTTCCTTTTTTTCTTTGTTATTGTAAGATTCTCAAATTTCTGGATATTCATTAAAGAAAGTGTCCTTTTATCCTTATATATTATCTTGAGGTGGCTGTAGTTCCACCTCAAGAACTACAGGTGAACTACAGTTCTTGAGTTCACTGTAGAACTGCATTTTCTGTAGTTCATTGTTCTTTTTCTTTAATGATACCACTTATCCTCAAGTGTCTTTGAACTCTGTTTTTTAAGTATATTTAGGAATGAAAAATTTCCTGGATTGATTCAGTCTGGTGTGGATTTCCTTTATGATTATATGGGCTGATATGTATTCATATGGATTCTTCCCTGAAGGAAACCTTCTCTAAGCAAGCTTGAGATTGGAAATTGGTACAGTTTTGGGGACACATGAATTTCTGTTTTGCTACCAATGGGGTATCTGAGAAGGTTCCTATTAAATATGACCCTTGGATGTGATTCAAGTATATGGAGCTTTCCCCTTTTCTCTAATCCTCTGAAATAACTTAGTTTTAAATTTGAATGAATTCATTTTATAGTTGTTTTTATTCAAATGTAATTTTAAATTTATTCCAAAACAATTGGTGGTAGTTATACTTTGAGAAATGGATAGTGGTTATTAACGCCCTAGATTCATAACTTTGGCAGAAATTTTCAGGATGCAGTTAGCCCTGAAGCCACACATTCCAATTACAGGTTACAGTAAGGAAGACTTTATTCTGGAAGGGGCCTCAGCAGCAGGTGTGGGGACCCTTGCAGTGAGGCCCTGTATGGGGGAGGGAGATTGGACTCTACTCAGAACACAGCACAGGCAGGTGGGACTTTATAGCCATGGATCAGGGTGGGGTCAGTGGGTGGACAATTACTACAGAAACACCTGTGGTAGGGCGTCCTGGCAGATCCACATAACAGGATTTTTGCTGAAGGCAGGCGGGGGCCAGGGTTATCAGATAGCTCCACCATTGTGTGTGGGGAGGGGGGTGGCAGGGTGCTGATGGAGGATGGGGAACCTGAGCGCATACCAGTTCAACCAACTGAGCAGGAGTCACATTAAAATTGGACAATGCAGAGATGATCATGGGAGTCCAGAAGTCAGGCATAGTGGATGAAGAAACTAGAATATGAAAGTCCATAATAACCACAGTCATTACAGTTACCTAAAGTGAGTGCCTGATCAATTGTCTATACAAGAAAAATTATTTTTTGTTTTCTTTGAAACCTTTCATCATTTTTAGGTGCCCCTTGTACTGAGTCATACATATGAGTGAAGTAATCCTTATCTCCTGTGCATTCTTTCCATTTACACTTTAAAATTTTTATGTGCATTCTCTCTTGAATGTTAACATACCTAGTTTAGAAATAACCTATTTTTCCAATTTATCTGGCCCTTTACTTAAAAAAAAATAGATTTAATACACATTTCTACTGAAAATTTATCTTAATTATTTTAGATTACTTTTTAAAAAATATTCATTGACATACAGAATTTCAAAGCAAGTCAGTAATTGCTTATGTCTTTTCAGTTGACCCTTAATTTAAAAAAATTTTTTAAAGATTTTATTTATTTATTTTTAGAGAAGGAAAGGAGAAAGAGGGAGAGAAACATCAATGTGTGGTTGCCTCTCATGTGGCCTCCACTGGGGACCTGGCCTGCAACCCAGGCATGTGCCCTGACTGGGAACTGAACCAGTGACCCTTTGGTCACAGCTCATGCTCAATCCACCAAGCTACACCAGCCAGGGCATAATTTTTTTAAATAATTAAAAAAAATTATTGGTTGATTTTAGAGTGAATGAGAGAGGGATGGAGGGAAGGAGAGAGAGAAGAGAGAGGAGAGAGAGACATTGATTTGTTTTCCCACTTATTGATGCCTTCATTGATTGCTCTTGTTTGTGCCCTGACCAGGGATTGAACCCGCAATCTTGACATCTCTGGACAATGCTTTAACCAGATGAGCTACCCAGTTGGTACTTCCTGAGCTGCTATTTGGTGCTCCATGTTGTGTGAGCCTCTTTGAAAACAGCATAAGATATGTCTATTCAGGAGGTTCTTGCCTTCTCCCTGCTTCCATGGATCCTTAGAGACGTCTTCCTTTAGGAAGGTCATGTTTAACCTTCCTGAAATTGAGGTGGCCTCTTGCAGTCACTGTCAGCCAGGTGGCAGTGATGGCCTAGTTGTGTGAAAAGCCATTCTTTGAACCTAAGGATTGGCTCAGATTTCATAAAACAAATATTACTTTAAATGATAAAATAATATATGCCCTTTGGGAAACAACTTTTAAAGGTTGATAGAAGAAAAAATAATAGTATGAAATGAAGACTTTATTTACATTAATCATCAAGAAAATTGAAGACACTCAAACAGGACTTTTGAATGCCAAAATCACCAAAGTTGCCTTTATTCTGAAGTTCCTTTAATTTTCCCATCTATTCTCGTTCTTCCAAAGCTCACAGGCAGCCTGTTATTTTGCGGGAAACACAGTGGTCATTGATGAGTAAGTGAGAATCTTTCAGTTTGCTGAGGTTTTCTAAATCAAACTCCAGGGCTCAGCCTCTGGGTTTGCAAGAAGAGTGGGTAACCAGTAGAAATCAGCATTAGGTGTGGAGAGAGCCACGGAGAGGGGCCTTGGTGTGAAAGTCTGGCTTTGCACTGCCATTTGGTAAATTACTTTGCTTCTCAAGCTTTAATTTTTTCTCTGGCAAAATGGAAAAAGTAATAGGATCGTCCCCATTATCTGCAGGGCTTCCCTGAAATAGTGCGCATACAGTACTTCAGTCTCTGGCTGCACTTTTTCTTATTCGTGTGTTCAGGGCGTGCTCACTGAGTGCCGGGCACTGAGGGTGCGTCAGTGAGCGAGAGGATGGAGATCCCTGTCCTCTCGGAGCCCCTTTTCCTAGAGGGGAGAATGTCAGTACTTGGTACATGGAGCGTGCAGTAAACGTCACCTTACTGTACAGGAAGTTACTGTGTGGCACCATTTACATAATGGTGTGGCTTGCTGATAACCACATAATAGCATCTTACTCTTCTTTTGGGGTGGACAGTACCTGGGGAAATGAGAGTTCTAATGATCTCCTCACACATCCCTACCTATGGCTCGTGCTTCCTCAGTGCTCAGAGGAGGGAACCGCCGAGAGTTTCAGACAACAGCTTGCTGGGTTAGCAGGCACTTACTATTCTGTAGCTAACGGGATAAATTCTTTGACTTGTACATTCAGGTCCGAGTTAACCTGCTGTCTTTAGATTTCACTCATAATCTATTCAGAAGGTCTTTTTAGCTTGTTTGAGAAGTCTCATTTAGACGTCTTACCTATTGAAGTCATAATGCTGAAGAGCATGAGTTAATTAACAAAAATAATGTTAAAAACAATTTCATTTTAATTTTAGTGTGTCAAGCCTAAAGAAGACATTCACAGGCTTAGAGCCACCCGGAACACATTGACATTGGTCTAGCAGTAAGGCCAGTAATAGCCACATCAGAATGGAGATTGAAAAGTAAAATCAGTTATTCAGTTCTGTAGAATCTCTGCCTGAAATTAATGGGGGTTGGGACGGAAAGCTAGTGATTGCTACTTAAAATGGTCTAAACTACATTTTACTGTGTGCCCCCTCTCTAGCATTTTCTACCACCAGTACCTTTGTTAAAAAACAAACACAGGCACATTAAAATTTTCAAGAGTTCATTCGAGCAAGCATCTATTTGAGTCAGGCATTGCCACACTGACACTGGTTAGGGGTATTCCTTGGAGAGGGAGCGGGAGAGGCTCTTTGAGGGCAGACTCAGAAGCCAAGTAAGGAAATTGTTTGATTGGTTGTGGCTTAAGCGGTTACCCTCGTTGGCTGGTTGTGATTGGTTCTTAAATTTCTCAGAGGTGAGCATACCCTCAGTTGCCTCTGGCTTAAGATTGGTTTGCTTACCTGGACCACCAAGACATTTCAGCTGTCACTGGTGGAAGTGGAGGAGAGGGCTCTTTTGCAGGAGAGACAGGAAAGCACTTCGTGACCCACGCACAGGAGATTGTGGCGTGGCAAGACCTATTTGGGTGAAGGGCTGCCCCAGTGTTTCATCTCTGCCCCGCCATGGAAAAAGCCCAAAATAAAGACCAGCGTCCAGAGTTTGCTTCATATTAAAGCGGAGTCCCTTCCAGCCTCTTTCACCATTCAGCTAGCTTAGCTGGTGTTCCTAGCTGCAACCCCTTGTGCTGCGGTACCCAGGCTGCTGCCTGGGCCCTGTGTTTGGAGCCCATACAGCCGTTGACCCCATGGCTGCTAAGGCCATGGTTATGGAGAGAGAACGTGAGTGCACAGGGCAAGTGTGGGTCGGAGAGAGGGAGAAAGAATTTGCACACACTGGAGGGAGTTTCTTTGTCCCCCTGGGATAATATTAGCTCAGGTTTGGGGCAGACCAGGAGCTTTTTCAAAATAACCAGTGAACTTCCCAAGCCTTCGTGCCCTTCTCACGGGTTCACTCCCCAGTTAGACAAGCCTTCATGGCCAGGCACCTCCCCCTGTGCCATTTTGACTTCTATTGCTCCTGTGCTCACCTCCCCCTGAGTCCCCTCAACAGTCCCCCAACCCTCTGGTATGGGGGTGGGGAAGGACAAGGTGTTAATCCTCAGCAGGGCAATGCTGTGATCCCCTGGAATGCACGAAGCTGTAGCTTCCTTGTTGATTATGCTCAACAATGTCTAATTTCCTTTGTTTCCTTCCTTAGTAGTAATTACCTAAGTATTTATAGTAACAGAGCCACCCACATCTGACTGGTCTCCTTGTTTAATTACTCCAACACCTCTGTTGCCCATTCACAATATTGAACACTCTGTTTAGTGTGTGTTTGACCCTTTTGCATTTTGGTGTTTTCTCTTGCTGGAATGCCCTGCCTTTCCTACCTGGGGCATTCTTACTCACCCTTCACAACTTTTAGAGTGACTCTTCTGTGGCACGTGCCACTGTTCGCCTGGAATAATAACTTCTTTATTTTAGCATTATACAATTAAAATGATTATTAAATTTTATTTACATACAGTCAAGAACTCAAGAACTGTGTTTTCTCTTTTAAAGTTACCAGAAATATAGGGATTCAAAACATTCTTATTCTTTTTCAAAAACAGTTGTTCCTAAGGAAATTCTCTAGCCGAATGCTAAATACACAGGAAACTTGAGAGCCATTTGTTAGCATGAAGCTGGCCTTGGTGGGGTATTGACAGCATGGAAATGGGCAAAGGCTAGAAATCAGGGTGTCCACCATCCTTAGCTCTTTGGGCCAGCGGTTCACTGTGCAAGGTTGCTAACATTTATCATCTTACAGTGTTACTGGTACTCCCTTACATTCTGATATGCTTCCTTTAAAGGTGCAGAAGTAGGTAAAGCTATAGTCAGGTTCACGGACGTGTGCCCAGGATAGTAAAACCACTATGTACGTGTTCTGATAGGGAAAGGGGAGGAACCGAGCCATGGTGTTTTCTTTGTTTGCTCCCTCCTTTCTGCCCCCATCATCTCCAGGTGCATAGTTCAGATGGAAACCTTCCAGGCATTTGCAACACAATTATAAGCTTTATTGATTATTAACAGGCCTGAAGTCTTTGGAGTGTTTCTTTCCCTTCCCTGCCTTGATAATCAATGTCTGACTTTATAATGAAAGCCATAGAAATAGAATTCCATTTGTAGCTGATTTGGAAATGGGCCACACGCATTAAGTTAGGGGCAGTTCATTGAGTTTGTTGTGATACAGGCGACCTGGGGGCTTGGGGACCCAAAGCTCTGACCCACAGTGGATTCTTGGCTTGCTCGGGAAAGAATTCAGATTCCAGCTAGCATAGTTTGCTGTGAAAGGGAATGTATTAGTGAACCAGTGAAACAAAGAGGCGGGCTACTCCACAGACAGAGCAGCCCTCCCTGGTGGGATTTACTCTTCTTATCAAGACTCATTTAATGAAGGGGTAGTCAGGACTTCCAGGGAAAAGGGTAAAGACGGGAGGAAAGGAGTGGAGACTTCTCCTAAGAGCTCTGTTGGCCATTCTGTGATCTTAATGGGCTTTCCGTTTCCCTTTTCCTTCTGGAGTCACATGGCGGTGTGGCTTAGTATGCTAATGTATTACAATGAGCGTATAATGAGGCTAGGGGTCACCACAAAGTGAATACCAGTTGGTCTTTTGCTGGTTCTAAGCCTCAGTCCTGTGGGGTCAGTCTTACTCTCTCCTTGACAGCCCCTGCAGCCCTTATCAGTGACAGCCCTTCCACCACAGACCCTATCTCAGCTGTGGTTTGTTCTTTACAGAAAAAAGTGTTCAAAGTGTATGTTCAAAGGTTTTGTTTCTGTTCTTACAAGGCGCGGTGACTTTGGAAGCAGCTCTGTGAGACATAGAATGTCTTGAAGGTTAATTGGGATGAAACTGAACCACAGTAATTTCAGAATGTTTGAAGTCGTTTCCGTGCCTGTGTGTATGTTTAGTTTTTGTTTTTGTTTGTGTGTGGGGGGTGTGGGATGGCGGGGGGCTGTAACTGGTTCAGTGAGGTAGGAACCACCGAGTGAATGTTTTCAAAGTTCAAGTTCAAGCTAGAAACAGTGATTTCATGATGCCCTTGTGCCAGGGCCCAGGCGAAATTTCGAAGATGAAAGGGATGGGTAACTTTTTTCTACAGACCTAAAATGCATAGTCTGTTTTTAAATGAGAAGCATGTAACTATTATTAGCAGAAAGAGTTAAATACTGTGGCTTGTAGGTGAGAATGATTAATGAGTTTGCTCACCAATTCTAAGGGGGTAAATGGTGATGGAAAACATACAATGATTTTTTTAAAAAATTAAAATAAAAGCTTTTAAAAGTAGTATGATACAAAGGCAAATACAGCAAAAGTTAGTGGTTTCCCTTTCCCATTCTCGTTCTCTAAGGTGGTTGGCTTTAACGTGTCCCACCTCTTCTTGTGTTCATGTCTGGTAACTGTTGATGAAGAGAAATGTGCTATGTGAGGAAAGTATGCAAACACTAATGGAAGCGGGAATTGGGACACAGGTAAATTCTTGAGTGTAACACTGACTTGTGAAAATATTACCCCAGGCTTTGAAGAATGAATGTTTTCTGAGCCCTTCCCAGCACATTTCAATAGATGAAAAGCCCTACGTTTTGTTCTTGAGAGGAGAGTGAGTTGCAGCTTCCTTTACTGCCCTGAGAATCCTGTTCCAAGTGCCTTTCCCTGGCTTCTTGGAAAAAAAAACCCAAAAACAAAATAAAACCAAAACAAACTTCAAAAAACGCACGCTCTAATTAGCGTAGGTCACTCAGCGATTTGGGGAGGGAAGAATACTAGATAGTGTTCACCAATTAGCTACTTGTCATGTTTACTGTGAAACCCAAATAACCTGATAGTTGGCTAAATTTTTGTTGTATTCCAGTGTGGTATTTAAAGATTATTGCCATCATCATCTTTGGTGTGGGACACATTACCTGGGAAGGTTATTTTCTTTTCATCAGTTAAGCTCTTTAATTTTGTGGGGTTTTTTTTAATAATCACGGGGTACCACATTTATAAGATACAAAAGATTAACAGGTAAAAAGTAATGCTTCCTTGTATTTTTGTTCCAGCAAAAATTTTCCTCTTTGATGTCATCAAAATATATGTATATGTTTTCTTTTAAATTTGTGCAAAGCCATTTTCAGGTGGCTTTGTGATACATCTTTGCATTTGCATCTTGATTTTTCCACTTATTTTTATCTTGAAGGTGTTTCTGTATTAGATCATATAGACCTGTTCTTCTATGTGGGACACAGCATAACCCTATGCTAGTGGGTTGTTTCCATCATTTTTCCCTTAAAAACAAAACCTGCGGATGTCTTTGCTTACAGAGTGTTTTGCATACATATGATTCTATGGAAAAGAACAGAAAGCGGTAGTCCTGTTTACTTCACGGGGACCTGGGTCTGAGTAAGGGCCACTGATGTGCTGTGCGCCCGGGGCGGTGGGCCTGGTGCCAGAGCTCTGCCTGCTGGTGGCAGGAGTTCCCCTTGAACTCTCCAAAGCCCCCAGTGTCCATAAGATAAGAATGTCCACCTCCCCTGAGTTTAGTGAGATTTTCTAGAACTGACTCTCAATGTGATGGAACACACAATTGTGTGTGCAATCAGAATTCACAACACACAGTTATTTTGAATTTAAACCTATGCACTTTCTTCTTTTTAAAAAAAGTGAACAGAAAGACTTCAATTTTATTCAGAAGTCCTTAGATCCCATGGCAAGGTGCTACATAATCAGTGTCGGCTTAGGAAGGCTGTTGGACGTGCTTAGTGCACTCTGAAAATCCAAGGAGATGCTACTTGCTTTATTCTTACAAGGTGTCGGTCTCAGAGACATCAGTCTGTGCTTTGAATATGTCCCAGTTTAGCTTAATTTGGACATATTTTGATTATAAATACTGGTTTGACTCTTGAATCAAAATCCTGTCTAAGGAATATTAGAAAAGAAGACAAGTTACCCATGTTGTCGTCATTCAGTCACAGAGTCGTCATGTGTGAAGCCCCGAACCTTCGAAACCCGCTCATCTCCAAAACGCTTCTCCCGCACGCAGCCAGACCCCAAGGGAGGGCCGGAGAAGGTGTGGACCAGGGCGAGCAGTGCTGGCATGACGGGCCTCTGCCCCCGCCCCCCGGTGTTCCCGGGCAGTGGAAGGGACTCTGTGCCGTTCCAGGAGGTCGGAAAGGAGGGCCTCTGTTTTGTGCTAGAAGCACTTGCGAAACCTTGATGCATTCTGCCTTCAGAAAACATTTTAAACCGACTCTTCGAGTGTGAATATTATCGTGGGCCTTAGCTGTCAACACGTCAAAACCGATGTGATGGACTTAATGTTTTAGTCCTTTATGATGAACCCTTGGGGCTGTGACATTACGTCTGTGGTGTGCTAGGCAGGGATCAATTTTTCTTGACTGATGGAAAACACAGTTCGTTGTGGCCCAGGTCACCCCTGACAGCGGACGGCCGCTTTGAACCCTGTCAGCAGCTGGCGTGGTGTCAGTGTGCCGAGATGAAGAGCTCGGTGCCCTTCGTTTGGATTCAGTGAGAATGTGTTTATTGGGAACAAGAGTATGGCTAAACTTTGCAAGGGTAGAGAAAATATTTCTTGGTGTAGTCTTTCTTTTTATGTCAAGAAAGACTTGAAACTTTGTCAGACTTAACCTTCCCGCTTATGCCCTCTACTTCCTACACAATACAAGCTTACTGGTTATGAAACACAAAATGTTTTTCTTTTTTTTAACTAACATGCATTTCTAGCACATGTGGATGCCTGTGAGAATTTACTGGGACATTTTGTTTTTAGAGGCATAGTTTGTATAATGTTAGTGTTACCAAACTTGGACAGACTCGTTAACCATTGCATCATGGGGGATAATGCTCTTAAATGGGAATTGATTTAACCTTCCAGAATCTCTTTATACTTTCCACCCAAATGGTTGAATGACTGTAATTAGACCTGTTCCTGGGTTTCCAGGGCTCGATGTCATATTACTTGCATTTCTTTACTCTTAAATAAATAGTTAGTGTAGACATCAGTGTAGCTTGAAAAAGCTTAATCTGTTCTCAAAGAAAATGTTTCTGAACTATTTATATATTGGACTTCTGTGGACCATCTCCACTTTCTTTAGATTTTTCTTCAATAATAGTGATCAAAACATCATTTAGCTATTTTAACACAAGGTGACTGGTTTTTGTTGCTGTCTTTTCTAGCATCCTTTCTGGAACATTTTCTGTAATCTGGAAAAGGCCATTGTGTTTTCCTTCAGTGAGGAATTGTGTTGGGTATGGAGCCGTTTGTCCCTGGAAAAATTGGGGGAGTCACTCGATTATTAGAAGAGCTGGAGTCAGTTTATTGTGAATGGACATAAAGTCAGACTTGGAAGAGCTGCAAATATTTATTGACTGTCTACTGTGTATACAGCATTGCTGTAGGTACTTAACCCAGCAGCTTCTGTTTTTGTGCAGGGAGACAGACATTAGAAAAAAGGGTAAATGAACAAATTGGTTATAAGGTCATTAGAAAAAGCAAATCGGGTTAAGAGTAAGTACTGGCATAGTATGGAGGTGTAACTGTTTAAGGTTGGTTGGGCAAGGAAGCTCTTCGGTAACCAGCATTGGAGCAGAGACCCGTGGGTTCAGACTGAGGGAGAAAGTGGGGTGCTCACTGAGTATGTGGCTCTCTATACTACAGACACGCGGGGGGGAATGGTTCTCAGTGTATGTGAACGAGGAAGCTGGGGTGTCGGTCACAGAGATGGTGGGGTGGGGGGAATATAATATAAGGTGGGGAGAGAACAGTGGGATCACATAGGGCCTTGAAGGTGATTCGTTGGGAATTTTTGGCTTTTACTGTGAAGGGAAGCTGGTGGAGGGTTTTGAACAGAGAAATACCTTGATCTGACTGTATTTTAACAAGATCCATTTGACTACTGTGTGGAGAACAGATTTTAGGGGAGGCAGATGTGGAAGTGAGGCCGGCTAGAGGGCTGTGTGGTAAAGTCTAGAGATGAAAAATGTCTGCGTGGATAGGTGAGCTGTGGCGGTGTCGGCGGCAGACGGCCAATGCTGGAAGGAGCAGGTTTGAAGAGAGGAGAGTCAGGTGTTTCATTGTAGGCATGTTAAGTTTGAGATGCCTGTTCCGTATCCAAGAGGAGTCGTGGAATAAGCAATTAAACCTATGTAGTTCTGAGTTCAGGACAAAAGCCTCAGGTTGGAGACATGAACATGGGTATTTTTGTTGCGGATAGTATTAGAAACCATGAGTCTCCAGAGCCTTACTTGGGAGTCCATATAGATTGATACAGAAAAGGCCCAAGGAAAGGCACCTGGAGCACTCCTGGTTTGGAGGCTGGGGATACTCAGCCTTTATTCAACAACTATTGAGGGCTTTCCGCTCAGATGAGAGGAAAGTAGGAAAGGAGGCTGAGAAGGAGTGGCCAGTCAGATATGAAGAGAGGCAGCAGAGTGGCGATTGCAAGAAGTCAAGGAAGAACACGATTCAAGAAGGAAGAGGTGACCTGCTCTGTTACACTGCTGAGTTGTTTTGGCCAAGGTGGGTGCTGAGATAGAGCCATTGACTTCTAGAACAGAGGCCGTCGGTGACCTTGACCGTCGGTGTGCCCAGGAAGTGGGGGTGGGGGATGAAAACCTTACTGAAGCGAGTTTTGCTGAGGGTTGAAACAGAGGAATGGGGTCTGAAGATGCTGTAGGGCAGAGGGACCGTCTAATTGCCGTCTAAACCAGGGGTGTCATGGGCTATTTCACATGGTTACTCTGGGTGCTGGGAATGGGGGTGGGGAGCAAGAGAGATGTTGCAGAGAAATACCTGCGTATGTCCGTGTTTCCTTTCTCAGAAGCAATTTCTTCCATGACTCACTAATTCTTTGTCTATAGGTAATTCGATTATTTTTAATAGACTTTGGTATGGGATATTTGTTCAGAACTTTTTAATAGCTTTGCTTTGTCCATATGCAATTTATTTCCTCAAAGGACAAATTGACTTGACAGTTTTGATTTCCCAGTGTACACTTAAAAAGATCCTCTTATATATAGAAGTTGTGCAATATGAAAATGAACCTCCATGCCCTGGAGTTTTCATTATTTAATTGAAATACTTTCAGGGATGAGAGATTCATAATAATGGTTTTTGGTTCTCTGACAAAACAGGTATTTTATGTATAATGACTGATATGTGGTTTGGTTAATATTGATTTTATCTGAGTTCCACTATTTTTTTTTAAACAGAGACCGTAAACTCTTGATAACTTGCTAATGCCTTTCAGTAAATTTTTTTCTGTTGTAAGTTGTGCTTCATTTCAGTGTATTTTCACTGAGAGCACTGGTCTTTAATCCTTTTTTAAAAATCTTATACCGTTTCAGTTAAGAAAATAAACCATTTATGTTTATTTATAAAAAATTACAGATAATTTTTATGGTGTGCTATACATATTTTTTTCACAAAACAGTAATTTAAAAGGGCAAGATCAAGTTGAATAGTATTTTAAAATAATGTTGCTATTTGTGATAGCTTTGCATAATCATTAGCTAATCTTTTAAGGTACTGTACCAGGTTCTTAACTTTAGGTACCCATTAGCGCTCTTAGGATGCTTTGTAAAAATTATAACGCACAGGCCTAATTCAGGAACATTGATCACAATCTCTAGGGAAGCAGGTTTGCTCTGGGGTTGTCTTTTTTTTTTTTTTTATTTAATCTGTGACTGATATGCAGTGAGGTTGAGATCCACTACTCTGTATACTTAAGGGTAGATTTACCATTTGCGATAATTGTTATAAATCCAAAGTTCACATGATTTTTATAACCAACTCACTGCCCTTCTTTCCTTCCTCTTTCCTTCCACCCTACCCTTCTTCCTTCCCTCCTTCTCTCCTTCCCTCCTTCCCTCCCTCCCTCCCTCCTTCCCGCCACTCGAGTCTTGCCAACACTGGCTAGACTGCGTTTGAAGCTTGTTCAGAGCCACCTGTAGGAGATACACGTGATCAGTTCTGCCATTTTCTTGTATGATTATGCTTTGACAGAATTTGTATTATCTTCAGCATGTGCAGAAGAATATTTTAAAACTACTCAGCCTTTTTGTGAAGATTTGTTTATGTAAAAATCTGCTGTTTTACTGGGCACAGTAAACTACAAGAAACAAAATTTACCCGGTTGTTTTTATGATAAATTGTTTTTTGTAATAAATTCCTTTTTACAATAAACTTTCTAATAATAAATATAGTGATGTGATGGACATACTGACTAAAGTAGATATGGTTAATTTATAGTGTCTTTTAAAATTAAGGTATGAAGAAAAAAATAAGAGTATGAGAGATTAACAGCAGTTGGAATTTAGCTCAATGTAGACTGAAAATCTGGATTAATGGAGTGCGATTCCGCACTCAAATGAGGGAAACAAAAAAACTCAGTTTACTTTGTATTTTCCTTCCTTTTCTCCATAGGAAATTTGAAATTCTGCCTTGTGATTTTGAATCAGCCTTTGGACAAAAGTTTTCGTCGTCTTTGGAGCAAAGGTAATCTTAATTAGTATGTATACTTCTTTCCTTTCTTACTCTACTTGGGATTGATTGACTCTTAAATATCCTGGAACCTAAATGTAATAGCAAACAGTGGATTTCATAATGAGGTAATTTACTTACTGAATTATCAGCAGAATTCATTATTGCTTCTCTGTTAACTTGTTTATACATGCGCTTTCCTCAGCATGGGGCCCCAAGGGCAGAATCACAAAACAGCATCGCTCTGTGTGTTTCAGAACTACCATGTGGGCGTTCATCCTGAGTTCTCAACAGCTGTTTGTTCAAGTGTAAATATTTTTGGCACAGTGACAGCAAAAAGCATCCGCAAATCTCACTGTTTTCAGCTTCCAGCAGTAAGATATCGGCAGGGTGACCAGATCTGCAAAATAAAAAAAGACATGTTACCCAGTATATTAGAATCTCTAAGCATGCTGGAAAGTGTAGTTAAAAATGGAATAGTTTCACAGAATTAATACTCTTTTGAGGTTTGTGTAAGAAACTGGCTTTATTAAATTTTTTTTAATTCTTTGACTTTTATAGCATTAACTCCAGGCTAGAAAATAATATGAAATATCATTTGTTGTTTTGAACCTCTGCTTTTCCATGAAATCTTGGGTACCGCACCTGCCTCTTCCTGCAAAAGGGATACTTTGCTAAGTTATCAGTGTGAGTTTTAGGCCAAATTATAGATAGGTAGAAGAACTTGACTCTCAATATATTGATGCATATTCTTGTTCCTCTCTTATCACTGCAGACTTCTTAGTGTTCTCAACATTAGGGTTATGTGTCTCAGAATGCAAACATACTGTTAATAAGCTTAATCTGTGGATAGAAGGAATATATCATTATAGATTTTTGTATAATGAATTTTTCGTGTCTAATACGATTGTGATGAAAACTCTTGGTATTCTAAATTTAGCCATCTTTAAGTTAGCCAACTTAAAATCTCACATTGTATTTGCATTAGCATTGCCCTTTAAGTTGGAAATTTATTTAACCATTAGCCTATCTTTCAATGCACTTACTGCTTTCTTGCTTGTAATTAGGTAGGTAGTTGGGTGCTGTAAGCGCGTAAGGTCTTTTTTGTTGCATTATCTCTAGTGCCTAGTCTGCGGCCAGTACATAGTTGCTGCTGATTACAGTAAGTGAAAGAGTGAATTTGTTATGTTAATACTCTAATAAATACCAAAGTACCATAGATACATTATTTCCATCTGAACTATCATACCAGGTTTTGTTAAAGTTTCAGGAAAGTGTGTGAATAACTGTGTTTTATTTCAGGCATTAGAAATGGACAAGATAATGATTGATAGGATCTAATGGAAACCTTGGATAATAAAACTTTATCTTAGGAGGTCTTATATTTGGGGGAGGTGAGGGTTCCTACTTTGCACAAGGTGTGAAACGATGTATATTTTTGAGCTGATTGAAGTTCCTCATTTCCTAAGTTTTTCTGTAGGGAATTTGATCTGAAAAATCCCCATGCCTGACAGGTACCCACTAATCAATTACTTTGCATACAAAATGATCACGTGGTCAGTGTGTCTACATGGAGAGTAGGAAGGGTATCTGAGGTGCCAGATGTACTGAAATGGTTAGAGAATTCTCATTTCCACAAGAACTTTTGTCTAGGTTATGGAAGTGTTAGGTTCTTTCATATACACCTCTGAGACAATTTTTGGCTTTTTGGATCCTTTAATCATTACAAAAAGCAGATCTGTTCATAAATGCTACGGAATGGGGGAATAGGGTTTTTGTGATTCTCATAGCAGAAGCTGTGATTTTATGTTTGTTTTTCTCCTCGTCTGAGAAAAGGCATTTAGGCATTTTTCCATGTGTTCTGAGAGAGGCCGAGGAAGAAGTCCAGGACAGCGCTGTGATTTGGGGTTTCCGCAGTGAGCAAAGGCTGCAGGCCGCCAGGCCTGGGACTCGTTAGTGCATTTTTGTAACTTCTGTTCTGCGGGGGGTGAAGACTGGGAGAACAGAAATCAAGTGGTAAAAGCTGGCTGTTAAACCAAGACAGAAAAATCTGAAGGCTTCTGCCTGGTGTCAGTCTCTCATGTGAAATTGACAGTCTAACTCGGACCCATGCCAGGGACTCTCATGTTGAGTAGGTATTTCCTGGGATTTGTTTCAGGGAAAAGATACTCGAAGATTTAGTTTTTGGGTTTCTTCCTACAATGTTTAAATGACATGTCACAAAATTTGGTTCAAATGATGAAAAATAGGACTCAATGGAGATTAAAAGTATAAAAGTTTTAAAATGTATTTTCTCTTTAAAACCTCATGAAGTCTCAATGATATTCGTGGTCACAAGCCTTGGAACAGATCCCTACCAGTCCCAGAGTTCTGTACACTTGATTTAATAAGGACACATGAAGTAAGCACGTAGTAGGTAGATAGGCAGACTGATTAAAAGACAGACAGGTAGAAAAGTCCTTAGTATCTAACTTTTCTATAATTATCAAAGATTATTGGCATTTGTGAGTGGACATTGATTGTCCTTAGATTTCTTAACCTTTTTTTTTTAACATCAGGCATTCTCTTCCAGTAAGTATATTTCTTACCTTGAAATACGTGGTAAGAAAAGAGATAGGCATGGTTATGTTCGAACAGCTCTGCTTATTTCTTGTGGTGGGTCAGGTTTTCTCAACTTGCGGTCCTCAGGCTTACCAGGGTCCTCAAAGATAGTAGGAGAGATTGCCTAGCTACATGAAGTTGAAGTACAAAAAAGAAGAATGCTAACAGATATTCATTTACTTGGGATAAGGTGATGTAGATTGACCATATACAGGTCTGTAGGAGCTGGACTTCTTAAAGTGTATCCTCATTTTTAACTTGGTTTCATAGCCTTTCCATGTCTCCTCCATATGACCCACAGAATGTGGGACCCTGTTCATTAGATTACAAATCCATTATCAGAGTATGTTAATGTCACGTGTTTATCTTCAGTGGGATCCTTTTTCCCTCTGACAAAGAATTGCTTTTCCTTACTTGACTTCTTTCTTTTTCAGGTCAGTAACAAATCTTAAGATCACACCAGAGCATGGGCAACATACTCTGTTTTTTTGTTTTGGTGGAGAGAATGATGCTCAAGTCATAAAATATTTGACTGATCAGGCAGGTCTTATATGTTAAAGGGAGACACATGTGGCAATTCAGGAATTGAAATATTAGCAAGATCTCTGGTTTTATAACATTTGTTTTCCCTTCTGCTCCATTTGTGATTGACTGATACCTGTCGGTGGCCTTCTGTGGGAGGAGGTGGGCATCAAGTGGGGGAGGCACCTGTGGGCTCTCCACTGTGGCCAGAATGGAGAGTAGGGCGCACATGGCCTCCTGTCTCTGGTGAGCATGTGAGAGGCCCTCCAAACCCCGAGTCCCTGGAACAAACGTGCTCTGCCCCCACTTCTCAGCAGCTGAATTTATTGTGGTACTTGATGAATTGACTTTACTTTGCTCATGTATGTATGTTTTTCTTTCTTTTAAACAAAACACCTTACCTGAGTAAAGCACGTTTTAGTAGAATTGCGATGAGCTCGCTAATCACACTGATGCATGCTAGTGAGTAGTGGTGCCGTCATATTTAAGTTCTGACGATGTCAGCTGTGGAGCAGCTTGTTGCTGCAATAACGGCTTCTTGTACAGACCCTTTTCCTTCTCAAGTTACATGCGAGAGACCCTGTAAGCCTTTTCTTAAACTGATTTTTTGATGTTAAGCTCAATCAAAGTTAGCAAATTTATATTAAGGAAAGTTTTATTTTAATTTCCTTTTTTATTCCCATTTCTTTTTTTTAAGATTATTTATGTACTTTTAGACAGAAGGGAAGGGAGGGAGAAAGAGGGAGTGAAACAGCAATGTGTGGTTGCCTCTGTGTGCCCCACACTGGGGACCTGGCCTGCAACCCAGGCATGTGCCCTATACTGGGAATCAAACCAGCGACCCTTAGATTCGTGGGCTGGCACTCAACCACTGAGCCACACCAGCCTGGGCTTATTCCAATTTCTTAATTCTGTGGGCCTCTTTATCTCACTTTTGGCATCCATGGTGTTTCTTCTCATTAAAATAAGAGAAATCAGATACCTGTGATTTGTGTGAGTGTGTGTACACATACACACACACACACATTATATATAAATACATATATTTATACTTAATGTATATGTATGTATGCATATATTAATATATATTGTATATGTATATACATATATAATGTATATATGTGCATATATTTATGTCATGTATGTGTGTAATATATGTATATATGTACATGTATGCATATGATGTATATGTATGCATGCATATATTTATATATACATATATACATATGTGTATACACATATATATTGGTATATTTTAAAATGCTTGGTATTGATTGATATTTTAATCCTATTAAATCTATTTGCGTGCATCATCCCTGTTAGAGGAATTCCAAGGGAAACATGTTTTGATAATACCTTATAATTTAGAAATCACCTCAGAGCTGTTCCTAAAGCTGACTCTGAAGGGCCGTCTGTGTGTGTGTGTGTGTGTGTGTGTGTGTGTGTGTGTGTTAAGAGTGTGTTTCTAATGCAGTGTTTTCTCTGGCCTCATATCCCACTGCTCTCTTCCTATGTACTTAGTGACTGATACAGAACTGCCTTTTTATTATTTTTTTGCCAAAAATAGATGTTTATTCACCTTGCAGACTTCCCCTCCTCCTTTGAAGTCCAGCTCAAACGCTGCCTCTTGTGAAGGAAGGCTTCCTCACCTTGCCCAGGTAGAGACAGGTGGTCTCCCTGGTATTTCTGTTGTGTTCCTGTTACTACCCATGTCACCGCATGCCTCTTTGAGGATAAGCTTCTCGAGACTGGATACAAAGATGCTTAGGTGAAGGCGTTTTCCTTTTAGTTCCTGGGAGAGTAGCCCAGGGGGTCGTTACTGTAGGTCATCTGGCAGTTGCTAAAGGTCAGTGTCTGTATTTGGTGCTTTCTGGATCCTGGACATCCTCTTGGCCTGATGTGAACCGGCAGGAAGTTCTCATTAGTTCTCATTCTCTCTCTCTCCCTCTCTTTCTCTACCCCGCCTTCCTCCTCCCTCCCTCTGCCCTCTCTTACCCCTCCCTCTCCCACAGGTATGCCTCTGCTTCTCAGACCAGGTTGGGTCCCTTTCCCGTTTCTGCTTACGTGAGCACCATCGTTTATTCTGTTCCCCTTTGCTCTGTGACTCCCAGATGCTTATTTGGTATTTCTTGTTACAGCCGGTAAGAACTGATATTTTTATTAATGTATCCGTCTTTCCTCATAGCTCATGTGCAGGAATTCATTCTATTTTTGATTCTATGATTATGTGCCTTTGACAGTAGGAATGCTGACAAATGTGCCATTAAAATATAACCTGTGTTCATGAAGGTATTATGATAAGGTGCATCTTTTATTATATGAAAGATATAACATTACTCAATTTAGCCATATCCTTATCTTCTAACCCCAGAGTCTAAAGAGATTTATCATATTTTATTGTGATCTTTGGAAAAACTCTTTTAAAATAATTTTTGTGAGAACTGGAACTTAACCTTACTTTTGAGAATATAAAAATGCTTGGAGAATGCTTCCGTTTTCCCCTAGACTTCCATCTTTAATTACAGAAATGTGTGTGCATTGTAAACATTTAAAACATTATAGTTTATAATGAGAAAGTGTCAGTCCCCATTAACAATATTCCCCTTATTGTTTATTTTATGCTTATATTTTTTCATTATTTCCCTTGAAATGACGTTTAGCCATCAGTTATGGTAATAGAAGAACTAATGCCGCTAAAGAGGAAAATGCCCTTAAAACGGTGATCGCTGGCCGCTGGAACCTGCGCTCTACAAAGGCACTCGGCGCAGACGTGCCAACTGACTGGCTTCATGCCACAGAGGTCTGTGTCCTAAGTGGTCTGTGAGCGTTCAATGTGGCCAGAAAGGGCTTCCCAGCCAGTGCAGCCTCATTCCCTCGCTTGGATCCGCTCCATGCTTCACTTCCCCACACCGTGCGCCTAAGGGTGAGCCTCAGTGAAGCGAGCCTGGTGGGTAGTTAAATAGAAGAGCAGGAGCACGTTATCAGCAGTCTGCCTTGCTAGAGGGCTGGGCGGCGGTGGAGTGGTGTCGCAAGGAAGCAGACTGAAGGGACAGTGGCACAAAACAAAGGACGCCCTGTCTGCACTAACCAGATGGCGGACTACTACATAAACCTAGGACACACAAGCAAAACATCGTCGGGTTGACCCTCCCGAGGCGAAGTTAACACTCTGCATTTCTCTTCTTACGGCCCATGGTGTCCTGCTCTTGGAAGGGGAAGCATCACTGTTCTGGGCAGAGTACCTGGGGCCTGGATGGCCTTCCCCGAGACACAGACGTTGTGTTCAGCTGCTCTCCCCAGGTGCTCACCATGGAGAGGGAAGGTCCAGCTGCCTCGTCTGCACTGCGGAGCTCAAGTGCAGCTTCCCCGTCCGTCTGGAGGGCTGCGGAGAGGGCAGTCTGTGGAGAGGCCGTGGGGGGACATGGTGCTGTTCCCCTTGGTTTTCTCCCACGGCGTGTAGTGTATCGTTCCTTTAAGAGTCTGGAAACATGAGTGTTTACCTTGGCCCTGCTGTAAGTTTCAGCTGCATATACTCTTAGGTGTTAGATAAGTGTGTGTGTTCCTGTGTGAATTAAATTTTTGTCCTGCATTGCTGAGTGGCTTCTCCTGTGTAATACTTGTATCAAAGCTACGTCTGAATGTTTACTTAGGAGCTTATGCTAGCTAAGGAATACAGGTGAGTCAAGGATTATTTCCACTGGTCACTGTCTATGTACAGTTACAGATTCAAAAAAATAACTGGGCTATTTTTTGTGGTACTAGTCTTCGGAGGAGCTGATCCTCTCTGAGCTTTTAGTTTTCTAGTTTTAGCTGCTTGAGTATTTGGAAAGAAGACGTGCCTGGGGAGTAGAAAAGTGAGTGAGAGTGTGGGCCTTCTGTACCGCCTCAATGGGAGAGAGATGTTTGGCTGGGGGGAAATGTCTCCACGTTCTTTCTATGTCTAGAGTTTCCTGGTGATGGCTGGAACGAACTGAATGGGGTAGTGTAGGGGAATCGTGGGGTAAAACAGTTGTTGAAGCTAGTAGGAAAGGAGCAGTGGGGGAAAGAAATACCTTTAAAAAAATGCTCAATAGAACACATTCAGTATGAAATGATTGATACATCTGCGGGCAGAGCCTGCATGGAAATGAAACAGTGAGACCTTCTAAAAAGGCCTCTTTGCCATCTAGTCATCATGAGTTTAGCTTTAAGGACTTGCTAGTTGTAACTACCTGGGTAGGTACAACATCATGTACATTTTTGTCATTCAAATACATCCCAGTCAAGACCAAACAGATATGTTAGCTTGGAAAATTATAGATTTTAGGGTATTCATATTTCAGTTAGGGTGATCTGGGATCTCGGAGGGATCTTTTCTAGTTGTGAGTGGCTTAGTCATTATGCTTAAGAATCCTGAAATTGTTGTAGGCTTATCACCCTTTACTGAGCTACCAAATCGACACTACTCAGTCATTTCCTGTGCTTAGTGTTTCACAGAACTTATGCCGTGAGCAGATTGGAGTGAACACTGAGCCAAAGATCTGAGGAGCAATTCGCACACTTGGTTCAGGTCCGTTAAGCAAAAACGGCTGCATACTAGCTGTAGCCCCTGTAAATAAGGCTGGGAGACCTACACCAGCCATTCAGAAACATTTAGGGACTATAAAAAGATTATTTAAATATTTAAGACATTTTAACATGTTAGTAGCACAGATCAAAATATATATCGTTTGCTATGAGGCCAGAGACACATTTTGCTGTTCCTACCTCCGACGTGCAGGTACAAGTCTGTTAAAGCACACCTGGTGTCATTCTGGCCACCGGAATACAAATACTGCCCGATAGTGTGGCCCTCTGTGTTGCTTTCTTTTCCAGCGTCCACCCCTGCGCCTTTGTGTTGTGTTGTGTTGTATTTTGTTTTGTTTTAATAATCATGGGATTATAGGGCATTTAGGGATTTGCACCAAAATTTCAAGTGCTTTATTTTTGGAATGCTTTTGTAAGCCTTCTGCTGTACGTCCTGACTCCATGGAACTTTATGTGAGCTGTCGCATGTTGTATTGTGTAAGAGAAAGGTCATTTTTAAGTATGGAGTTTCACAGCATTACATTTTCAGTATGTTTACTGAGAGGCAAAACAAATTCCATATTTTGTTTTGTTTTTTAATCTATATTTTGTTTTAGCACTGTCTGTGTCAAGCAACGTGCAGGGACTGGGATGCCAGTGAGAAACACACTCGTCCTGTTGGAAAAGAGCCTGCGATCTGGTGTCCTTCCCACACAGCCCCGCTGTATGTGTGTGCCACAGCCTCCCTGCCAGTGAAAGTCTGTTATTTTGGTGCACTGAATTGCTTTCACCCCCAAGTCACACGTTGAAGCCATAAGCCCCAAGTGACAGCATTTGGGGATGGCACCTTTGGAGGGGTAATTTAGTTCAGTAAGGTCATAGGGTGGGTCCTAATGCAGTAGGGCTGGCACACTTAAGGGAAAAGACGCCAGGGATGGCAGTCCCTGAGGAAAGGCCACACGAGGAGGCAGTGGGCAGGCAGCTGTCTGAAAGTCAAGGGGAGAGGCCTCAGGGGAGGCCAGCTCTGCTGACACCTTGATCTTCAACTTCTACACTCTACAACTGTGAGAAAATAAATTTTGGCTGTTTGTCACCCTGGTCTGTGGTATTTGGCTATGGAAGCCCTAGCAAACTAATACTATTACCTATAAGTCGTCTTGGCAAGTTGAGAATTGTTCCACTCTCTCTTCCCGGTAGAATAGTATTGACCTTAAAGGCCCATTTGATTTGTAAGTCTAGTGCCAGGAATTATTATAGACAGTCCTGGTTTTACCTTAATATGTTGTAGCTCCAATCAATTACTGATAGTCATTGAACTTCCCTTGGATTCGGTGCTGTAGCCTGAGACAGATATTGGTCCCCCTATGCTTACAGAAGACATTTCACCGACTTCAGAAAAGAGTAGAAGTAATCCATATGTTAATATTTATTTGATGCATATAATCAGAGTTTGGGAAATCAATTTTGGGTGCTTTAAACGGATACAGAAAAAAGTATAGATCAACAGATTAAAGCTCAAATTTAGATGACTCAATTATCCATGATTATTTTGGGCATTGATCTACTGCCCTTTATAAAGATGAGAAGAATTTGCTTTTCTCGTGAAACTCCAGTTAGAAAGATTCATTGAATTGCTTTGAGCCCATTATGTACTTCAGTGTAGGTCGTTTCACATGAAGGCTGCCCTTAACTGGAATTCTCCCCTACTCCTGAGCGGAGCGCGGCCTGTGTGCAGTATGGTGGCCGCAGGAGAGGACGCATTCCCTGATTCCGGCCCTTCCCTGGGCTGCCACTGGCCGCTAATCGTGATTCTCGGCGTCGTGTATTCCTCGTGTTCATGAGCACGTAGGACACAGCAGGTGCAACAAAGGGGCATTATCTTTGCACTGGCCAGAAGGAGGCAGGATTTGTCATCCTGGAGAGGGAAAAATGACAAATATAAACGGAAGCTTGTAGGAGAATGCGTGTGAATGTACATAGAAAGCAGATTTAGGAAGCGTGACAAATATAAATATGCCAGCTTAAACAACTAAATATTTAACCCAGTAGATGTAATTGCTCTCTCTTATCCATATGGCTTATCCATGTCCATGTGCTTAAATTCACCAGATTCTCCTTTGCTTAATTATTATGTAGGCAGAACTATCCATTTTATTTCCCTTAGTTTCAATTTTATTAATCTCAATTATTTACTCAACCAAAGATGTCCTTGAGAAAACGAGCTTGCAATCATCACATGCGGTGGGCCTCTGAGTACTGTATTCCAAAATACCATCTCTTATTGCTGGAAACGAGGAGGAACACAGGGCAGGCAAGAGCGGGTTTGCAGTTGCTGGTGGCCCCACTCAGCAGTTGTAACATTTCAGTTGGAACACTGTGTAGTTTTTATGGGACGTTTTTAGCAGAGGACCCCCAAAACAACTCTTACTCCATTTGTGCCTTTTTATGTCTTACCTTACATAACAAAGCAAGAAAAAATTATTAATGCTACAAATTAGTCTAAAACTAGTACTTTTAGCATTTCCCCCTGACAATAACAGAATTGTAAGCATCCTTTAATAACTTCCTAATGTTTTCTTGGAGAGGTGACTTATTTACCTTCTCAGAGTATAAAAACAAAAATCCTTTTGCCTTCTTGACTTTAAAGAAGTAACACTTCTTTCCTCCCCAGGAGAAAAATAAATCTAAAGGAATATGCAAGTTTTTGTTTTTTAAGTAGTAATCTTTTCATACTTAGCAGCATTAAAGACTGTGTATGGATTCCTCTATATGTGTCGAGTTAAATGTGGTATAGAATGGCTGGGAGGGCCTGCTTATACAAGAACGTTTTTATTTCATGTCTGCCTTGCAGGACGTTGGGTCCTGTGCACTGTCCATGGAGACGCCTGGTCCATGCCAAAAAAGTCTTTGACATTTGGTCCTTGGTATGTGCCATTATAGGCTACCAAGGGAAGCAGGGTTATTATTGGCAGTTACAGCCAGTACAGTGTTTGGACCAGTGAAACGCGATGCACTTTTATGTGCTAACCCTGTAAACCAAAAGTGTAGCTGAAAACGTTCAGTTATGTAGGCTCTTGGAACCCAGCGATGTTTTCTAAGAGTGGGTGCTTTTGAAAGGACCATTTGGTGTGGACCAGTTATACTTGTGGACGTTTTTGATTGGACCAGATGTCGAGGACCTTTCTGCATGGACCGAATGTCTCCATGGACATTCGGACGGGAACAGTGAGCTAGTCCATATCTGTGGTATCTGTCACCGTTCAATAAGTGTGCAATAGTGAAGTCCCATCACCCAGAATCCTGAGGCCTCTCACAGCAACTGGAGGCTTTCTTTCTGTATCGTTGATGCGATTTAAAAAAATTTGAGGTTATGGTATGACTGTTTATATTTTTCTTTATTAAGCAGAACTGGTACTTAAGTGTCTGGAAGGAAGATTGAGCTATGGAATACCCATATTCCTTATCAAAAAAATTCAGTTATGGCAAGTTTTGATTACCTGTATATTTCAGCAAACTAGAATATTTCTCTGGTAACCTTACTTTAGAGGTTATAAATCATGATTGTCAAACTCTCAATTAGTATGAAAACAACTTGGTAGAGATTTCATCCATTCTCTAGTATTTTATTCAGTCTCTGCACTAAGGAAATGTCATATTTTGAATAGTGACCTTGGTACTTGGAGATCTTTTGTCATTTAAGTGGTGTTCAGTTATATATTCCATATGGTTCTTACTGTGCCAGGAAGACTCACTAATTATTTTACATGAAGATTTTACTACTTGTTAAATACTGGTTGGGACAAACTGGAAACACTCACCTGTTACTGAATATTTCTGCTTCAGTGTAGTATAGGTCACAACTCTGTTAGCATTTCAACTTCAGTACCAATGTAAAATTTACTTTTCTCTACTAATGAGTGCTTTGTTCTTCTTAGACAACTTTATATTATCATACCATTGCTGATGATATCCTTCTCTTTTTCTTTCTCTGTTTTTGAACATTGACCTAATTATAATTTCACCTGCTTGATGTTCAGTTTTGAATCAAAATTAAAGGGAATTTATTCATGGTGTTACATGGATAGTGTCACTTCAATAAATTTGAGTAGCATTTCAAGTAAAAGTAAAAATTATTAATAGTTAATGGAAATCTGCTCTTCCAGTTTAATGAATGCTACCAGCATAGTTCTGTAACTCATTTCAAGAAAACCAATAATAAATATGTCAGCAAAACAAGTAAAGTTCCTAAGATAAACGGCAAGTTATTTACAACTGTGGAATCAAAAATTGCGAAATGGAATGAACTTACAAATGTATATGGAAGAACATTTCTCGCTGAACTTTTTGGTCCTGCCAGTACTCTGTTTCTCGCTCGGACACATGGGGACAGTCTCAGCGTGACATTGATTGATGTCCGGTTCGTCAGACCGGGAGACTGTTACCCTTGACTGACTGAGTGGACGCTGTCATTATCTTTATTTCACTTGACCTTGCCAGATAGCACATTTTCTGCTTTGGTACCATAAATAACAGTGAGAAGAAGCATTCCTCCAAAACAAGCTCATCCATGTTCATTACTTATTTTCATCTTCTTATAATATTGGTAATCAGATGGACTTTTATTTTTTATTAACTTATGAAATTTGTTTTTCTGATTAGTTTCTTCAGATTTGCTTGATCCTTGCCCATTTTTATTTACTGCCCTTGTTATCTGGCATGATGAAGATCCTGCTTTGGCATCTTAGATGATAGACAAGACAGGTGCTTTTAATTTTTAAAGTAGCTATTGGAATCTTTCTTAAATATGCTAATAATTATGTTAATACTACTGAAGAAATAAAATAATTGAAAAATGTATTTTTACCATGAGTATCAGAAAATAAGCCTATAGGTAACCAACATGGTAAAGGGGAAACACAAATACAGTACTTTTCAACGAGCCAAAACAATAAAAACAAAATTTCCACATCTGTATGATTTAGAGAACTTTTTCCAATTTCACCAGTTATTTTATTTCTTACTTTATTTTCTTAAGGAAATGGGGTCTTTCCTGAATAGAGTTTATGAAGATGAATGAACTAATTAGTGTTCCTTTGAACTTTGCTGATAAGAAATATGTGGCAGCAAATAAAATGAGAGAACGTTTCATGAGAGTGATATTCATGAGCACTGGAAGGAGAAAAATCTCACGAAAGCATCGAGATTTTATGTGGTCACGTTAATATCAGAATCGGAGGCTGTACTTAGTTCTGTTCAGATTTTGTTCTGCTTTCAGCTTCTTTGCTGCTGCAGTCAATTAAAGCAGTGCTTCTCAGCTGTGTCTTTCTCCCCTTCCACTTACTTCCCAGTTCTGTTTTATAACTGTGCTCGGAGAACAGCAACAGGTCATTTTAATGAAACAGTGTGGGAGTTTTTCATGGAGGATTACATTTAATGGATTTTTTTTAAAGCTGCTAACTTTCCATATTGGATGACGATTTGTTTCCCAATTGCTAAACTGATGCCAGCTCTATCATTCTTGTCCTGGAATATGTTCTCCCCTGGGTTTTTTTCTGTATGTCTCTTGCTCAGCAAATTTGAAACTACCTCACCTTTCTCTTCAAAATAAAAATTCCTGTGGCCTTAACTTGGTTGTTATTCACTAAGGCTCATTTTCTGAAACCATCCTTCACCCGCTCCCACTGTCATCGTTTTCTTTTCTTTTCTTTTTTCAGTCCTACAGATATTTACCCACTACTGTCAGTTTTTCTCTACCGATTCTCATCCGCTCTTTTTTCCTACCCCAGCTAATCTCTCCGTACGGTCCTGTCCTAGTCAGCTGTGGTCGTTCTGAGAATAATCCGCCTGCCTCTGGTGATTTTCTCTTTCTGTCTCTCCTGTGTACCTACCACCTTTAGATTCATCTGTGTAGCTCTCACTGTCCCTGTTCAGAAGCCAGAAAGGTGTCACCGTCGCCGACTGGGTCAAGCTCTGATTCCTTAGACTTTCAGAGTCAGCGTTTCTTCACCGTCCTTACTCTCACGTGGGTTGCCTTCACTAGTAGACTCTGATCTTTTTCGGAGCGAGGTCTTTGGTCTCCGCCTCTTCTGTCAGTGCTTTATGTAGCACCCTGCCCGTGGTGGGGCGTGAGCGATGGTGCTGGAGAGACTCTGCTGCTTGTCCCTCTGTCTGTCTGCTTTTCTCCCTGACTGCCAGTTTACTTCTCCATCCGTGCCAGCTTTTCACTGCTATTTCTCATCCCACATCGCCCATTGGAGGAAAATTGGTCTAATGTCTGCTAGCTGCTTCACCTGACCCCCCTTTTCTGCAGGCACATAAACCTACCAAGCTCCTACTCTTTTTCTAAACCCCTAAGACCTCCCAAACAGTCTGCCTTCTAAAACATTGTTATGTTGCCTTTTCCAGTCCCTCATAACGCAGGGCATCTGCTAAGGAAAATTATCCTTGTACAGTGTACAGTATTTTAAAGAATTTAAAAGTAGAAGGCCCAAGAAGTATGTGTCCTGTATGTGTATATGTTTACGTTTGTGATTACGTTTCATGCGGTGGAAGTGGTCAGTCAGTCTTCCAGGGGATGGCAGAGCCGCCACGTTGGGCCCACTCACTCCAAATGCTGTCTGACAGCTCAGATGTGTCGCTGGCAGGTGGCAGCAGTATCGCGTGTCTGTGGTGTGTGCAGTGTCTCTCCTGATCTAGTGAAACTTTCACAACGGAACCCTTAAGTTTTTCATGTTAATATCCCATGTCTTCATTACACTTAGCATTAACAGTGAATTCAGAGCTGATAGTTTTTCAGGACACGTTTAACAAAAATCATCACCATTTGCTTTAAAGAACCCTACCAAGGAAGTGAAAAGACAGCCCACAGGATGGGAGGAAATATTTGCCAATCGTATATCTGATAAGAGGCTTGTATATAGAACTATAAAGAACTCTTAGAAATCAATAAGAAGATAAGTGACCCAATTAAAAGTGGTGCAAAGGATCTGAATAGACAATTTCCCAGGCAGATGTATGCACAGCCAACATGCACACAAAACCACAGATGGCTCTGTATTAGTCAGCAGGGAAATGCAAGTCAAAACACAATGAGGTTCCACTTCCCGTCCACCAAGGTGGCTGGCATCACGGGTGGACCTGCGTCGGTACGGGTGTGGAGAAGTCAGAGCTCTCACGTGCTGCTGGTAGGAGTGTCAAATGGTGAGCTCACTTCCGAAGGTACTCAGTCGGCTCCTTAAATTAAATCAGCCCTGTTGCCAGTCGACACAGCAGTTCTTCCTGTGGGCATATTCCTGAGAGAAAGGAAAACATGTCCACGCAAAACCTGTGCACAGATGTGCGGCACCATTATTTGTGATGGCCAAAAGGTGGAAACAGCCCTAGTGCCCATTAACAATTGAAGAGATAAACAAAAGTGGTATGTCCACAAAATGGAAAATTGATCGTAAAAAGGAATAAACACGGGTACATACAGATGGACCTTAAAAACATCGAGCTAAAGGAAAGAACCCCAACACAAAAAACCTTGTATTATATGGTTTCATTCATATGAAAAGTCCACAACGGGTAGATCTCCAGAAACTGAAAAATGTATTCCTGGATGCTTAGGCCCGAGGGCTGGGCAGTTATGGCAGAGTTACGAAAAGGTATGGAGTGTCTTCTTGGAGTGATGGAAACATTCTAAAGTTGACCGTGATGCTGGCTGTACAACTCAGAAGTTTCTAAAACCACTGAAGTCTTTAAATGTGTTAGTTCTATGGTATGAGACTTACATCTCAGTAAGCTGTTAGAAAAAACATAATAGATATTAGGGTATGATTTAGTATCTTCTAATCTGTATTATCCTAATAACTCTTCATATATGTCTTGATTAAGATGTTCATTTTTCTTGAGCTTTAATGTATGCCAAGATTTGTCTGACACTTGGTCCTCGCTCTAAAGGGTATTTACGTGGTTTGGGCCCATGGTTTTTCAGCTTGAACATCAATCAGAACTGCGTGGAGGGCCCCTCCTCAGCGTTTCGGGTCCATTAGGTCTCATTTCACCATACTGATTCCTCACATGTACAGTGGGGTTGTATCTGGGGATTTTGCGTTCTTTGAGGTGACTGCAAGTGACACTGTGTTCTAAATTCTGGTTTTCACATGGACACTGTCATTTTTTAGAAATGCGATTGATTTTTGTGTGGGAAGAAGAGTTCCTAATTTGAAAAGTGACACTGTGTGTTCCCATAGGAAGTAATGAACCACCCAAAAGACAATTTTCTTCTTTAGGCACAATCTTCCATTTTGTTTTTCATAATTTTTGAGGGTTTATGTAATGTTCAGCCACATCATAAAAATCCCTTCAAATAGAACTTCATTTTGGGGTAAAATGTTAGAAAGAAAATATTTGTTCGGAGAAAATAATTTTCTAAGGAAATGAGTGATCCATATGTACTAGAAAATGACTTTGGAACATATTTGTAGTATAATAGATGCAGAAACAATAATTTAAGTTTAACTTTCTGTGTGCTATTTTTCAGACTAAATTTGTTTTGATTCTGTGCTTAGTTTTAAAGTCAGAGTGATCAGCCTCGCCTCTGTAATTACTCCGGGTGTGTTCTCCTAAATAGACAGTAATCTTAAACACAGCGATTTGGACACCTGGTTAATGACACTTAAATGAATTCACACATATCGACTCGCTCGTTCAGTCATCTGGTTAAAAATATACATGAGGTGCTCAGCAGTCAGCACGTACAGACTCATATCTGAAGTCTTGCCGCGGATTTATGTGTTGTTTTCCCCGTAACCTAAGGCTTGCTGCGCTCCGATAAGACCTGCCTTTATTAGTTAAA
Organism: Tonatia bakeri; assembly: GCA_004024845.1. NCBI lineage: Eukaryota > Metazoa > Chordata > Mammalia > Chiroptera > Phyllostomidae > Tonatia > Tonatia bakeri. Next base: position 146,615 of record PVIA01002947.1, on the reverse strand, counting down.
GTTGACTTTGCTGCCTCTCCACAATATCACTACCACTCTTTATTGGTTGCAGAGTTACAACTCCCATAAATAAAGAAAACAAGGAGAGAAAGAAGAGGCAGAACAGACCATTTATTTTCATGGGTTTTAGTTGCCATTTAAATCACAATTGTCAGAGTAAAGTGGAGTTTAATGGTCATTCTTAACAAGTTCGGGGGAAAAATGTGTAGTTCTCCCCTTTCCGTGCCGCATTTTACGGATATAGTACATTTGGTTCAGAATAATGATGATTCAATAATGACATTTTATTATTCGAACTTGATGAATACGATGGGGAAGGGCTGTTTATTTTATCTTTCCATTTCACTGTAGCTAACAATTTGACAAGAGTGAGAGACACTGACTGATGCTGCAGACAGACTGTGTTTAATGCTTTCCAATGCAGTGCTGGAGCTAGAATACAAAAACCTCCAGTCTAACCCAGACCCTTGTCTGTGTGCAGGTGGGAGCTCTGTCCAGCTGCTTTTCACACGTGCACTTTGCAGATCGGAATGCAAAGACATAGGATTATATGTGCATATACTCAATAATTTTTAACATTGCTTTTCCTACAAAATCCTTTCATTAAAGTAAAACTGTATGTGAGAAATCTGGGAGTACCCAGGACAGGAAAGAGACGCAGGTGGGCAGAGTTCCTTTGGCGGGAGTGGGGGAGGTCCCCGTGGCTGCCAGGCTCCCTGCTGCCCCCTCCAGGCCCCTCCACGTATGTCACCGTGAGTGTGATAGCAGGGGCTCATGCTGATCCTGCCTTTGCTATTGCTGAGGTCTGTTTCCTCTGTTTATGGTACGTAACTTGAGAACTCCCTTTTTACTATAAAGAAGTTTCAGAGTGGTTGAATGATGTATTTTACCTAGTTTGAATGGAATAAATCCATAGTCGTTTCGTTTTGTTTACTTCGTGAACCAACACCACTGTAGGCAACATGACCCTTTAAAGAGGAAGGTCATTTTGTAGAGAAGTGAGAGTTTCAATATATATCCAATGGAAATGGAATTTATCCGAAATAATATACAGAATTCCATTATGCTAACCATTTTCTATTTGTTAACCAGTTTCCTTACGTTACCAGTGTAAGCAGGTAGAATGAAAAGGAAAAAGGTAGATGCTCCAAATGACTTGTTCTATAAACTTAATATAGCTTATTTTGTATCTTCAGTTATGTGAGGTTTGAACCAATATTTAGTCATCGTTGCCCTAATCAAAGTGGGATTTTCAGACACAACATTGGTGGGTAGCTTGGTGTGAAATTTTCTGTTTATGACTGAAAAAAATATGGACAGGCCCTGCCTTAACATTGCTTACCACTTTGACCCTAGAATGGTGCAGAGGTGATACACATGTAGTATAAGCCACACTTCAGATTTCGAATTTTGATCTTGTCCTGGGCAGTGGCAGTGAGCCACAGCTGTGGGTCAGGCCCGCGACCTCAGGGCGAGTGACAGCTCCCGTACAGTGCCCTGAGTTGCCAGCGTTTCGGGGCAGTGGGTTCCGAGCATTTAAGGTCTGCCAGGCTAAGCTGTGATGCTTGGTAGGTTAGGTATATTAAATACATTTTTGAATTAGGATATTTTAAGTTTACAGTGGGTTTGTCTAGACATAACCCCATTGTAAGGTGAGGAGCATCTGCACGTAATTATTTAAAAAGCTGATTGAAGTTCAAAAAGGAGTTAAGTGGCAGTGAGAGTTTTCTTCACAAAACCTACCAGGCCTTGAGGGAGCAACATAACACCCCACTGCAGATCTAAGGCGTGTGTGTGCATGTGCATGTGTGTGCCTGTGTGCATGCGTGTGTCCGCCCCACTGCCTGCGTGGGGAACCTGTGTTTTCTTATTTTATAAGTAGAAACTATAAGCTACATCGCTGGATTGTTGTGAAGATAAAATGAGATGATATCTAAACCTGGAAGGTTGTGACTACTTGATAAGTGGCACTTACTATTAACTTATTATTGGAATTGCTGTCATTAAGAACAAGGCGCAGCTTCCACCCTTCCAGGGTCTTGGGAGCTCCGTGAACGTGCTGCGTCTACGGCCTGGGGAACCGCGGCCCCCCGAGGCTCACCTCCTTGCTCTGTTCAGGGACCGCAACTGGATCATTTCCTTAACTGCATTCAGCATTCCACGTGTTCTTTCTTAAGAATAAAACCAAAAGAAAAACAATTAAAAACAAAGAGCGATGCACTTCACCAATTCTAGTATTTTTTACCTAGATTGAAAATGCAATTTAAGATTGTAGGCAAAGTAAAAAAATATATATATGAAGAAGAAAAGGAAGGACATCAGGTTCTTGCAGATTCATTTTCCCTCCTGAAATGTGACTGAATTGGTTTACTGGTTGTAACAGTAGTGGGCATCCTTGTCTTGTTCCTGGTCTTCGAGGAAAAGCTTTTAGCTTTTTTACCATTGCGTATGATGTTGGCTCTGGGCTTGCCGTATGTGGCCTTCATATTAAATTGAGGTATGTTCTACCTATGCCCACTCTGTTGAGGGTTTTATCATAAATGGTTGTTGAATATTGTCAAATGTTTCTCTGCATCTGTTGAGATGACTGTATGATTTTTGTCCTTCCTTTTGTTAATGTGGTTATAGCACAATCACTGATTTGAGGATTTTGAACCACCTTTGTGTCCCTAGAATAGTGTGACCTTTTTAATGTATTGTTAAAATCAGTATGCTAATATTCTGTTGAGGATTTTTGCATCTATGTTTATTTAGGGATATTGACCTATACATTTCTTTTACTTGTAATGTCCCTGTCTGGCTTTGGAATTAGGGTAATGTTGCCCTCATAAAAATAGCTTCAGTTTTTTGGGGGGATGTGTATGTGTGTGTAATATTACTGAGCCATGAAAAAGAATGAAATCTTGCCATTTGTGAGAGCATGGACGGACCTCAAGGGCATTAAGCTCAGTGAAATAAGTCAGACAGGGAATGACAACTACGTGTGATCTCACGTATATGTGGAATAATACATAAAACTATCGATACAGAGAACAGATTGGGTGAGGAGTGGGAAAAATGAGTGAATTTTTTTTAAAGTTTAAATAAATTTTTAAAAAGAAAAAGGAAAAGGGCACTGAGGGAAAATGATCATATGGTGTCTGTAATGATACCATCCCAAAATGTCCCCTGTTAACACCTGGGAGTACTTCTGTCTAATTTTGTGTGTTATGCATGTGTGTGTGATTGTGTTTACTGAAATGAAACCTATTATTTGAAAATTAATTCTCTGCTTTCCTGACGTGTCATGATCGGTTGAAGCGGTCTTCTCTAGTAGAGGGCTACGGGGAGTGTTCTGTGTGCGTGCGTGAAAGCACCGCTTCAGCAGAAGTGCTGCGGCCCGGGCTGCGTCTGTTAAAAACAGACAAACCTGAGGGGGAGGCGCTCCTTCTGATTGTCCCCACTTAACAGCTGAGGGGATTGAGACATAAAGAGATTCAGTGATTTGCTCAAGGTCACAGCAAATCACACTTGCTCAAGGTTACATAACAAGCAGCCCAGCTGGGATTCAACTCTTAATTTTTATGTACCTATACATAATACAACAAAACTTTTTGTGAGTCATTGGTGATTTCTTTCCTGTTACCATATGAAAAGTTAATGATTACAACGTATAATAAAAATCTAGTGGTTTAAGTTTTTTTTTATGGAAAATATACTCCTTTAAACACTGTTGTGTGTGTGTCATGTGCCATTGAGTGGGCTCCGACTCCTGGAGAGCCACTCATGGGCAACGTCCACAGTGTCCTGTCCTCCACCGCCCTGCGCAGCCCTGCAGACTCGTGCCTGCAGCTTCTTTTCTGGAGTCAGTCCATCTCCTGTCTGGTCTCCCCTCTTCCTGCCACCTTCTCTTCTTCCCAGCATTCTGGTCTTTTCCAAAGACCCCGCCTTCTCCAGGTGTGTCAGACCCAGGACGGCTTCTGCTGTGCCGCTCTGGCCTCCAATGATGCTCCAGGACCCACTGCCTCGTCTCGCTGCGGGTGCAGGGGACCTGTAAGCTCTTCTCCAGCACCATGGTGCGAATGAATCAGTTTTTTTTCTTATTCTTCTTCACTGTCTAACTTTTACCTCTGGCCCTCAGATGCCTTTAGCACATAAAATCTGGTTTTAGCTCTGGCTGGTGTGGCTCAGTGGATTAAACACTGGCCTACAAACCAAAGGGTCGCCAGTTTGATTCCCAGTCAGGGCACATGCCTGGGTTGCAGGCCAGGTCCCCAGGACGGGGCATGCAAGAGGCAACCACACACTGATGTTTCTCTCCCTCTTTCTCCCTCCCTGTGTCTCTCTCTAAAAATAAATAAATAAAATATTTTTTTTTCAAAAAGGAATTTATTACCAGTTTTAAAAAAATCTGGTTTTAGGTGTTTACCAAAGCTGACTAGAGAAAAAAGTGAGGCTGTAAAGTATTTGTCTAGTTGCATTGATCTTTTTAAGGTGATACAACATTTTTCACATTTAGCATCTTCGAATCCTGTCATGTTTAAATTTTTTACTTTTTAGCAGGGGTTCATGTTTGGGATCCCATGCATTCAGCACCACTAAGGGCTTAAACATTCACGTCGCACATCCCGAAGCCATTCGAAGGGAGTGGAAGCACTGGGGGTCTGTTGCATTTTAGATGAGCTCAGGGTCTTGGTTAACCATCACACTTGGTTCAGAACAGTTTGCTGAATCTTACAGCTTAAGATGAATAATTAATTGTTGGTATTCATGCACTCCAGTTATGTCACACTGTTATTAAGATGCAATGACAGAAGATAAAATATTTCTATCAGTTAAGATTTAGACGTATAGTTACAGCTCCCCAAGGTGTAAACTTTCCTAAATGTGTTTGACCCAAAATAACATATGATACATGTAGTGATTGTATATATATATGTTTACACACACACACACACACACACACACACACACACACATTGTGCTTGCTGTTTATGTCTTGTGATATCAATCCATACGTTTTTTAAGGGCCTACATTTGAATAACCTTTTCTGTGTATTAATTCATCTTGACCTCAGCTACAGTACAGAGGTACATGGAAGGGCAGTATAGGTAGGGCTTTTTAGATTTTTTTTATCTTTTGCAGTTATGTTTAGTGATGGCTATAATGTTGGACTTGTCTTTTAGTCAAAGTTGCTTGCAAATGACATTCTCACATCCACAGTAATCTCCTGGGGATGGGAGCTCTGTGTGGATGATCAGATTCCCGTGGCGATAGATGCGGTGGGGAGCTCTCTGTCCTGACGTGGAGAGGACAGTGGAGCGGGCCCCATGTGCTCATAATCGCCTACGTGTCACAGCTGCTGGCCAGTCCTGCCTCCTGCATGCTCTCCCCCACTGCATTATGGGAAAGCAAATGCCAGGTATCAGTCAGTTCCAGCCACAAAGAAGGACATTTTTTTAAAGAGTTTTTTCTGGTCTTTGTTTTATGCAGTTTTACTTAATATTAGTATGATATACTTAAGCTTCTCCTGCCAAAAAAGGCCAGAGGGCCTAATTCGGCTCGCAGGAATTAACCAGATGCCCAGGGAAGATGTGAGAACAGACGGAGTTTTTATGTTTCAGATGCTGCGGTCAGACGTGCTACCAATCTTTCTTTCTGCTTTCCTAGATAGAGAAACATCAAATCATTTCTGATGCCTCCCTTTTCTTCCTTCCCTACTTCTGATGTGTTTTCAGAATCTCTTGATTTGTTTTATTCTTTCAGTGTCTGTTTAATTGACTTTTAAGTCTGTCTGCCAACAGCAGCCATCTTCCTTGACTGGTCCTTGCGTGTCTCTTGAGCTGTCTTCTCTGATCCCATTTTCTCTTCTGCTGCCATTCGTCTCTCTTGGCTTCCACCCCCGACCCCCCCACCCGCATCTCTTTGCAGGAGCTACAGGGTCTGCTCCACCCGTTCAGTTTCTCCCATAGGCTGAGCCTGTCGTCAGCTCCTCTCGTTTCATTCACCAACATGAACCTTTGCAGCCACTCCCCAGAACCCCCTCCTGAGCACTGGGCCACGCTCGCTCGCGCCTCTCTGCTGGGGTGTGTGCTCTCTGCGGGGATGTGTGCTCTCTGCAGGGTCTGCAGACCTGCCCCTCTCTCCTCCGATGTCCGGTCCATGTTTCCTTCACAGTCCAGCTCGTTTCCTTCTCTCCTCTCAAGGCCTACACTGACTGATGGTTCCTTTCCAGAATGTATGTAAGTGGGACTCGTTGATGGTAGGGGGTCTAGGTTGCACTTTTTCTTGTGTTACGATTTTCCTAGGGATTTTCGTTTCTAAACTGGAAAGATTTTTTTAGTACAGGGGTTTTCAGAACTACTGGACACATAGTATGAACTTCACATATACCTGTTGATTAAAGCTCTTGAATACCATGTACATACATGGACTGTTTTGGCTAACCATCTAGGGTTTTTGCTTTTGTTTTTTAATAACACACACTCTTTTGTCTTTTCTACAGACTATGTCACTTATGCTCACTCTGCACCAAATTTCTTGTTTAGATTTCACGTCTTTGATGAACTCTGTGGGCTTGTTACTGATCTTCCGTGAGTTAGCCCTGTCTTTCCAGAGCCCTTGTACCCATCCCTTTGTTGGTTTTCCCGATTCATGAGGTTCTTTGGGCTACAGTGATATCTCTGGTCCTGATTTTCATTTGCTCGGTGGCAGCATTTCTCTGGTGACCTTTTGTCATGTTTTTCTTGTTTTTTTTCTGTCTCTCTGTCCTCCCCTCCCTTGTCTTTCCTCCTCCTCTCTCTCCTTTAACTTCTCGGTTCATTCTAGAGCCTGTGCTCCTTCCTTTTTGTTGGCCTTTGAATGAATTGAGTCCCCCTTAGACCCCTGAGTTGAAACTGGTGGGTGTGGGGCTGGGAGAGCAGAGGGAGCAGGACTCCTTCCTGTTCACAGCCGCACTTTACGGCAAGGGGTTGTGTGTTGAGTGTTCAATGTCCGCTCTCCCATGCCACTGCAGCGGGAGCCAGAGGCTATTCACTGTCAGTCCTGCCTACCTGGCCTCAGCTGCATTGATTTGGTGTCTAAATCTCGAGCCAGAGGCCTCCCCTCAGCATCTTCGTGTACCCCTGCTTGCATTCCGCTGCCTGTGGCAGCTCTTTCACATGCATGTAATGTGATGCGGTGAGAGATTTCGCCCAACCATCCCTAAGATGTAATTCCCCTTTCTGTTTCATTCTGGAGCTTTGGGAGGGAGAGAGCACAGAGATTTCTCCACTCTGCTGTCTTTTTAAATTTTTTTTCTTTAAAATTTTCAGTAATTTATTCTGGCTAACAAAAGCCTTCTGCGGAATAATATTTAGAATTTTGCTTCCTGGCTCCTTCCATTGCTTGGTGACTTCTTCTGATGGTTAATTGTTGTACTCCAGGGCCAGATTTCACGGTCTCTGGTTCCCGGTGGGCTCACTGGGGACAGATGGGGGGTGGGCAGCAGCACACCGTGAGGATGTCTGTTTCAGGGCACACCACAGTGATGCACGTCCTACAAACAGTGTGGAGATCAATAGTTCCCTCTCAGTTCATTCTCCGGGCTATCTTGTCCTCCTCCGTGCATTTATGAGGGTGCATATTTTATGAATTATTAAAACAAGCTTGAATGCATCTTTTTAAAGAAAATAGAAGTATCTTTTATTTGCCTGCCTTTCTATCCCGAGGCACTGGTTGCCTTTTATTATTGAATTCTACTTAGTGTTGCTTTTTGAGCGCCAAGGATCAAAGCTGTAGGGAGAAAAAAGTTACGTACTTTGCTGGGAAAGGAGATAGTTATTTTAGTTTCTCTCATCAAACACCAGAAGTTACTTTCAAATGCACTGCAGCCAAAATAAGGAAAAAAGACAAAACAAAACACCCCACTAGCTTCCAGTCGTTGAAAGTGACTAACAGCGTGCGTCTGCCATGCAGAGTTTTTAATTGTCTCAGATTTACATGCACAACAATGAAACACGTTTTGCGTAGTGAAATATTTATTTTTAGCCATCACGCTTGCAAGCTGGGTGCCGTCCATCATGTTCTCCAACAGTAGCGGCAGCCTCTCTGCAGCCGAGCCAAAGGCAATTCCCAGCTGTTGAAATTAATTCTTTTTTAGGTCCTGTTAAAAAAACTATCATCTGACAACAAATATCACTGTTTTTTCTTTTTGCTCTTTTTACACTTCCATTGATTTTTTTTTATTTGCACATGAATAAAAGTGTTTTTCAGGGATGCATGGTGTATGAGAAAGGACCAGAACACATAAAAGGCATTTCTAGTCTTATCTTTGTGCAACTTGCTATATCACAGAGCCAATTAACATTCTACTTTTGCATCAATTTTGTCTCAATTTTTTAAAAAAAAGTCACTATAGACTCTAGAGCAGGGAAAGGCAAGCTGTGAAATTATGCACTTTTTTAATTGCAATAATATGAAAATCCTAGTACTTTCGTGTAGATTCAAGTCAAGACTTGTGCAAAAGCCCCGAGGTTATAAAATACTAGAGGCCTCTTCCTTCAGGACGTAGCAGGTCCACATATGTGATAGACGAGAGAGGCTTCGTTCCGGGCACTGTGGTCCTTTATCGTGGATGTGACTGACACCGCTGCTTGTTTTCAGATGTGGTGATGCTGAGAGTCTGGGAGTGGGTGGTCGGCACTATGAGGTAGATAATAAGTCACGTTTATTTTTTGTGTGCCCAGTGTTTCTTTTCAGTTGTCTAAAGTTGCTCAAGAAGGAAGAACACGAAAAGATGGTCACTGTCGTTACTCTAAATCAAAAGGCAGATCTAGCCCAGGTTCCCAGGGTGATGTGAGCCATCCAGCCCAGCCTCGGCAGACCAGGTTGCTTGTGCTCTCTCCCGCTTCTGGCCTTCTGTCTGGCGTGATTCTCTTCTCGGCTTCCTTTTCCACTCTGCAAACTCATACTTTTAAAGTGATATGAAAATGTTATTTTTATTGTCCGCAGTCTCGGCTCCTGTGGTTTGCTGAGCTGACTCTGTCCTTTTTGCGTGCTCCTGTGAGCTTTGCAATTAGCTGCCCACTCAGGAATCATCTCACTGCGTTACTGTACTTGTCTCACACCTTCCTGACCAGGGCTGGTTAAAGTCGATGCGATGTGAGCCACAGATGTGCACTTAAATTTTGTTACAGCCGCATTAAAAAATAAAGAGAGACAGGCGAGAGTGTAACACTGTCTTGTTTAAGCCAGGATCTTCAGATTATTATATTTTAACATACAACCAGTGTAAAAATTATTCATGATAAATTTCATATTCTTTTTGTGCTAAGTCTAAAAACATCCAGTATTTATTGTATACTTACAGCACATGTCAGCTGCTCAGTGCCACAGTGGCTAGAGGCTGCCACACTGCACAGCCCCCCACACTGCGCGGCACCCCACACTGTATGGTGCACCACACTGCACGGTGTACCACACCCTATAATATACCACACTACACGGTGTACCACACTGTATAATACACCACACTACAGTTCCCCTTGAGAGCGGGAACCATGCCTGCATGTTGCTGTATTCCTGGCTGCAGTTGATGCTCATTCAGTGTGTGCCTACAAACCAGTGAACGAGTGGACAAAACACACTGGGGAGATTGTACATAGGTTGGTGCTGATCACTAATAGCATCAGTGCCTCCTGTGAAGAGAACTAAGGCACATTGACTAATGCAGAGGGCAGTGGGGGCATGCTTTGAGGAGATAAGTTGCCAAGGATTTATTGCAGGGGATAGAAAGGAGCAGAAATAAAGAGGGCGGCCCGTCTCCATCCAGGGTGTACACTCCAGCTGGTGTCCCTGGTTCACAGCACTGGCCAGTCGGCACCTTTCACTGTTGCAGAGAGACTCAGCTGCCGCCACCACAGTGGTTGTATTCAAGTTTATAATCAAGTCCCGTGGGCACCTCTTTCAAACAAACAGAGGCCAGTGTGTCTGCTTCAGTTTGCTGATGAACGAATAAAATTGATAAAGTTGTGTGAATCAATACAATCCGTATAGCGACTTGGTTTTATGTAGTAAAAATAATAATGTGCATATTCCAAGACCCAGTGGTTATCCACTTAGGCATATACCATTGAGATAAGGTTTTCTTGGTGCACAAGGAGGCATGTGATAATCAAAGCATTTCTTAAAATATTAAGAACATATCAACCAGCTAAATGTCTATTAATAGATCAGATATTTTTTGACACATTCATTAACTCTCTACATGAGTTAAATGAATTGGGTGAATTAGATTAGTATTTTCCCTCAAAAACATAATGTTGAGTGAGAAAAGTGAACTTTGGAACACTTTTTAAAAAAATTAAAAACACATTACACAGTATTATATAGTGTTCATTGATGCAAATGCATACCACATAAAAGTTTAAGAACTGTGAGAATAAAACCAACAGCAGTTTGGCTAGTCATGAGAGCAAGATCTAGGGTCTAGGGAGTATAATCTTACGTAATTTTTTCATGACACGAAGTGCTGAATGATAAAAACTGGCAATTCTAGTTGGAGGTCACGGAAGTGTTATCTTGTTCTTTGATGTATGGTTCTAAATTTTATGTTTTATATGTTCAGAGGATCTCCTTCGGGTCCATATATATTTTTGAAAGTCAAAACTTAGGATTAAAAACGAGATATTTTTCTTTATCGGTACACTTCACGTGAGTTATTTCAGTCCTTTGCTGCAAAAGGCACACAGGTGAAGTGCCCTCTGATGTACACAAGTACAAAAGTACATTTTATAACTGAATTCACTTTGTTCTGAGTATTTCAGGCTAGGAGTTTAATCCCTTATGGGAAAATACCTAATAATTCAATGCCCACAGGACCTTGTGTACCCTTGTGAGTTAAGATAAATTGTGATTTAAAATCTAGAGTAGCCTATGTCTTTTAAAGATGGCCTGGCCGTGGCGCATCTGGGTTCAGGGCAACCAGCACTTAGGAAAGATGTTGGCCAGGTGGCGCTGGGCTTGAGGGCAACCAGGAGACAGCGAGCCACCAGAAGGGGAAGCAGGAGGGGACTCCTTTAGATTTCTCAGGGTGTTGAAATAGCTGGGCAATGACCAACTGAGTAAACACCACTGTCAGATAACTTCCACAGTTATCGATTTATTGCCCACCAGCTCTGCCTCAAGCCTCCATGACCCCACCTGCTCTGTGGTCATGGAGCCGGCCCCGTTGGAGCATTTCTCACCTGCAGTGAGCAGGACACCCGTGGTGTCAGCAGAGGGCGGGGGAGGGCACTGCTGGGTGGCGGGGTTTCTCTTCCAGTCCCATGTCTTCCTCATGGCAGGTGCCTTGCAGCACCCAGTTCTTCTGCAGTGCCCGGGGGCAGGCGCACTTGTCACCTTCCCTTTGGTCAGCTTCCCCTGGCACCCCCATCAGGTGGTGTCTCGACAGATTATGGCCAGATGGGGCACCCTTCTTGACTGGCTTTCTCCAGCACCTTTTCAGAGAGCTTCACAGTGAATTCCAGGGCCGGCACCTCCCTGTGAATGGAGTCCAGAGCTCATCGGAGGGAGACTTTCCAGCTTGTCCCACCGCCTAGCCCGTTCCAGTGTTGTCTGCTTCCGGCACCTTCTGTCCTCTATTCTCTGCCTTCACCCCTCTGCTACTCCATCACTGTGAGCCATTCCCTCATGTTCCAGCTGCTTTCCCACATGGCTTGCTCTGTTTAAATTTCTGCATGGTGGCTCCTGATTGGCCCCTGATGGAGACTGGAGGCAGATTGTTTTCTCTGGGTTGCTCAGGTCAGTAAAGGTGACTAGAATATTTAGAAGTTCTCTCAGGATCTCTTCAGCCTGTTCTCTGTCTTCCTGTAGTAAGCCCTGAAGTTAGCCCTCTGAATGGGCTACTGGGTCCACAGAGACGAACATCTCTGGCCCTCACCACGTGTCCTGTTGCATTGGAGAAGCCACGTGTGTGATTGTGACCGGCGAAGCAGGCGTCAGATTCCAGACCTTTGTTGTTTCACCCTCATACTTCAGTTTGTTTTGCTGAGCGTCTCAAGTGCACAACAGAGGTGTTCTGTGTCACAAAAACAACATGGACTTTATTCTTCCCAGGTGGACCTAGGTTCTAATTCTGGCTCCCCTGCTACCCAGAACAGTTGTAAACAGTACCCGTGTTTGCTCGTTGCTCCAGACAGGACCCTGAGGGTCATCTCTGATTGCCTCTCACCACCCTCCCACCCAGTGTCTTAGCCAACCCAGGTGTCCCCCTCCCAGGTAGGTCTTGCAGTACACCTGCATTTCCCTGCCTTACGCACCACAGACCACCGTCTTCCCTGGGCTCTGCGATAGCCTCCTGGCTAAGCTCTTTACTTCTCCTCTTGTCTCCCCCCAACCTGCTCTCGGCAGGAAAGGAGGAATGACCTTTCGCACTGAAGTTAAAGTTAGACCACTCAGCCCTAACCCCCTGGATGCTGCCCTGCACGTGGGACTCTGCTGTGTCCCTGCCAGCTCCGTGGGGCCTCTGACTCCCCTGGGCTTCTCCCTTCCAGCCATTTCATCATCTGACTCAACTCCGGAGCAGCTGTCCACCTTTTAATTATTTTTAAAAATGAGCTTTTTTATGCCTTACTAAATTATGTTTTAAAGGCTAAGATTAATTGACCTCTAAGAATGCCCTGCAACAGACATGTGGTAGTTGATAAGGCATTCATTCACCTTCCGAGGCACTTGGCTCTCTCACTGTGCCTTGTCCCACAAGGTTGCAACTCTGGACCTGAAGCAGGCCCAGCACGAATTTTTCAAGTCTTGCTCTTAACAGAAATCCAGGGATTCTTCTTCAATCTTTTTTCTAGAAATATTATCCCTAATTTTTCTCCCCTTCTTTCTGCTCAGACCCTTTAGACAGCAACCCCCTTTTTTCCCTAAGCAGGAAGAAGAATTAGCTTATTATTGTTTGTGCTCAGTTGGAAAAAGAGCATAGTCAGGTTCTGAGATTGTCATGTGAAATTCTTATATTAGTTAGCAGTAAAAATTTGTGATTATTTTTCAGTTTCTAATTATTTCATAGTAAGAGCGAATTGCTGAATTGCTTAAGCTATTATTACTATTTGCATTTAGTGATTATTGTTTAGCTAAAAGAATAGATGTGTTACTAGAAACAGTAAATCGTGTTAAAATATTTCTATGAAGACTTCAAAGGTGCTAGATGAGGTAGAAGATGATCAGATCAGGTATTTTTCTATCTCTACAAAATAAGAAATCTGTCACTTTTTTGTGTAACAAACAGTCTGATTTTGGTACTTTTGCATTTTTGACATATGCAACAATAAATCCCTCATTTGAAATGTGCCTTGCATGTAAGTTCTGAGATCTGTTACCACTAATCCATAAAGTAAAAGGAGAGGGGAAGGGATTCTTGTGCCAAAGAAATAGGAAAAGGAGGGAAATCCATTCCAAATCTCTGCATTCTTCTGTTGTGTAATTTATTTGCATCAACAAAGTGATTAAAAAAAAACAATAATAAAGCTTTTGTTTTTGCGAAGTGGACCAGCCACCGTTGTTGCTCTTTACTTCTATTCTGACTCCTGGCAGTTCTAGGTGTCTCATTCTTTTTGCTTGTTCGTAGAGACCTGCCACATCTCATCACTCTGTCCCGGCCACTTTACCCGTGTTCGTACACTGCGAAGCCAACTGAGCTAATAGAAGTTGTCACTTCTCAGGCTCACTGTTTAAAGTGATATCAGCATGATGGAGGTTTCTCGTCTGGCGTGGGAGATGGTATGAGCTGCCCAGCAGACCCCAGAAGACAGTCAGGAGGGCCTGACTTTGGCTTTGTGACTGGTGGCAATAACTTGGTAACAGGGTCTCAAATGAGCAGGAAACACAAATGGAGAGGGAGTGGAGTCGTGCTGGAAGGTTAACCAGAGTATTACAGACATCAGGTGCACGTGCTCATTGTATGTGAGGCCTTCCTGGTGATTCAGAATGTACAACTGAGGAGAACGTGGTGGTTTTGTGTCTGGTCTGGGATAGACATGAAGGCAGTTAGTTATCTGGGACATAAGTTGATTTGTTAATCCACCTGACTTTGGTAGCTCGGTAGATAGTTTCTGCATGACAGTCCTGCTTTCAAATGGGAATTTAGAGAATAGCCATGAGCGAGATGACCTTGCAGCTGCATATTGTAACTCTGGACAGACTGTTGAGGTGTAAGTGGTCCTCCAGTTAGGGCACTGGTTCTTGACTGGGGTGATTTTGCCCAGGAGGGGACATGTGGCATTGTCTGTGGATGTTTTTGGTGGTTGCAACGCAGGGGTGCTCTGGGCTTCTAGTGGGTAAGGCCAAGGATGCTGCCAAACATCCGACAACGTACCAGACAGCCCCACGCAGCAAAGGCTTGAACTGTGGATAGGGCCACGGCTTGGCAACCTTGTACGACAGCAACAGCAACGCAGGTCTATTGTTATGTTTTCTTACTCCTCCAGACTGTGAACGTGCACATGTGCCACCTTGTCCCTGAAGTGTGGCAGTCTTTAGTGAAAATGTAATGGTGAGAATGCACTCGGCCCTGATCGTCTGACAACTCACGTTTGGACAAGTGTGCGTGTGCTAGCTTCACGTACAAGCCTGCGTGTCTGTGTGCAGCCTAGCTAGTTGCAGTTTTTACACACTGTGAGCTTTACTCATCTTTTAGAATTTTCCCGTGCCACTTTAGGATAAGCAGACAGCTTGAAGTTTGGCTCTTTTTAAGATTTTTTAGTAATGAGGGGTTCGGGGTCACTCGGTGTTAGAGGTACTGCTTGTGGACTTCATAAGTAGCATCAAGAATGAGTGAATTTCCTACTTTCTCTCTGTAACACAAAACTACGGAGAAGGAGAAAGGAAAATAGAATTTACACAGCGATGTTCACCTGAAGGTCACACAAATGTCCCTCACGTGGCGTCAGCCCGGTCACTGGGACTGGGACAGCACTGTGCGTGCAGACGCGTGACATCAACACCACTTGTATTTGGAATAAGAATGATTCTGTACTCATCCCACTCACTGTGTGGGGGGCACCACAAACAATGGGAGCTTCTTCATAATTGCACCTGAATAGAGTATCAGTAAACCCTTTCACCTGACACTGGCGTTCTCTAGGCAGCAGTTAATCAACATGACGGAACTCCTGGGAGCTGAGTTCCTGCTGTGTCTCTCAGAGGGCCTGTGTTTCCCTGCAAGGCTTTCTGCAAACGTTTGTCCACGTGAAATAAAGCCTTGATAGGGGCAGCCTGCTAGTCCGTCTGTTAGCCATGTCCATGAACTAACTGGTTTGGCTCATAATCAAGGCTTTTCTGATGATCCTGTATAAACTAATAGTCAAGTCATCTACAAAAATATCCAGTTCTTCCTAAGGGCTTGGTGTGGCACAGGTTGGAGAAAGATGGTCTTTGGAGAAGACATTCCCGAGGCTGGTGCCTGGCTGTTGCACATCTCTGGGGACGCAAGCAGTGCTCTGGTCTCCTGGCTCTGCCTTCCTGTGCAGCCTTCATCTCTGGGTCAGTGCCATAGGTCTCAGACCCAGGCTTCCACTGTCAGGTTGCGGGGCAGTGGAAAAGGGACTCTGAAGAGTCTGTAGGTCTCATTATCTGTGGTTGGACCACATCTCTGTCTCTGAATCAGTCACCCTGGGCAGGGCATCGTCCTGGCCTGGATTGAGCCATTTGGGTGTGGATTCAATGCCATGCGTGAGCTGGGATGCAAGACTGGGGTTCCCGGAAAGGAAACTAGTTGTGCAAAAAAATAGATCTTTGTCCCAACCCCGTCCTCTTCTGTAGAAGTGCCACTGGAACCAGTTTTTCTGCTTAAATTTTATGACTAAAAATCAATACCACTATCATTTTATATACAGATGATAGTATCTTATGTGGGTTCTTTTGTGTGTGTGCTTTTACCGTTGATCAGTATATTTACTTGATAAACCTTGACAAAGTTACCTTGGCAAAGTTACTCCTATCCGTTTGAGTTGCTACTGCAAGGAAGATTTGACCAAGAGATATAAGAGATAAAATGAACATAGTATATGAGTTGCTCTTTTTTATGGTTCCATAATAGGGTTAGAATATATTTTACCAATATTCAATTGGTGGCCATTTAAGTTTGCTGCTAGTTTTTCATAGAATTTCTGGGTCAGAAGGCATGCACATGTAAGTTTATATACATATATATATCTGCCAAACTGACCCTCCAAGTTGTAGTCTCATCAGTAAGATGTTATAAAATTTGTTTCCACATGCTCTGCAGTCTCTGAAAAATTTTGTGAACTTGGTGAAGTGTATATGATAATTTTCATTATGCATTAGAATTGCCACTCTTGAAATTACCTCGCAGTCATAGGACTAGTAAGGACTTGATCTGGACTAGAACTCAAATCTTCTACACCTGGTGTTCTTTCAGTTAACTGAAACTAAAAAATATTTCTTTAATTTTACTTTATTTTTTTCTTATACCTTAATGCTTGGAACTAATTTAATGGTCTACTCTGCAGAAAGTCAGATTATATTTGTCCAACTTTTTCAGTGGGAATTAATAAAATAGCCAATTAACCTCTATTGTGATTGAAACTCTTCATTGTGTAGGTGACATTAACTTACATTATACCAGGCCAAAAAAGAAAAAATCATTAGCTTCGAGATTTCAACACATTTTAGTGTTCAGCTGTTTATCAACCTCATGCATAGCAGATGATCTCTCAACCACTGAAATTATACTATGTGACGAATCTGCAAAGATTTTGCTGAATAAGCCAAGGAAGTTTTTACATTAAAAGACACCTTCTGCAGTTAACTTCTGCTCATTAAAGCTTGGAACAATTTGAATGATGATGGAGTGAGCATATTTTTGAGGCTGATTCATTAAGATTTACCAAAAATATCTTATTAAAGAGTGTCATTTACTTCTGCTTCTTTTAGTTGGGCCCTTCCATTGGCTGTGATATTTCATTCTTCGTTTTCCAGATTGGTGTCAGTGAATTTATGCCAGCGTTATTTATGATATGCTTGAAGATTTCTGTTTTTGAGACGCAGCTTGATTTAAGTACGCATGTGGAAAATATTTTGAGCTAGTTAAAACACTTTTTTAATAAAATTTTAAGTGTGTTAGAACACATCACTTTTAATCAAGTTTTATTAAAAAATAGTTTTAGGGACGGACTGGAACCTGTTCCTTTTAGACAGGTTGCAATTCAACACGTAGGTAGAGAGAAAATAACCTATAGATCTCACGATGGGTACTTCGGCTCTCTTCAAAGTTCAAACAGGAATAAATGTGGACAAATTTACTTTCTGTGACTTAGTTATCTCTCTTTTCATCAGCTGTTCTAAACTATCAATTTAAATCTAGGCATGAGAAGTAACAGGCACTGGGAAAAGGTTTTGGATCGTAAAAGTAGCCCTGGTCTTAGCTGAACCGGATTTCTTAGTAAGCAGTTTCCCAGCGTCACCCGCTGAGACTCTGCTGTCCTGCGCTCCTCCTGCCACTGCGTGTTGCTGCTTTCCTCCCAGCACTGGTTGGACTCTGCGGTCCAGTGAGCGTGTGTTTGCTTGCTGCTTTCTTCTGCTCTAATGTGAGCCCGGGGGGCTGGGTCTGTTTGTTTTTCATCTTTCTATTCGAGATAAGGCCTGGCACATAATTGGGATAAATGTGGAATTCAACTGATCTTGGCAAAATAATATCCTGTGAAAAATTGACAAGTTACTCTATTTCATAATCGTAGCCACTGAAAGCGATTTCTTAGATTTTCATATTGTTTCAGTGAATCACTTTTTACATAAAAGGATCCCATGTACTTGTTAATTTTGGCTACAGAGAATCATTTCGTACAGTCTGAGGGTAATTATTAATAGTTTGCCATCTGTTTCTAAGCCATATTTTATACATGAGATGATCTTTCCATTTGAGATTTTGATGATTTTGAACTTTTAGGGTTTGTTATTGTCTAAAATGTGCAGAATATGCTAATCTTATGCAGTTGATTCTGTGGCTTAGTTTGAATTTGGGTGTCTTTCCTTATAAGGAACTGAGTGTTGTTGGTAACTGACAAAATGAGATGTCCGTCTCAGAGATCAGGCTTTGCCTTTCTAGCACACAAGACTTTATAGATTATATTTTTGTTTTAGTCTTTACCTGAAGATATGTTTATTGATTTCAGAGAGAGAGAGAAAAAGAGAGTGAGAAACATTGATTGGTTGCCTCCCACACATGCCCCAACTGGGAATTGAACCCACAACCTAGGTATGCGCTCTGACCAGGAATTGAACCCACAGCCTTTTGGTGTACGAGACAACCCTCCAACCAACGGAGCCACACAGGCAGGGCTAGGCTGTATTTTAATTCTAACAAAGATGGAGGAAGAGGACTTGTATTTATTTATTTTCGTTTTCCTGTTTACCTCCCTTTATAGCCTGTTGCCCTCCCCTTTATATAACATGATCATCAAAATTTCCCTTATGTGCATTTAGAACCACATCAAAGTGCTGTAATTACTTGTTTTCACTTAGAGTTGACATCCAGTGTTATTTTGTGTTAGTTTCAGGTATCCAGCATGGCGGTTAGACAATCATATACTTCACATTACCTTAAAATTTCCAGTGCCTGCCTGGCCCCCTGTGGGATTACTACCATATCACTGACTGTCTCCACTGTGCCGGACTTTCCATCCCTGTGACTATTCTGCACCTGCCAGCCTGTCCTTCTCACCCCTCCCCCGCCCTCCAGTGCCCTCCACCCCTCTGGCAGCCACGTGCCGGGACTCTTGTTTATTGAGTGCTGACTGTGTTCCAGTGTTGTGAGGAGCACTGTGTGTGCTTATTAAATCATTAATTGCCTGATAATCCACGTCAGAGTCGATGTGATCCTCACTCACAAATGAAAGAGCTGAAGCACAACAGGAATATCTTTTTTGGCCACTTGCCCTCTGTTTTGTTTCTGATACGGATCAAAGAAAAGAGTTCACCTGTAGATTAGTGGAAAACACAGCCCTGGCTGGCGTAGCTCAGTGGATTGAGCGCGAGCTGCGAACCAAAGCATCGCAGGTTCGATTCCCAGTCAGGGCACATGCCTGGGTTGCAGGCCACGGTCCCCAGCAACCGCACATTGATGTTTCTCTCTCTCTCTCTTTCTCCCTCCCTTCCCTCTCTAAAAAATAAATAAATAAAATCTTTAAAAAAATACAGTGGGACTTTTGTCAATTATGGTCAATATGGTCAATTAGAATCCTTTACGATAGCCTACCTGTTATTAAATACCTGGAAATTTGGAGGTAGATGTTGTAAACTCTCTTTTAAATGTGTAGTGAAATTTGCAAAAAGGCAAGGGGATTTCCTCAGTGCCGTAGAGTGAAGAAGCAGTTTAGAAGAATAGTTGGTTTCCTCTGAAGGGGCTGGGGCCCAAGGTCTTCACTGATCTGTGTGACGCAGTAACGCTTGTCTTACCAGCTGTGTGGGAACAGGAGGCAAGGCTCTGGTCTGTCGGGGTGAGGACCTAGAACCTCAGACACCTCTGCATGCTCTCTCATCACCCAGAATAAAAATAAGGTTTGATCTTAAGCCGTTGGGTAAATAAAGTGTGTTATAGAAAGGATGGGAGAGGGAAGTGAGGCCAAGAAACAGACATTTCTAGGAAAACATTTCATAATGTTTTTCATAACACCAGCCCTAAATGGAATGTACCTGAAACATTAAAAAAGGGAGACAGAGTTTTGATTGGCTCCCAGGGATGCTGAGGACAGCACCTTCCTCCTAAGAGGAGAAGAGGAGGAGGCAGGAAGGAGAGGTGCCCCGTGCCCTGGCTCTGTCCTTGTGTCTGCCCCATGTGTGTGTGCTGTGGCACCTGCAGCCACACCAGCTGGGTGGGAAGTGATCTGAGCAGGGAAGTGTGACTGTCAGAGTGCCTGCTTTTAACGTTTACCATTTGGAAGCTGTTGTTCTCAGCTTCCTGCATTCACGTGGTTTGTTTTCTTTTCTTTTTCCCCCCCTATGTGAAGCTCTTTGCCGAGCCTGTGCTGACGGAGGGGCCAACCGCTTGTATGACGTCACGGACGGAGAGAGGGAAAGGTAAGCATCTCCCAGGCAGGTCCGCGACACCTCGACTTCTGCTCTGCGCTTGGCTCTGCCCTCTCCCAGTAAGTGGTGACTGTTCCTCTTCCTTCAGGATCCCAGGGAGACGGTGAGAGGTGGGCACTTCGCCGTGTTGTGTGATTGCTTTGAATGGTGTCTGTTAGTGAAACTAGGCCAATCATGTTCTTACTTTTTAAAGAAACTATTCTGCTACTTCCAAATCCTCAGTAAGTAGCATTATCAAATACCGGTATTTGTGAAGCTTTTAAACATTAACTACTATAAAACTTCCTGTGGCAATTGGAATTGAAATGCAATTTACATGGATGGAACTGGTTTCCTGCACGCAGAACACAAGTTCTGCTGTAGAAGACGTGAAATTTTTATATTTGGTGTCGAGCAAAGCTCAGTGCAATTTCCTCTTAGTTACTTCTGAGTTATACACACACACACACACATATATTTTAGGAGATGAATAATTTATTTCTTAAGGATTTGTTATGTGTGCTGTCTGGCGTTCCTGATCTTTGCATGGTGAGCTATTTTTAGAAAAAAAGGATACATCGATGAAAGCAAAATTTAAAGCTAACTCATTGGCAACATGTTTATAGGCGAACGTCTTGGCAAACACAAGAATTTATAGTCTATATAAGTAGGCTAGCTGTGAAATTTAGTTTCACTTCTATCATATGTTATTAAATGTGGTGAAATGTTTCAAGTTTGAGAAATTACCTCCATGCAAAAAAATTAAATGAAAATATTATGCAATATAAGTGCGAATTAAATATGTGTATTTTGAAATGATGTAAAATACATCTTGATGGCATCAGATTTTTTAACGTTCGGTTTGTGCAGTTGGAGCTGCTTTTTGAAAGCAGCTGGCTGCTTACAGGAGGATGGCCCGTGTCCTCGAGGCTGGGCATGCTAGTGTCCAGGGTGGAGTGCTTTGTCAAAGAATGTAGCCCTAGTGGCTTCCTAGGAAATGATTTAAATTTGTGACGTTTTGTGCTTCTTTTGTTTTTAACTGAATGGATTCCTCTGACTGTATTCAGTAAGACCTGACGTGGACAGTGTGTGAGAAGATACTCAAGTACGGGTTGTAAAAAGTGCCGAGGCCAAGTTAGTTCCGGGCCCAGCGTAATGCCCATGGGGAGGTGATGGACTGGGTGGTGTTTGTTCCTGGCGGAAGCGTGCTTGCTGGCAGGCGATCTTGGCCTGAGCACTAGTTCTCTGATGGCCGGTGAACGTGGTTCTATAAACAGGAGCTGTGGAGGGGCGTGACTCAGTGCTTCCCACCTGCTCCTTGATCATAAGGGCATCTTGCATGCTTGTGAAAAAAATATATTTCTGTGCTGGTTACTTTTATTGGATTGGGCTGGACAGGGGTGAGAGAGAGAACACACAGCACTAGTTCACATGTAGAAGCAGGAGAGATTACCGGGCTGGGGAAGTGAGCATGGCTGGTCCTGAAACTTCAAAACCATCGTTTCTGATGTGCCTTAACACGTTTATAAGTAGCCTCATGGAAGTCTTCCCAGAAGATTTATCTAATAAAGATGTTCAGTAAGAAAATATACTTCGAGTTGATTTTCTAGTTGTAATAATGTAGTTGCCTTGATTCCCTCTCTGATACTTAAGAATGTGGCTGTCCTGAACAAGGGTTGAGTTTCTGAGTCTCTGACAGGGCGTTGAGGGAAGCTAACTGCCCCATGGGGGATTAAACCTTTGCAATAAATCTTACTAAATCCAGACCCTCACTTGCGAAACTGATTGGATACAGGTAACTAAACGTGATTCCTATTAATTGTGTTTTTTAACAGAAGGGCTTCGAGATGAAAAAGGAAGACAGTGTTCATGAGTTTTAACAAGCCAAGTATGACCTGTGGCCCCGCCTTGGTGGTTCTTGCCGGTGTGTTTAGTGTGTCTGCGTCTGCAGTGCAGTGCTTGTAGCTGTGCAGTAACACGTGAGCGTTTGGAATCGGCTCCTGTGCAGGACACCGCGAGATGCTCACACACTAGCATGGGTGGAAGGAGGGCCGATGCGGGCAGGAACAGAGGGACAGAGCTGAGGCGATAGTCAGCGCTGCCGGAGGTCTGGTTCCCCTGCTGCATGCAGCCCTCCACTCTGCCTGTCGGAAATGGTTGTCTCTGTTTCAGCCCTGGAAATGGCCTCTCTCTCTTCACTGGGGGTTCTTTTTGCGTTGAGAAGTCCTAAATGTTCCTTTCTTATTGTGAAAACAGTGCTGTGGTGATTTGAATATGCTAGTGAGTTGGGAGGACCAGAGGAAAATACAAATCACCTGTGATGTCACTAAGTCACACAGACTTGCGCCGAGTGCCCCTGTTGGCTCTGTCCTGAGGACGGACAGAAACACGACGAGCTTTTCTCGTGAAAGTGGACACAATCTCCCTTAGGCCTGGGAAGTGCCTGGGAATATTGGATATTCTATAAATATTGGTTAAGAAATGAATATTGATGGTAGTCACTCTGCTTTTTCTTCCCATAAGGTTTTGAGTGACTTTGATTAATAGCCCTTATATTTTGGATAAACGGATGGCCTCTGCTCCAAGAGCTGACAGGTCCTGGTTTGGGTGTGTGTTCGGTCCTTACGCCAGACTGAGGCAGGGTGAGACCAGTCAGGAAAACAGAATGGACATCGCCAGTAACAAGGGGATCCTAGTGTTGGCTGTGGACATGACAAAAAAGGAAGAAATTTTAGGAGGATTCAGTCTTTGTAGTGTATTCTAGGATTCTTAATTGACTGTTTTCCTAAGCCCAGATGTCTCTGTGGGGCGATAAGGTGGGATATCAGGTGTATTGGCCAGTACCCCCGGTTCTACCCCCAGTTCCACAGCTGCAACCTGCCACTGCCCGAAGCCTCACGTTTACTTTCTGGTGATTCAGAAGTCCTGCGGTGTCCTCCTAACATCCACCTCCCGATTCTCCCAAGTCAGTGAAACACACCGCTGGTCGAACCGGATGGTAAGCATGGCCCGGCCCCACTCGTCAGAACAATCACAAGCTGTGGAGATGGGGAAAAATACGAGAAAAGCAGGGTGAGATAGATTCTCTAAGGAAATTTTATGGAGCAGATTTTTCTTTCTTGCTCATCACCAATAGGCATTGGAGGTTTGTTTTGTTTTTCTACTGATGATTTTATTGATACTCATTTAGTTCAGGAAAGTGAAAATCGTCCACATCAAAGAATAATGAAAGATTATTACTTGTGTGCACCTTGTAAATAATGATGAATCTGGGAGGGCTAAGCCTCTCCCCCTGCAGCAGCCGCCGCTCCCCGACCCTGCCCCTCTTCCTGTCTCTGCCCTGGGGACAGGGGCTCCAGGAGAAGAACCAGCCAGGGCCTGAATGTGGTCACCTGTGGCAGTGCTACCTGCCTTTTCCACCACAGGGGAGGTTGAGAGCAAGCAGACATACAGAGAAGTGTACAACATCTGATGTCATACGGACCAGTGAATTGTCTCCAAGGGGAGCATTCTGAGGCCGCCGGTCCTGAGATCAGCGCGTAGAATATTGGCGGCGGCAGCGCAGGCCCCTCCCGCTCCTTCCCGTTGGTGTCTCCCCTGACACCGCTAGTGTGAGATTAATTTCGCCTATTTTTGGGCTTTATAAAATAGAATCGTAATATGTTGAATTTTGAGCATATGGGCCTTTTTGGGGGGAAGAGGGTATAGAATTCATATTTCTCTGAACCTGACAAAGGATCAAGAAAGACTGGCGTAGGATCTCAGGGGAATTACAGCCTCACCAGTGATGGTGAGGGGCAGAGGGAGTGAGGGACTCAAGGGTTACAGACTAAGAGTTGTTCAGAAGCCAAGCAGACTCACCAGATCAAGGGCACAGCCAAGGAGTTTGGCCATATGGGAGAAGTCGTTTATATTGATCATTCTTTTTTGAAAATAATGCCTTTAAAGATAGGTAAACATTTGTAAACCATAGTGTATTAGAAAGTTAAGGTAAACTGACCAAATTTTTTTTTTTTTTAATTAAAAAGAGAGTTGTGGTATGAGAATAACACAGGGTCTCTTTAGAGTAAGATTGTAGCGTTTCACTTGTCTTTCATTCATTCATTCACTGAATTCTTTCTGTGGTTAAACATTTTGATAGTTACTACATAAAATATACAGTTCCTGCTCTCAAGAAACTTGCAGTGTAACGGAAGAGGAAATTAGCCTTCAGCATGCTGGACTATAGAGCACATAAGGGGAAGATTCTAGTTCAGCATGACAGGCCCTGTGCCACAGGGGGCGCGGGGGCGGGGGGTGCAGTTAATGCAGAACCAGGACAGCTGGTCCCTTGTGTCCTGGGTAAAATCTAAACCCATTCATTGCCTTGAGAATCAGGGCCGGCTCTCACTCGTTTTCCCGCCATGCCCCGTTTCCTCTCTGCCTTCTCCCAGAGCCCTCCCTATCACTGCCTGGGCGAGGGCCCTTCTCAGGCTGACCTTCAGCTGTATGCATCAGCACTGCCCGCCGTCCATTCCTGTCGGCTGCCACCCTCTGATCAGTCAGTGCGCACAGATCCCACGCCCCACTGGCCCTCCGATGATGGTTTGCACCGCACGTACGTGCTGGCCTTTCTGGCGCAGCCCGCTCCGTGAAGCTCGGCCCGGCTGAAATGCTGCCTGCCCCCCAGGACTCGCTCCTCCTCCAGCCTGATGGGACACGACATCACTCACACTGTGATAATAGCTTAAATTGCAGTGTCAGGCTCAGGTTGCCTGATTTAGAGCTGTGAGGACTTACATCCTTTACTGGGTTATAAATTCGTAGTGGTCTCTGGTCCCTTAACTTTGCATAATCCTTTATAATTATTTACTTTCTCATTTTGTCTTGTGATTTACCCATGTGTAGATGTTCCTGATCTCTGCATGGTGAACTCCTTCGAGGCAGGGATTGTAATTAGGAAAGTTAATTAACTTTCCTTACATTCCTCATAATATCTAGAACACTAATGAGCACCCGCAAATTTATTGAATTAGTGATTTTTTTCATCAATCCCTTAGCAAAAATGTCACAAAGACTAAGCTTCTTTTTCAGCCAGGGTTTCTAAGCTATAATATCAGCTGTTGGAAGTATCTTGATGTAGAGAAGAAAATTTGGATAATTTTATGTCTTATTAGTATGTATAAACCACAGCATCTTACACCTAAAAAGATTACACATTTTATCTGAAATCATGTATAGGAATAGTTCCACTTTATTTGTAGAAAGTCAGTGCGTTCTAATTTCTTTCAGAATGAGCCTCTTGTCATGAAACTAAGATCTTTGTCTTTGAATTCATTGGTATTTGTAGAACAATATGAATATCAGTGCTGAATCTGAAACTTTTTTTAAATTGTGATTTTGTGGGACATAGAGACTCTCAAACCCATCAGCATAATAGTCCCACATATTGCTATGAATTTTGGTATCATTAAAGGGCACGAATTTGAAATGGGGGTGAGCATTGTTTTTCGGTCAGTGTTCTCATTGTGATTGATGAATATCATCTCTGAAATGTGATGTCCTGCAGAAGATTATTTTTGTATAAATGTCGTTCTAGGTTAGCTCAGAATTTCAGGCATTGCTTTTCTGTTCAACATAAAAGCTGAGCCCCCAGCAGAATCTCCCTGGATTCACACAAATGAGCATTCAGTTGAACGTGCAGTGACGGGGGTGGGGTGAGGAGAGGAGAGCCCGTGGTGCTCAGACAGAGAGCGAGGCTCATTCTTGCTTTCTCATTCCTCTCCGTTCATTTTCTTCTCGTCACAGTTGCCACTTTCTAGCGCTAAACATCCTTCCAACTTCCTTGTTAGTAAATGGATACCACTCTTCAGAGTGATCACGTGGGAAGAGAGGATGCCTGTTGTAACTCTAACTCGAAAATTAACTATGTCCCCCAAACCAATTTCAACATATAATTTAAATAAACTGAATAAGGTGGGAGGCTTGCTGTTAAAAATTAGCTTCCAAAGACTTTATCAATAGAATTACAGCAGGCGTCTGGTAGCAGGAATGTGATACATCCTTGAAGAAATCAATGGCTTGTCCCTTGGTCTGCCTGTGAGTAACAGTTTTGCTGTCTGTCCATTTCACTGCAGGTGGCTGTAGCCTCCCCAGTACTGCCCCCTGCCCCACCCTGCCCCGGGCTCCCCACTGCCCCAGATTGGGAGTCGGGTGCTGAGAGGGCGTGCAGGACTCACTAGTTAGGTCAGGGCTCAGAATCTGAATCAGAATCTGTGACGTGATTGCTGTGAGACACCTGGCACGTAGTCTCACTTCCTAGGGCTGTAGTTTCTTCATCGCTGACATTTCAAGGGGAGGCCACTCCCTCCTGAGGTAGTCAGAGAAGTCTCCATGAGGAAACCCATTATTTCGGCTGGTTATACCAGATCTGGAGAAGCTGGAAGAACAGAGGGTGGCCTTTCAAAGCTGTAGTATGATGAATGATGGAAGAGTTGAATCTGCATATGATGCAGTTTCAGACAATAGCTGTAAGTCTTCTTGTCACAGCTAATATTCTGCTTACGGTAATTGTGCAACTTCTTAGAAAGGTAGCAGGCACTTTGCATATTGTGGTTGGACTGAAGACATATAGTGTTCAGCTTCTCTGGTTCTTTTTGGTTTTTAATCAGCTTGTCAGGTATAATTTCATACAATAGAATGCATTCATTTTAAGCCTGCAGTCTAATTAGTTTTGAGTGCTATGCAGTTTTATCTACCACCATAGTCAAGGTTAAAACATATCCATCACCCAAAGGGTTTCTTCCTGTCCCTTGGTAGTCAGTCCCCAACATCCACACTGGCTCCTGCAGCCTTCTCCAATGTCATGTACATAGAGCCCCACAGTTTGTGGTCTGCCGTGTCTGACTTTTTCACTTACCGAATGAATGCTGTTGAGATTCATCCATGTCATTGTATCGGTGTCTTTGTCCCTGTTCAGTGCTGAGGAGTGGTCGTTAATGGTACACTGTAGTTCTGTTTGTTTATTCAGTGCAGTTGGTGGATGATTCTTAAGAATTGTCCTTTTAGTTGGAATCTGTTATTTTTTCAAGTACGTCTTTGGTGGGGAATGTTAGATTTTTTAGTTAGAACCCCCCCCCCAAAAAAAAATCAAAATTGAGCCCTGGAGATTGTATAAATAGTAGCAGTGGTTCCTATATAAGGCCTGTATTTTCTGTATTTTAATGAAAATTCTGCAAAAGCCTGCTCGGTAGTGTGAAGTTTTTATGGGTAAGGTAATAAATGTAAAACCATCATGGAATAAGTCAATGTTAAGTATCCACACATACGTTGTGATCTTGATGAACTCCAGTATATGTGATGGTTGATTTCAGTCTCCTGCAACTATAGTTTTCT
The DNA here is from genome assembly GCA_004024845.1 of Tonatia bakeri. NCBI lineage: Eukaryota > Metazoa > Chordata > Mammalia > Chiroptera > Phyllostomidae > Tonatia > Tonatia bakeri. The sequence goes on along the minus strand of PVIA01002947.1, from coordinate 119,197 downwards.
CGGTGACTTAGATTTATTTTAACTAATGTTCAAGCATTTAATGGCATAGTCGAAAAATGTACTTTCAGTATGCTTTGCCATATGCAGGGGCGGCCACAAGTGGGCTCACGGTCCCACTGTGACATTCTCCTGAGTCAGTAAAGCTATTGTAATAATCAAATCCTGTATGTCTCCCTCCATCTGAACGACTGAAAACCACTTTTGCTCACCTCACACAGGAAGGAAACGAATATGCGCTTTGCTTAAGGAAAGCCAAAAGTCTTTGGTTTAGCTTGATTTTTAGAAGCCTGGCCTTAAGCAACATCTACTCCCTAGCTTTGGCCAGTTTCTATTAAAAAGTATTTATGAAATCAAATTACTGAAGTCCGTAAGCAAGCCAACACTATTGGATCTTTAAATCAAAGTGATGGAAGGTAAAAATGATTAGCACATTTAAAAGGAAATTTATACTGAGGTCCTGGTATTAAAGAACCCTACATGGCAAACTCTGAGGACATATTTATCTTGAATTATTGATTGAATTAGTTTAGTGATATATTTCAGTCTGTTGGTTATCAAATGCTGTAAATCAGAGATCTCAAAGCTACCCACGCGGAGCTCTGAATCATGTTGGGTGTAGGGGGGATGTGTATGCGTGGATGCTGTGTTTGTCAGATCACGCATGGAGCCAAAATAAATTTTCAGCATGAGATCACTTTCAGCCACTGCAGAAAGTCTTCTTACCACTAAATTTAATCAGAGGCATTGTTCTTTCTGGCTAGCCCATGGTGTACAGTTCATTTATGAAGAAAACCCTTTTCCCTTCCTGACTGTGGATAGGGTCTTCAGAAGTAAATGACCTTCAGAAGATTTTAAAAAGGAGCCTGGGTCATATGTCAAAAGTTTTGAGTAATACATAGCTCCTTTAATTTTACTTATTTAAAAAAAATTGCATTGTTTTAGGACTTGTTAATACGCTCTAAGAGTCATGTTTTTCACCACATTTTGGGCTTGAAATCAACATATTATTTGATTGCTGTGTTAAAAAGTAAATACTGAGAGCAGTCACTCTATCCCGTGTGTGTGTATGTATGGGTATATATTTGTGTGTATATATGTGTATATATATGCACACCTCATATATGTGTGTGTATAATTTTCTGATTTCCATATGTGTTTAAGTGAATGCATGTCCATGCATGCTTGCACGCACACACACACCTAGGTATTCCTGCATGGTTTTCTTGTTATCACATTTTAGATTTGTGTGATTGGACCAAGAGTAAGCAGAATAACTCCAACAGCAAGAGGGAGTATGATTTGTTGACACATCATTATAGGACCTGAAATTTGAGTTGATGATGACATCGTACCTGAGCTGGCGATGGCCTTCCTATGGTCAGGGCACAGAATAGGGACAGTGGGAATTCAATTTAAACAAGAGCTAGTTCACACATTTCATGGGCAATAGCCAGTGACAATTATACCGTGAAGAGCTGTGAACCATGACAGGCAGTCCTGGGCCAGAGGTCAGAGAGCTGTTGGAGACTGCAGGTCTTGAAGACTTCATTTTTGCCCCTGTAGCCAGGAACATGCTGAATTATCTCAGAAAGGGTATTTAAAATACAGCAGCAAACATTTTACTACCCGAGAAAATCATCGTGTGTGTACATATAGCAGATGTATATGTATGCATGTGTGTATATATTATATATTACGTGGTTAACTCTGGGCGGTATATATCTTAAGTAGAAGACAGCCAGAGAAAGTCAGAGGAAGGGAACTTGAATGTTGACAAGAGGGCATTAATCCTTAACTGTAAGGGACTAGAATAAACAAATCATGAGTGTTAAAAATGTTGACTTACTTTCTAAAGTGTGATTTAGAATTCCAATGAGCACTTAAGATTTGGGCCCTGGTAGTTTCTATAAACATAGGTAGGGAGAGCCAAATGCAAACACAAACACAAACAAAACCAAGAAACGCCCCCGAATACCCATGGACACCATGGCTCTGGCCGCCAGTGCTGGTCTCCTGCCCGAGGACAGCGCAGTGTTGTCCATTCCTCTCCTGTGGCCTTCCGCTGCCACAGCCTCCCTGACTTAATGCTTCCTGCGACGTGAAACGCCCCAGTTAGGGCATTCTTTTGTTCCTCACTTTCTTCATGACAGTGAAAGGGATAGTTTTCTGCGTGCAGATCAGTGATAAAAAATACCTCTCGTGCAGTCTGAGAAAGTTAACGTTCTGCCCAGGTTCCTAAAAAGTATAGTGTGCGCTTCCTTAGTTTCATAAAAGCCTGCCAATCAAACATTCTGTATATTTCCCCTGACTTCATATTGTCTTATTTTTTTCTAAGTAAACTCTTTTGCATCCCACTTTTATGATTCATGATTTTGGGGGGTATTCATTTTTTAGATATATTTTGCTTTTTAAAAAATTGCTACTATCAGTGAAATCTGGCCAAGACAAGTTTACGTTACCCAGTGTGGCCTGCGTCTCTGTTCTTGAACTCGAATCTTCATGACCCTTGAGTAAGAGAATACATTTTTTTTTATTTCTAATAGTGTAAAAATGTTTCATTAGTTTAAATACACAGCTTTGCTTTGAGAATGCAATAATACAGCATTTTACAAGATTTCCTTGATTTGTCTTAAGATAAAATTTCTTCAGATTTAGTTCTATTATTAAAAAATTAAGACAAGTTTATAGACAGAAAAACTTTTCTGACCTGAAGCATAGTGGTTAAAAAGGCAGCTGAAGCTTAGGAGCTTAGGACGCCTTGTTCTGTGGACAGCTCTCATGCTTTTTACTTCATGTGAAACTCACTCACTGATCACTAGGGGCCTCTACTGGGCATTCGGTTTTGTCCTGCCAGGCTGTGCGTTAGCGGGTTATTAGTGGCTGGAGAGCAGGCCTGTGTGTCAGGAGCCAGAAAAACACCTTTCTGTCACTGTCACATTGTGCCAGTCAGTGACAAGAACATGTTCACATGATGGTGTGGCCTTATGAGACCTAGTACCAGCCAGAGGGCATTTGCAGTGAGTCCCTTCCAAGTGGCATTCGTTCTCCACAGTGGGAGAAAGGGTTCATGTCACATGCTGCACTGATGCGGCTGATGCCACTAACAGGGTGGATCCAAGTTGGAATCCAGGTGGCAAAGGCCACCAGAACCAGAGGTGTGTTGGACACATCACATAGTACAGTCTGAACCACACTGTCCTCGGTGGTTCTGTTGTAAGTAAAACAGTGTTGAAGTGATTTGTAATGCAATCATAATTATAAATACAGAAATAAATTCAGTGGACCAAATCTGTATCCTTCAGTATTTACCTTTTTAAAAATAATTACATATTCCTTGGGATGTGGCAGGGAACAGAATGTCCAAGTTCACTGAACTTTTGCAGAGATAGATAATGTCACACATAATTAAGCTAGAAAGTACATTACTGGTGACCAAGGAGGACAATTGAGCAGGAGGAGAGGGAGCACGTTTTGTTGTAGAGTGGGAGCAGTTAAAGTTAGGGGACGCTGCGCTGAGAGAGTGACGTTTCTGAGTTAGGTCCTGCGCCAGGTGAAGAAGCAAACCCTCGGCTGCCCAGAGGCAGGGCCTTCCAGGCCTGAGAAGGGCACTAGTTCACTTTTGCCAAGTAGCAAACCATCCGATGCCCAGTGGCTCTAAACAGCAGTGTTTTAGTGGAGTTCGCAGTTCTAAGGGACAGCTTGGCGGATCCTGTGGGCTCACTGGTGTCAGTCGTGTAGGTCAGGTCAACACTTGCTGATGACGTCAGCAGGTGGACAGGACTTGCTGTCATGTTGGCAAGTTGGCTGCCTGTAAGGTAAGCTGGGCCACCTGACTTTTCTCTCTCATCTGGAGTCTTTCAGTCTCAGCCTCAGGCTTGCCCATCACCATTCTCATGGCAACTGAGGAGGGTCCCAGGAGGACAGAGAGGGGCTGCAGCTGCATGCAGGCCCCGTGCACACCTGCCACGCCATCGTCATTGCTTCTGCATTCTGTGGAATAGAGCAAGTCTCAAGGTGAATACAAATCCCACCTGTGGGAATAGACTTGCATTGACACCTCTTGATGGAAGCGTCTGGAAAGTCACATTGTAAAGGAATATGGATGGATGGAAATGAGAAAATAATTATGGATAATTTTACACACATGCTACACATGTGGATGATGAGGAAGAAACTTGTTAGAGGGACTGGTCAGTGAGGCACCTGAGGGTCATCTCATCGGGCCTTTGTCGGTAATGCGAAGGCTTCCTCTCTGGGAGGTGGGAAGGCGTGGGGGGGATGTTGAGAAGGGGGGTGATGCCACATGTCTCATCAAAGTTGTAGCATGGGAGATGGGAAGAAAGAGCCAGGTTTAGAGTATATCCTGAAAGAGGAGTCTGTAGAACTGGCCGACAAACCATTTACGGTGAGGAAGAACAAAGATTCAGGGGCAACTGAGGATTCGGGCCTGAATGGCTGGAAAAAGTTGATTTTTTATTTGATGAGATTGGGACATCTGTAAGAGGAGCCGCTAGGTGAGGAAAAGCGCAGAGATTTAGTGGTACAGGTGCCAAGTCTGCTGCTTACCGTACATCCAATGTTGAGCAGTTCGCTGAATAGATGAATCTGGAGATGAATGTGGGGGAGGTGAGCTTCAGAGCTGTCAGTTTATAGAGGGCGTTTAAAGCCGTGCATCTTGGTAGGAAAACCCAGTAAGTACAGACAGAAAAGAGTTTATAGAGGGCGTTTAAAGCCATGCATCTTGGTAGGAAAACCTAGTAAGTACAGACAGAAAAGGAAAGGGGTTTAGGCACTGAGCCCTGGACACTGAACTGTTAAAAGACCCAAGTGAGGTGTAGGAACTACCAAGTGGACGGGGATGGATAACCAGTGAGTTACAGGTAAAACCAGGAAATTACACTCCTTAAATCAACTGAAGGAGAATCAAGAAGTAGAGAATGACCAATTGTGTTCAATCCGTTTGACAGATAAAATTTGAGTAACATGGGAAAATTGGCCATTGGATTTAGCAATATGGCAATACGGAGTCTTTGGAGATTGAGAATGTAAAAGCCATACATATACATATACATATACATATACATATACATATACATATACATGCACACACATACATATATACACACACACATATATATGAATGTATTAAGATGTTTAAGTTTCTTTTTTGTGTGATATCTTTTGTCTATTTGATTCTTCTTTTGTGATTTTATTTCTATTTGAATAAACTATTGATGTCAACTCTACTTGAAGATAGTTACCCTTTGTATTTCATTTAAATGTTTTCTCTGTGCCCTAGTTGGTGTGGCTCAGTGGATTGAGCACCGACCTGCAAACCGAAGGGTCACAGTTCCATTCCCAGTCAGGGCACAGGCCTAGGTTGCAGGCCAGGTCCCCAGCAGGGGGTGCGTGAGAGCAACCACACATTAGTGTTTCTTTCCCTCTCTTTCTCCCTTCCCTCCCCTCTGCCTGAAAATAAATAAATAATCTCTAAAGAAATGTTTTCTCTGTTATGCCTTTGACCTTTAGTAATGAATGGTATTCATCGTCTTCCGGTTCTGTGACTTCGAGGTGACGTGTACGTAAGAGCCACCGCCATCTGATTGAATACTTTTCTGCGAGACAGACATTTTTACGTTCTGTGGAGATCTTCGCCGGCTCCAGTCCCTGTCTTTTAAGATCATGGTTCACACATCCAACTATAGCAGATAAAAGCAGCAAGATAAAAACAGAAACTAGCAAGGATAGGAAATAAAGTATTTGCTTTAGCAGGGCAGCATATACCTTAAGAAATTCTTCTATTGTCATTTTCTTCAGTAAGGTTTAAGTTCCTGCTGGGGGGAAAAGAAGGGTTAAAAACACCACTAGCAGACTCGTTAGCTAGGCAGCTTATTACGCTTGGGGACAACTTGGGAGGAGCAACAGCCCATTAGTGGCCCTATTGGCATTTATCTGTCTTATTGGATTCTGTGTGCTATGTATGTCTCTGCTGAGTCACAGAGAGAAGCACGAAACAAAGAAATTACACAGAGTAAATCACTATCAGCAAGCTAGCCTTTCATATTGTTAAGGTGAAGGATTGGCATCACCGGTATATATACTTTGGGTCTCTCTTGTGTTTGTAAATAAGAAAAGATGAAACCTTCCACTCTGCACCATTAGCATCATTCTCCTCAGTACCCACAGCATTGTCTGGCACAGACCTGCACCTTCCCTGCCTCCTGCTGCGGCAATGACCCCATAACTTAGACTCACTAGTCAAACAGCCTGAGTCCTCTCTCATTCCTTCCTGCTCCCCCTCCAGCCTCCTTTGGAAAACAATTACTTACAGCTGAGGGCAGCTGCGATCTCGGAAATGAGGAAGTGGCCTTTATGGTGTGCTGTGCTCTTCCGCCACTTCAGACCATCTCTCTGCCTCTTACGTCTCCCTGCTTTTCTTCTTCCCATTGCCTGAGCGTGGACATGGTTTGTATCTCTCATCCTCTCCTTATGATCTCACTCGTTTATAACTTTTCACACAGTATCCATTGTTACGAAGCCTTTCTGTCTCTTTTTCTTACTCACTGACTCTCCTGAACCTGGCTCTTTCTGGTTCTTTTATTTTATTTTTTCCTAAATTTTTAGAAATTTTATTGAATTTATTCAGGTGACATTGGTTAATAAAATGACACAGGTTTCAGGTGTACAGTTGGATAGTCCATCATCTGTACAGTGTGTTCTGTGTTCGCCACCCAAAGTTGCCGTGGAGCCTCCCGTCACCCTCTTGCACCTCCCCCACCCCCTGTCGGGTTCTCCCGTAGCATTCTGCACTTGACCTGTGGTGTCAGTGACTGTGTTCTCTAATGTCCACACATGGACTTCAGACCTTTTGGGGCTGTGATGAGTTTGGTATCTGCAGTGTGGCCCACACAGTATGTGTTCAGTGAATATTTGATGAATACTTGATCAGTTGAATTAAATATCCTATATGTGGAGAATTCATGAGGACATCACTTTACCTCCCCTGACCTCTGTCTCTGTATTTACAGCTCTTAGCTGAACTTGGGCACTAAAACGTCAGTCCTTTCTGAACTCCTATTTTGTCCAGTGTGGGTGGCAAGTACTGTCAGAGTCCAACGTGAATATAAAGGCACCTGCACCACCTAGGGTGAGTGTGGAGCACCTTCCTGTAGTGACTGGTCAGTGCCCATGGATAGGGATGCCAAGAGGAGGTGCGCTGGTCAGGTCTGTGCCAACAGGGGCAGAAACATAATCAGTGGTGACACAAATCCGTAGACCCTTAGTCATTGCTGTGTCCAGTCGTTCCCAAAGAGTCCTGATAAATAATCCTCCCCCATAAACTGCCTTTTATATGATCACGTAGTGCCTCTACATCTGTGAAGCGCCAGCCCCAATAGGCACCTCTTCTGAACACCCAGGTACCATGGCAACAGGTGCCTCAGGAAATGAGAGATGGGTTTTTAAGTGTGCTACCCAAAGGACATTTCAAGACAATTCAAAACTGGGGTGTTATAGGATGTAAAGTTGTTAATAACTTTAGTCTTGTATACCAGCTGTGTTTTTGGCATGAGTCTTCTTAGAAATCAGCATCCTGGTTTATTTTTAAAGCATCCCAAGATCTGCCTGGAAAAAGCCCAGCCATTATTAATATGACAAGAACAGTTTGAGCAATATCTGTGTCACCTGGCAGCCAAGGAGGGTGGACTGGAATGTGCATGCATGAACATTGATGACTTCACTGTACTAATAAGTGAGGGTGGTAGATGCCATTGAGTGAGCATGTATACTCTGTGGCCATCTCATTCAAAATGACTGAGCGAGTAGAGCAACAAATCTGCATCAAATTTTTCATTAAGCTTAAATATTCCTCTGTTGAAGCTATTTAGTTGATACAGAAGGCCACAGCCATGGGTAACTGATGATTGGCAGCTTCATCACAACATTGTGCTGAATCAAATCACCCAGGTGACTCAGTCCCCTACAGCCCAGATTTGGTGCCCTGCAACTTCTGGCTTTTCCCAAAACTAAAATTACCTGTGAAAGGGAAGAGATTTCAGACCATCACTGAGATTCAGAAAAATGGGATGGGGCAGCCGATGGCAATTGGGAGAACTACGTGAGGTCCCAAGGTGCCTCCTTTGAAGGGTACTTGAGATATCATTGTCCTATGTACAATGTTTCTTGTATCTTGTATTTCTTCAATAAATGTCTCTTTTTCCAGTTACATGGCTGGATAGCTTCTGGACATACCTCTTCTATTACAGACAATCACATAGAAGTTAACCAAATTTAGTTTATATATGTATATATATATACACATATATATATACACACACACATATATATAAAATCAATATATTTATGTATAAGTCTGTTAGAAATACTGATATTCTGTGAATGGGTTGAATGATGGCAGGTGGAGGCATTTTAGACAAACTTTAAAATTGAGTGAAGTTTTGCAGCAGGAGAGGAAAAGAACTAATAGTCTGTTTCAGTCCTAATAGGGGTAAGGTATAAGATTTTTACGTAAGTAGGTATAAAATGAAGTTGAAAGTAAGAGGGTGGAGGGGACATTTTGAGGAGAAAAGTTTATGGGAAAATGTTGAAATCAGGCAAGGTGATCTAAAAACCTAGGGACTGTACTCCGCAATTCTGCCTTATCCTGAAATAAGCTGTTGTCACTTGTACATGGCTAATGTTCAGTGAATAGTTCTGGAATCAATTAATATAATTTTTTTTGCTAATTACCAAACATTGAAATGAGTAATCATTATTGGTTAACAAAAAGAATACTAAACAACTTACACAGCATAGACCTGTGTGGTAGAACTTTCTCTGATCATTTGGGCCTAGGAAGACACAACTCAAGAAGCGTTGGCCCGACACAGATTAGTGAGGTCAGGTTAGATGTAATGAGTGATATTTCAAACTGCGTTAAGAACTTGGAAAAATTATACAAAAGAACAGCATTAATATTGGGTTTTTCATCTTCATCACCAGTAAAAATCTCTGTAGGAGCCAGACATCTCCTGTGTCTTGGTTTTTATGGCCTAGAGATGTCTCCAAGTTCTGGGGCTTTATCTGTTTTGATACGTAATATTCAGGAAGATAAAGTGCCGGTGTCCCTTTAACTAGGGACCTAGTCCATTAGGCAACAGGTTGGCCCTCTTGAGAAGGCGTACAGAAGTTTTAGTATTCTACTCAATCAGGACAACAAATTACATGAACAGCCACAGATCTAATTCTCGTGGTAGGTAGACTCTTTCTGGAGGACACGGAAGCAAATGGTCCCTCCCTTGTGCTGCGTAGTGGCGGTGGCTCTGGAGGCCGGGGCTGGGTGCAGGAGCACTGTGAAGTCCAGGAAGTTTCGCTTCTCCACGGTTAGGTGTTTTAAGTGGGAAGGAATTCTACCAGGTCATGAAGATGTGTTATGTTAAAAAAAAAAAAAAGAAAGAAAGAAAGAAAAGAAATAAAGGATGGCTTAGGAAGGTAAGCTCTCTAATATGAGTTTGGGGAAAAATATAAAGGGCAGAAAAAAGAAATGAGATAATTGTGGTAGAATTAGAAACACCACTTTTGGGAGTCCCCTCCCTCTATTTAGTAACTGTGACCTTTGCAGTATTTCGAACTATCCAGCAGATTCCTGTCTCTAGAAATAGGTCAGTAAGTAGGGTATTATTTGGGAAATGTCTCTGAACCGACGCCCACTGTGCCGAGCACACTGCCTCCTCCCCTCCTTCGCTCTGTCCCAGTCTGCCGCACGTTCTGAACCTCCCTGAGGGTTCGGTAACCTGAAGGCTTGACTATATGTGGGAGGTACTAGACAAAGATTGAGTCTTTGTTTTAAGGTCATTGACCTGGGTTTTTTTTAAAAAACAAAAATCTTCTTTAATCCTTGTGTTTTTCAAAGCATGATAAATGCTGACTGATAGTTGACTGAGCTGGTGAACTAGCCGGTGATGTGCAGTGTGCCCGTCATACCGGATTGTGACTGGGGCTGTGAGGTGGACGTCCCACTCACTGCAGAAATACACTGCATGTTTCTTTCTCCTTCTGAGTACATGAGTTCTCTCTCTGGTCCTTATAATGGTCGTTTTGAAGATTAACAAGTCGGTAGTCTTAATTCGTTAACTTAGAACTCTTTCTTTCAGCTTTCTGCCCGAATTCATCAGCGGAGACTTTGATTCCATCAGGCCCGAAGTTAGAGGGTACTATGCTACTAAGGTAAGCCCTGAGCACTTCCACGTTTCAAGTGCTTCTCACATGATTGCTTCCCCTACGTTCTTCCTGGGTTCCTTGGTGTATGTGTAGGGACTGAGAAACTCATGGGTCATTTCATAAAAATTTTATAACAACCGTAATACACATTCAAGTGGAATTTTTAAAAACGACTAATAGAAACACAGTTGTACAAATTGCCAGCATCAGATAAGAATTAATGCTGAGTACTTCAAGCATGCACATTTTACACAAGTTTAAAGTGTATGGGCTAATTTAATACTCTACTCTTATTACCTACATCCTCGTTAGTTGCTATACATGTTTCAGAAATCACTTTTAATTTTATTTACTGAGCGTACTATATTTTGCTTAACCAATTCCCAATGGATATACATGTGTTTCTATTTTTCTGCATTGTAAACTAATAAAAATCTTTGTAAATGAATTTTTATAAAAGTGCATAATTAGAGAACCACAGCTTCTTCTTTAATATTCAGATTTTTGAAACTATTCTTCCATTCTGAAGTAAACTATTCATTACCGCTTGAAATTAAAAATAACACACAGCTGACGGTGTTCATTGCGTCACTGCTATTGTGACAGTCTTCCCGAGACCCCTGCCACTGAGGAAGAGCACACAGGTGAAGTAATTGAGAATGGTAGACGAGGCATAGGAGCATTGCAGTGATTAATTATTCAAGCCTTCACTTGCTGTAGAGGACGATGCAGAGGTTTAAAAATAAAAAGTGTAGGGTCAGCAATTCCAGCCACAATACCCTCATCTGTATTATTCTCAACTGTCATTGGCAAATTACACATATTTTTAAAAGAAACAGCAGTTGTTGAAATGTTAAAACTTGAAATTCATCATAAGGCTTGGGGATGGATGAGATAAAATCAAAATGAAGAAAGAGGAACCCTTTTGAAGGTAGGAAGGAAGAAGAAAGGAAAGGGAAAGAGGGTAGTGTGACTGGGGGTGGGCCAGCAAAGTGCCAAGCTTCTAAGTGTAGGCTGCTGTGATGGACATTCCGGCCCGCCAGTGAGTGCAGCTCAGGGCGTGCCCCATCTGCCCACCAGCTGATGCGGCATCCCCATCCCCATGGCAAGCGAAGACTGTTTCCCAAGTCTGTGTTTGATATTCACGCTCAATTACTTTAACATTGGCATGTTTCTACTCATTCCCCACAGTCTCACTTCTCATTAACTGCATGCCTCATCCTCACTGGGATGGAGAGCCCTCAGCCTTGCTTACAAGGCAGGGTTTTACAGATTTATAGATACTCATCATTTTGGGGGGAGGGAAGAAGCAGTGGGAGAAGCAGGGACAGGCAGGTTCAGAAACAAACCAAAGATCCAGCCATGTGACTTCTCCTCCACCCTTAAGTGCTGCTGGCTGGCCGGAACCAGACATGTCAGTCCGATTGTTCCCATCCCAGATGAGGAACTAGCAGGAAAGGAGGGGACATGGCTTTTTAATTTCTGAATGCAGGAAAATGGGGTCAGGGATAAGAGGATGTTTTGAATTAATACCTCCTAATGAATTTCTCTTCTATTTTCTGCTTTTTTTTTTTAACCTCAAAACTAACATATATTCATCAAGGTTTAATTTTGGAAGGAAGGTTCACTGCACCTTCTAATTCCGACATTGCATGGTTGTGAGTTGATACCGTACCATCCAGTTTCTCACATACTGATGAGAACAGACTGCTTTTGAACTTTCTGGATCTGGCCCTGCAGGGCCTCGGACATCTTTGATGGAGCTAATGTGCCCTCCATAGGTCATGGTGACAGTTTAGCTGCGGTTTTAATAATGATGATAATGACAACAAGTTAATGCGGCATTACACACCATCCCTATAAGCCATTATCTCCAATTTCAGCAGTCTTTCAGCTGCTCCGGTGCAAATTAAAGGGCGTTACGTTCACTTTCAGACACTTTTTTCCCTCCCCCCTGGTCTGGGTTTCAGCGAAGATGAAACTGGGGCTCTAATAAAGTTGAAAAAAAATAGAAAAAAGAAATTGGAAATGCCAAAGGTTTGTTAAAATCATAAAATTATAAAATGGGTGTTGTAAGCCCTGGCTGGCGTAGCTCAGTGGATTGAGCGCGGGCTGTGAACCAGGCATCGCAGGTTCGATTCCCAGTCAGGGCACATGCCTAGGTTGCAGGCCACAGCCCCCAGCAACCGCACATTGATGTTTCTCTCTCTCTCTTTCTCCTTCCCTTCCCTCTCTAAAAATAAATAAATAAAATCTTAAAAAAAAAATCGGGGCACTTTCTGGAGCTTACATTTAAAAAAATAAACAAATAAAATCAATAAATAATAATAAGCCCCGGTTGGTGTGGTTTAGTGGATTGAGCACAGGCCTGCAAGCCAAAGCATCACTGATTTGATTCCCAGTCAGGGCACATGCCTGGGTTGCAGGCCACAGCCCCCAGCAACCGCACATTGATGTTTCTCTCTCTCTCTCCCCCTCTCCCTTCCCTCTCTAAAAAAAATAATAAATAAATAAAATCTTAAAAAAAAATGGGTGTTGTAGCCAACATTTATTCATACAAGTTATTTTCTCCAATAGATATGTCTTTGACTTACAGAAAAAAATCCAGGTTTATATGACTAATCAAAATTTTAAATTGGTTTGCCTGCTTGATTTCTTAGAACACTAAAATATGAAGTGTTTTGTCAGCTTGATTTGTCAGCTTCCAAACAGAACACATCACAGCCCAGATCTTGCAGTCGGTGGTGCAGGCGGCCCTCGCGCAGTGCGGTTGTGGGCACTGACGCTGGGCACCGTCACAATGCACCTGTCTCCTTCAACCTCCCCCAGACCTTAACTACTGACAACCTACTGTTGACCAGAAACCTTACTGAGAACATAAGTAGTCAATTAAAACATACTTTGTATGCTCTGTGTGTTATATACTGTGTCCTTACAATAAGTAAGGTAAGCTGGAGAAAGAAAATGCTATTAAGAAAATCATGAGGAAGTGGAAATACATTTATATTACCGTACTGTATTTAGTGACACTGTAAATTTACGTCTTCTGTTTACGAGATGAATCATCTGCCTGTCAGTACCTGCATCAACACTGTCTTACGTGATACAAGTCACCGTAGCTGTCACAGGTATTGCTAACGCTAGACATCGAAAATGAAAAGATGACGTGAAAAAGTTCATATTTATTGGCAGATACGGCAATTCAGGCATTGATAACAGAGCAGCAGCAATGGGATTGCTGTATGGCAGCTGAGTGTGCGGGTAAAGCAGTAGGTGGCTAGGAGATTGTTGTGGCGTCACGGTCTGTGCTGTCGTTAGTGTCAGGAAGTTACGATTCGGTACTGCACCTTCGTTCACACTCGCTTCAACGGCCAAGGTGCCGTGTACAGTGATGTGTGCACAGTTTCGATTCATCTTAACTTTCTGTAATAGGTTCGTGTATATTTTGTGGTAGATAAGATCAAGTAGACCGGTATCCATGTATATTTTATGCATTCATGGCATGCCTGACTTATTCTTAATGTTTCCCACATATCATGGCTACTTAATTGCTAGTTTTTTCACACTGTTGCAAATCTCCAAAATATGGAGATTTCTTTCAATAATATATTGAAAAAAAAATCCACATGTAAGTGGACCCACGCAGTTCAAATCCTTCCACATTGTTCAGGGGTCACCTGTAGTTATCTCTTGCTGTGTAACAACTTACCCTAAAATGTATCAGGTTAAAATAGCAAGCATACTTACCTCACAAGGTCTGTCTGGGTGAGGAAAGGAAAGGTGGAAGTCAATTACAACTGGGTTGTTCTGGCTCAGGCTTCCTCACCAGATTACACTGTAGCTGATTTCAGTCACCTCGAGGCTCCCTTCGGGGACAGAGTCCTCTCCCAGGGTTAGTTGGCCACGTGGCTATTAGAGGGCGGCATCCGCCCCTGGCCACTGGGCTGCCCATGGCGTGGCAGCCTGCCTCCCAGCGAGGGATCAGGTGAGAGGAGAGCTCGCCTGCAACCTGCAAGAGAAGCACCCGACAGCAGGAGCTGTCTGTCTGGTGGCTGGCTGCAGTAGTGGCACAGCCTCCCTCTATCTCTGCGACGCTGTCGTTCACACAGACCCACCCTGCCTGCCACCAGGGGAGCTCCGATGCCCCGCACAAGGGCGGCAGCCCCAGGAGGCAGGAGTCCCCAGCAGCCTCCTCAGAGGCCGGTGGGTACCCACCACCTGCCAGACTTCATACTGGTGAGGCCGGAGTGTTAGGCAGTGAGAGAGATGTGCTGGTGATGTCACCATGCGTTCTCAGTCTTTAATTAGTATTGTGTAAGAAGAAAGGAGAAAGCCTAGCCATTAGCAAGTTCTTTTTGATTCAGTCTTTGTATGATAAAACCTGCTTTAAGACAAGTTACATACCAACAACCCAGTTGCTTGTCTTTATGTCCAGAGCCCTAATTAATTTTTCCTTGGGTTTTGGACAAATGGGGGAAAGCGTTGGCCCGCCACTTAACCTCATATGGTGCATAGGGCAAGGAACAAGATGCTCATTTACTCCCTTCGTTCGTTAACATGCAGCAGTTTGGAAACTGCAGGTTTAGGGATGCAGAGTCACTACCCTGAATCAGTGGTAAAGTGTAATTTGAACTCTTAAGTGAAGTATAACATAACTTGGAACTTTCGATGTATTTTTCTATACCAATAGCTGCATTTAATTCATTTCAGTATTAAATATATAGATAACGATAAACATCGATTATACGTAATCGTAGCTCAGCTACTTGTAATCCATTTCCCTGTTGCATGTGGTATACCCTTCTTAATTTACTCCATAAAGCTGTCCTCTTCGGATAGCTGTAGAATCTTTGTACTTCTGCTTTTACCCATTTGTCTTAGTTCTTCCCTGCTGTTCACTAATATTAACTCAGAATGAGGAACGTCTCCTAGAGAGTTCCCCCTTGATGTATTTTTTTCACTTTCTGAGTTAGTCAGTGCTTCGTTGAGTCAAGGCTAAAATCATCTCTTTTAATCTTCTTAATTATTCCATTATCATGCCTGCATGTATTTCAGTTTCCTGAGAACTTTTGAAGAAACTGTAATATCTCATGTAACTCCTGATATTCTCTTATTGTTGCACGGTCTGTGGGATCTTCACTGGAGGTAGAAAATGGGGTTTTAAAGTATCTTCCTGACTACCCAGGAGGTTAAGGAACTAGTTTATAGTATTGAACTCATGTCTTAAGTAGCCCTAGAATAACAAAGTTCATTTTCCATAAATGCAGGGACTCAGGAGAGATTATAAAACTATATTATAAATATAATGATAAAAAGTGAAATAATTTAAAATAGAATAAATTCTAAAATATTATTTAGCCCAATTCCCTGATGAGGAAACTGAGGCTCGTAAAGCTTAATGACTTGCAGAAAATAGTGGACCTAGTTGGAGATAGCTCTTGGGTCAATATTCATGTTTTCTATAAAAACGAAACAAAACGTTTTTAAACTGGTGTTCAGTTGCAACTACGGCTTGTCAGCAGATTACATCTGGCCCGCCAGGCAAGACTGCTGCTGGCTCCTTGCACAGGGTGTTCAGCAGCCCTGGGGATGGACGTTAGTGTCAGCATCGGTGTGATCTGGGTCAGTGTGATAACCAGACTCTTGACCTGCCCATCGTCATCACGCCACCTCCTTTTCCCTGCCGGCGTGGGAAAAGAGTAGGGGTGCAGTAGTTGTGCCAGACCAACAGTGACTGAACAAACTGATAAAGCACTGAATGACGTAAAAACTATTCCTGAGACAGAGGACTGAGCCACGACAGAACATTGAAGAGCCCAGGTGACAGAAAATTAGCCAGGGCATAGGTAGCCTGTAGGCATAAGACTGTCTTGATTCACGCTGCGAGGGAGTATTTTGGCATTAATTCCAGAAAGGGTTGCCATCGGCACGAGGCCATGTTCTAAACAGTGGTCAAGAGCACTGGAACGTGGCGTGGGCCGGAGAGCCTGATGTAGTCAGTTACGCAGGGAGAGGGGCTCCCTGGTACTGAGGATGAATGCGACAAGCAGAAAGGCCCAGTGGTGCCAAGCCACCAGTGTTCGTACAGACGCAGCAAGGTGAGCCAGCCTCCAGCTGGTTTCCAGAGCGGAGGCCGGCTTCTGGCCAGTTGTCTTTCACTGCATCTCTCTCAGAGTCAGAAGAGATAAGATTTTTTAACGGCAAGTACATGAATTATTGAAGAATATCTTGTGTGAAATCAGTGTTTCTTGGTGGTCTTTTCCCATTGTCATCTAACTGTGGGGTGACCATATCCAAATTTTTGAAGGTCGTTTTTGATAGGTAAGGGTGGCATGTCTTTAACCTGTGCTCCTTTGGGTAAGTGTACGATGCTGTAGGTGTTACATACAACAGGAGAAAACTGCTCATCTGTTCGATCTCATTACAATGGCTGTCATTTTTATAAAGTCTTTCCTTTGTGTTCGAGGAGACTGAGGATTTGAATTTGAATATAACTTTTCCCAGTCAAACTAATGGGGACATTGACTTCTGGTTTGACGTGAATAGAATGTCTGATTTTTTATAAATAGAGTACTAGAAATATGTGTATTTTAATTCCAGTTTTAGAACACTGACTCTCAAACAGTGGGGATGGGAGGCATAGGTAAGTTCAGCACTCGGGCAGGGCTGTCCAGTAACCAGTGCTCAGCCTTGGCCATTGGTGATATGCATTTAATTTTTAGGTTTTATAAGTAACAAAGTGGTTGCGGTTTCTTGAACGGACTATGCAAATTACTTTTGAGTTGTTAGTGTGCATACATGGAAGTCTCACCAAGGCATGTGAGATCACACCGTATGGCCCGGGCTGTCTCATACACTTGTAGTAATGATCAGCTAATTTGGAAGTACTCTGGAAGGGCTATGGAACTGTCTTAATAAAAGGTGGGAGTATTTTGTTTTACTTTCTAAAACTGTTACTCAAGAGCATTTTAATAACGTCTCCATAATGTTGCTTTTAAGAAGATTTCTAATCAGTTCATATGTATACAATTTATGAACTCAGATTTAATTCATAATCAACCTCACTTAAAATATCCTTTTGAGTGTTCGATGATGCCTTGGGTTCAGTTCTATTTAAAGTCACAGAATCTCCACAGGTGGTTTTTGTCTCCAGTGAAAAGCATCTGCGTCGCTCTCTACCTGATCATCCTTTTAGCTGCGTCCCTTTCCCCGTTCTGCTTTCGTGCCACCTGCCAACAACTTTCAGATGTGGTGAAATTCATTAACTTAGAGCAAATGGAAAACTGGACTGTTAGAAAGTGTGAGCACGCTAGCAAGTGTGACCATTTTGCCAGACAGAGACAATTTATACAAAAATACAGTCATACCTCCGTACTCATCGGCTTCATCCGTGTCAGACCCTGTACTCATCGCATTTTGATGAGAAAAGCATGTTTCACCCTCGGTGCTCACTGGCGACTCCTCGCACTGGCTAGAACTCGTGTGAGTCACGACACCGCCCCGGAAGAGAAAATGCTTCATCGCCTGGTACTCTTCTGTCTGGGCACTCATCTTGAGTTCTGGAATGAATTAACAGGCATGAGGTACCACTGTATGTAAAGCTCAGCTTCATTTATGAATATATCCCTTTAAATTAAAAACCCTTGAGTATAGTAAATTTTTAGACTTGAGCATTAGCGTGAATTAACATGTGCTGAGATAGGAGGGCTTCGTTAAGGGAGTTGCAGACAGGTGGCCTTGACGACCCAGTGACAGGTTCTTCACTTTCTGTTCCTAGACAGAGGGTTCACCCACTCTAGCATCTCGCCGCAGGGTGACGGAACTGTCTCTTGAACGTACCTTAATTTTTCTGCTCCCTCTATCGCAGTACTTTCAAGTTGACTTTATTTTATTTTGTCTGCATTTTCCAAAGCCGGTTTGGTTGGGATTTTTTTTTAACATAATTAAGGCATTTAAAAGGGAGAGCCTATGCCCTTATATTTTAAGAATTCCCAGGTGCCTCACATGTGACCTCCGTGGCACCTGCCTGCCTCCCCTCGGTCCCCTCACTCTCTGCTCTCCAGAGCTGCTGTGGCTGCCCCCCCTCCCTCATTCCTCTGGCTCGGGGGACCCCTGCTTAACCGATTCTTACCCTTCACATGCCCACCTATTGCAGCTGGGTGTGATCCTTCCTCTGCACTTCTCACACAGAGCTTGGTAGAAACAGTTCATCCTAATTTTCCTCCTCCCCCCATTAATATGTCATCTCCTCCTGCCTACGTCAGTGGCCGTCCACCCTGGCATCCCCGGTAGTGAGGTTCCATCTCATGTTTCCAGGCAAGCGAACATCGGATTCTCCTGTTGGAACCGGAGCAGCACAGCCCTGGCGCCACAGGCACTTGGTGCGAAAAGATTTCTGCCATCAAATGGGTTTGTGAATTTGACCCTCTGTCTGCCCCTTTTAGAAATTCGCTGTGCACAATATCATTTTAAGTAAGTCTGCCAAAACCCGAATTTTGTTTGCCTTGGTATTTTTCAGGTGGAGCTGTCCGACCAGCACTGTTCTTTCCCACCAACACCTCGCGTAGTTTGTTGGGTTCCAGCTAGGCTGAAGTGTATTTGGATGTTCAGAAGCATGTGGGATGTTTTACTCTTTCAAACACTTTTCAGCAGGCCACATAGGTGTTCTCTCATTTTAAAAGCTGGTAAGAGAAGATAATCCATACAACCTTGAAAATAATAATAGCCAACCACTTTTAAAAAGTGCTTACCAGATGCAGGACACTTTTGTGTGTATTTTCATGTGTAAACTCATTGAACCCTTGCAACAGACTTCATTAGGTTAGGACTCTAGCTACGTGTGACAGAGAACCGGGAGTACAGAGTGGAGTCAGACCCAAGCTCGCACGGCGAGGAGAGGTCAAGGTTAATGGAGGGAGTTTTCTCAAAGCACAGAGAGGATCTGGTGCACAAGCTGAGGAAATCCTGTGCCTGCTTTTCTCAGTGTCAGCACTTAACTTTTCCTTTTCTGTTTCCAGTTAGTTCAGAGTAACTAGGCTGCAGCACCCACACCGGGCTTCCGTCAGTGCTCCCCTCATCCCCCCCACACCCTTGCCTTTCTGGGGGGACTTGGTAGAGACTCCTACTGGAGGTTGGTTCTTTCCTTGGCATGTTCTTAGTGGCTATAAAGGGACAGCGCCCAGACAAAGCAGATCTGAGGATTATTACAAAATAGCCTATTCAAGCATGTATTTGTGGAAGAATCTTGTTAGCTTCTTGTTTTGGGGGTCCCCAAGACAACCCCCAAATTGGGTGATTCTCTAGGAGGACTCACAGGACTCGGATTATTGCAGCCAAAGGATTCAATGCAGAACCAGCAGAAGCGGGGGAAGGCACAGGGGCAAGCGGAGTCTGGAGGGAACCTGTCACCAGTTCCAAGTGCCCTTTCCTGGGGCTGTCACACAGGTCGTGCTTCATCAAATTGTGCCCACAAGAGTGAGCTGTTGTCACCAGGGAAGCTCACTGCAGCCCGGGTGCCCCAACATTTTCTGGGGGGCTCGCACATGTGGACACCCTCACCCTCTGCATCGCAGGCACCAGCATTCCAGACTACAAGCAGGTGCTCACCATACTGTCTGTAGAAACAATTTAGGCACAGCAAGCCACTGTTAGCACTTCGGGGGAGTTTGTTGTTGTTCTAACCAGTACAGGGACCCATTTACCATCCAAGTTCCTGGATGTCAGCCAAGGGTCAACCTTGCAAGCAGGCCTTTTTAAGGACAGCAGTCTGACCCTGCCATGTTAATTTAACTCCTGGGCACCTTCTTCCACCCAGAGCTTGGGCTCTGCTTTTAGCAAGAAAGCCATCATTTAAAAGCTTATGCTGTTTGAAAAAGACTTTCGACTTCCATTAATGAAGTGGTGACTGTCTCGTTTGAAATGCTGTCCTTTTCCTTCAGCGCCACATGGAAAGGAAAGGCTATCTTGTAACACCCAGGGCAGTGAAGATGACACTAGATTAGAATGTCTCTTTATGTTTGGGATGGAATGGAGAATTGCCACAAGGTTAAATTGTGTTTATTCTTTTCTTTTGTATCCCATCTGGAAAACCCGAAAGAGGCAACTTGTTACTTAGAGTTTAATCATGTGAAATTCTTGCTGAAGAAATTGTTATTTGTAGGCTGTCATTTGATGACTTAAAAACATCTTTTTAGTGTGAAAAGTAGAAATGTTTTTAGGAGGCTGGTAAGTAAAACTGAAGGGGCAATCTCCCATGGCGTGCTGTGTACAATCAAGAGGGAAGTGGTGGCTTTGTGATTCCATCTCTACAGGGGAAAGAGGGTTTTCATACCTACGTCAGGAGCCCAGATCATTTAGATTCCAATTGGCTTTATTAAATTTTCCTCTTAGCAAATTCGAGAATGAGTTTGGGCTAATTTTGCACCTGCATCTTTGATCATCCAGAGTATATGTCATTTGCTTCATGCCTGCTGTGCCTTTAACCTGGCAGGTGGTTTCTTATTATGGGGTTTGGTCAGCTCAGTTTAACGAATGATTGTGGAAACTCATTAGTGAAATTTTAATAAATTCAGCTTTTAGAAGACTCTTGAATATGGCTCGCCCAAATATTTCTAAGTAGATGTCGTGCTTATATAAAAGAAGAAAGACCATTTCAGCAATGAATGGGGGATAATAAAGTGTGTGGGAGTTACATTTTTAAGATTCAGGAAGACTCTTGTCATTCCCCATTTACCAAAAAAATCCATATCAACATTCTAATGCCATAGGGTAGTAAGTTATATTTCATGCTTAGCAGAGCCACTTGAAAGACGGCCTTTGGTGATTTCTTATCTCCTCTTCTTTACCCCGCTGATCGGCACCTGTTCCCCTCGCAGTGTCCCTCTCTTTCATGCTGTCTTCCACTTTGAAGTCCGCAGTCGGGTGAACCTCTTCCGGTCCCATCCCTGCTCCACACCATGCCAGAATTATCTCGACTTCCTCTTCCCTTCCTCTCCAATGGGAGACAACTTTCTGTGGGTGAAACTGATCTCTGCTATTAAGAGACAGTTACATCACTTCACAGTAAAAATTCAGGGTGAGTCACCTTTCCTATTAGTTGTATTTTAAAAGAAACTCTTCACCCTTATTTATTACCAGTAGGAATATACATTTCTGCAGCCTTCCTAGAAAGCACTCTGGAAATATATATATATATATCAAGGAATTTTTTTAAAATATGCTTATAATTTTCCCAGCAATTTTATTTCTGGATGTCCATTCTAAGGAGTCAACCAGAAGGAAACAAACATGGAGATATTGATCACAATGGTATGTTTAATAGTGAGGGAAAAGTAAATCACGTCAGGAACCTAATGCTTAATGCAGTGCTCGCACAGTGAGCTGGGAAAGCAGCAAAGTCACCATTTCCCGGTGCCTGGGAGAGCCCTGCAGCTTCCTAGGTTTTCAGGTGTTTGATGCTGGAGAAACCAAACTCCGTGAAAGTCCAGTAAAAACTGCAAAGGCATTTTCCTGCCTACACCGGAGCAGTCCAAGTGTAGCCATGCGCGCTGAGGCTGTGGACTTCAGATCCTGTGCCTCCTCCTCACCAGCTGTGTTCCTTCGATCAAGTTACTCAGTCTGCCTGTGTGAGGTGTGGTTATTACGTTTCCCTGACACTGCTATTGTGTTGGAGTTCAAGAACATAATTCATGTAAAGTGACTGATACCTCATGCAACTCACATATCAGTTCATTAATGTTACTAATTTAGTGAGGAGGATAGTGAATTATCAAGAGATCATACATAATTTTAAGATTCTCATGTAAAGATTAGATACTTATAACATTTGATATTTCAGAGAATTAGATTGTGTTTTCTGGGAAAAATCCAAGTTTATTGAGAAGCATCTGATTATAACTGTACACACATTGCATTATGCTTGGTGAGAAGCTGTGTGTCAGTCTCTCCAAATACATTGTTGAATCAGTGTGCATGGTGCCCGTGAGGAAACAGCACTTCTGAATGCTTCACCTTGTAAGGTCAGTCCAGAAAGTCACAGTGGACGTCTCCGAGCCCCACACAAGTCTTGGCAGGGCTGTTTGCTCAAGTCCTGTCTTGTCCTGGGTGGATGGGTGGGCCTCGAGGACTCAGCCTAGAATGAGTGAACGGATAGCAAATCTGGGGCTGCTTTCACCAGACTTAACTCCCTGACTCTTGTTTCAATGAGGACAAGTCTCTCTCTCTGAATACAGTGCATGAGGTAACAATTGGTATGTTGTTATCATTTTTCAAAGGATCTGCTTTCTTTTTCATTAAAGAGTATCAGAAGAAACAGCACAGTAGAAGCTGATAGGTTTTATGCATGTTAAATGTAAAAACTCATTAACCTATATTAGTTAAATTATTGGCAAACAGTAAATTAAGTGATTGAGAATGGCAGTCTAATGGTTTTTGCACTGGGCTTTGGAAATCGCGGTAGGTTGATTATCGACACTCATTGCCTTGTCATAACTTCTTTTCGTTGTCAGTGAACTCCGAGCACTGTTGTCAGCATCCGCACGCGTCCTTCGGGGACACCAACACTGTGTCGCTGACTCCGATGAGCTCGCCGTGGAGGGGTCCGGCCGTAACCCCCGGGGTTTCTGGGGCTCCTCTGTGCCCTGCGTCTGTCTCTGTGCCCAGTGCTCTCCTCGGTCACCGCACAGAGTCCCACAGCACTTTTAGTTTGCATGACAGCTGCGTTGCAGATGAGCAGGAGGTTCAGAGAGAAGTCTTCACGGTCCGAACCTGTTCCCCCACATTAAACTGCTCGCACACACGTAGGGGTTAGTTGTTACAATCACAGAAACTAACCGTGGACCGGGAACCGAGGTTGCGTGGTGAACTACATGGCCCGCTGGCCGCATCTGGCTGCTGTCTGTTACTGTACGACTGGCAGCGAAGGGCGGTTTCACATGTTGGAACAGTTGGGGAATAGGGAGTCAAAAGAATGCTGTTTCCTGACACATGAACATCATATGAAATTCAGATTTCCATTTCATTGGAATATGGTCATTCCCATTCGTTTATTTATTGTTTTCGTGATACAAAGGCAGAGTTGGGTAGTTGGGAGAGAAGCCCTACGGCCTGCAAAGCCTAGGAGAATTACTGTTTGACCGTTACAGACAAACTTTGCTGATCCCTGGTCTGTTTCTCTGGGGACTTGATAAGCACCTTTACTCACGACTGAACACTTACTGCTTGCCATGCGCCGTGTTAGGTCTTGTAGTAGGGACGTGGTGGTGAGCAGAGGTCACAGTTTGCACCTCCATGGAGCTCATGGTGTAACGCTAATGCTTTGGTGAATATTTGAATAGTCATAAGTATATTTAATACATTTATATAATAAAATTATTTGGTCATTGTAATAAGTTCTTTTAATACTCATAAGATAGACGATCAATAATGTATATAATTAACTTGTTTGGTTAATCTAATTGTAAAATTATTTGGCTTATTGAAGCATTTATCATAACTCTTATTGCTTGAAATGCTTTTTTTCTTTTTAAAATGTGTAAGTATAGCACCCTGAACATAAATCATCCCTCTCAGATGATTTGTGACCTTATTGTAATTAGGATCATATATTAGGACCATATATAGCCATAGATGTCAGCAATATTGGAAACTGAACTGAACTATTGTCATTCCAGAGCCTGTTCTGAAAACTCTTTATTGATTCATTTTTACTAAGTCCCTGATAACGGTTTTGTTCCTCAGTTGTCCCTTTATTAAGAAGTAAATTACAACCTCCTCGAAGGAGTTCTGAATTACTTGTGTGGGTACCTCCGCTGCTGCACCTGTGCGTTCGTGTCTCACTGTCCGTGGCTGGGTGGCAACTTTGCTAATGCTAACAGATTGCTCTATGCTAAATTCCTGATTTACATACGAACCACTGATACCCGTCATCATTTTAAGAATCTGTACAAATGCTGCCTTTAAACAAAAGTGTTACGCAATTAACTTATGGCAAGGGTAGCATAGTGCCTGAAAAAATAACATTGGTGTTGCTTTTCTATGTTAGACTCACCGTCTGGTTTATCCAGATTTATGTTTTAGAGAAACATACTATTCATCCCATGTGGAGAGAAATGCTTTTCATCCATCCATCATTTGTCCATCAAACTTCCATCGACTGCTGGATACGTGCACGCTCTGCACCAGCAGCTGCCTTCCGGAAGTCAGTTTCCCTGTGTGCCCAGGGGCGCTGGGTCAGCTCCTTACTGAAGTGCCCGTGTCCACAGAGGGGCAGGTGAGGGTTTGTCCGAGTGTGTGTGTGTGTGTGTGTGTGTGAGAGAGAGTGAGACTTGTTCTACTGCTTTGCTTCGTTTGCTCCCAGAGTGGTCCGTTTGCTTCTTTCTAGTTTTTCACTCTCCTCCAAGCTGATGAATTACCATGTTGACACTAGATAATTTTCCCTACTTGTAACTTTTTATGTCTTTTAAATTTGTTCTCCTCGGCATTAGGGCAGCTATCATCTTAATGAACTATGTTTCCTTGATCATTGCAAATTATTTCAGTTTTTATGACATCAGGATGTGAGCTCAACGTTGCAAGTTTTTGTTCTTCAGGTGCACCTCAGCTGAGGGGAAGCTGATGTGATCAGTCGGTAATGTCCTTAATAGGCGCCCTCATTGCGGGGTGCTGTACTAGGGGATGTAGCCGAGCCCCATAGTCAGAGTGGCATCTCAGGTGCCCACAGTACTGATCAAACGCACACTGACTTTCTTTCAAGCACTTGCTGGGTGTAGTGCAAAGTGGGTCTGGGAGTTTCTCAGTATGGGGAAAAGAAGGAAAGAAACCTTCCCCTTATCTCCCTTTTCCCTTATCTGTCTTTCTGTCCCAAACACACACACATATTTATATTTTACAGTTCAGAGGAGTCCAACCTTTTAGCGTCTCTGCACCACACTGGAAGAACAGTTGTCTTGGGCCACCCATTAAATGCATTGTGATGTGTAACCACACAAAAAAATCTCATAATGTTTTAAATAAATTTACAATTTAGTGTTGGGCCTCATTCACAGCCATCCTGGGCTGCATGTTGCCCGCGGGCCGTGGGTGGGACACCCCTGTTTACTAACGATGATATTCCTGTTTTCATTTGCCACTGGACTGTGTTATTAGTATCTAGCAGATGCCTACTTCTTCTGTACATAGTATTATTTAATGAAGCTATAGACACATAGTACGTCTCTAAAAAGTAATTGATTGGGACTCAGGTAATTGATTTATAATGAAATTTCTATGTGTCTCCTGGCTTTGATTTGTGGTAAGGAAGCCCGTGTTCAGTTCAGCACACTGGAACAGAATTTTTGAACTAGTTGTTCAAACTTAATTCATTTCTTGCTCTTCCCTTGATGTGGGTTTAGTTAGGGGAGGGCGTGGGCATTGTGGCTCCTCCCACTCAGAAGATTCTTTTCAGGTTTGAGCAAAATCAGAAACACCTTGATATTGACATATACCAAAATTTATGATGTCAATCAAGGCCTTTCCTCTCGAATTCTAGTATAAAGCAAAATAAAATGTAATGTTAAACAGTAATAATCCAGCTTGAAAAATGTGGTATATTCATAAAGAGAACTTATTATTAGAATTGAGTTATTTAAAATTTGACTTTGTAATGACAAAAACTATACATGATAAATGCATAGTACAAGATTAGAATACAAAATAATAATTTGTACCCTAAATAATATATTTCAGGCAACTGACAAAAGTCGAAACAAAACTTTTGTTCAGGCAGTTAACAAAAGTATCCCCCACCAGTATGCACTGGTGTCTTCAGACTGCATTAAAGAGTTTTATAGTTAATGCTTTGGAAGGTTTCTGAATATTTTAAGGTAAAATATACACATATCTATTAGGAAACTAATGTTAGAATTTTTTAAAAATGATATACTTCCTTAATTGGTCAAATGTCAGCTTTTATATCTTCAGGGTCCTAGGATTGTGAGTGTGAGGTATTTTGTGGTTTTGCTTTTTAGAAAAAACATCAAGTCCAGCGAAACTTTTTACATGGCTCAGTGCTTCTGACTCCAGGAAGTTGAGTCTTATTCTGTAGCATAGATCGTGATAATTATATATTAATGTGTAATAGGTGAGCGTAGCTTGATACCTCTTAGCGGGCATTTCTGCATGTGTCCTTGTCTGCAGGGTCTTGAGAGTCTATTGGTTCAGTTCTGCATCTCTTCCCTTTCAGATCTTAGTCTGGCTTCATCAGACCCAGACCGCAGTGGGAACCCCTCTCGTTGGCCAGGCCTGTGGCTGCCCGTTGGCTGCTGCTCTGCTTCCCGGGCCCTGCCGGGGGTCGGGAGCGCTCCTGCCGCGGCTGCTGGAGCTCTTCCTCCTTCTAGTGACTGCGTCGTCCGTCCCTGATGTTAGAACCGTTCAAACTCATGAAAATCCAGGGAGCCGTGGATAGCTAATAAACACCCCAGGTAGACTTTCTAGAAGTTCTCGGTGTATATTCTAAATGTTTCAGTGTCTTCAAGGCCTGACTTAAGCTTTTCTCTGTGCCCATCTTAAAGTGCTGAGGTAAAATAAGAAGTTATTAAAGTCTTGCTCGTGTGTTTCAAGTTATTTGATTTATAACATCATTCTTGTGGAACCAGCTCTTGAGATGTCACATGACCCTTTCCTGTTGGATGGCTAGGAGTTCGTTCCCACTTCGCAGGAGTAAAACAATGGGGTTTCTAGGTGCGGCATGAATGCTGCCTCCTGCCTGGCTGTCCAGTGGTTAGTGAGTCAACTTAAACCTCTTGTTAAACCAAAATGTTACAGTGGGGCCGAAGAGATGATTTCATGGGTTCTCTTTCGCTATAACTTTTCCTGTGGATCGTACTGATTCTGTAAAGATAACTTTAAGGTGGACAGTGATCTGTTAATCATCTCTTGTCTTGCTGTTTCTGTTTGCCTTTTTATTTCTGCTCTCTTTCATTGGAGTGACGATTTCTGTTGTCAGTGCCTGAATGAAGACATTTCCCATTGTCGTCTATGGTATATTCGGCAATGAGATGCCACACTCCCCTACCCCTTCGCTAGCATCCGTCTTCACCCCTAAAGCAGCCTGTCTGAACATTTACCGAACACTTGCTGTGCGGCAGGCCGGTGTCAGGCGGTGGGGACAGTAATGACTGAAACATAATTCCTGTCCTCAGGGGACTGTCACACAGGTGAGTTTTGCTTCGATGACAATCTGATGTCCTCAGCCCTGGACCCACTCCTGTCTGCCCTGGCACATCCTCACGTCTCCTCCATCAGGAGTGTCAGCCCGAGACGAGTCCACCTCTTTGTGCCCTTGCTTGGCGGCCATAGTAAACTCCAGTGTTCTTTCAGGGTGAGGAAAGGACGCGTCGATGATCTTGTAAAGACGACATACACATCTCGTAGGGCATAATGTATTTCTGAATGATGAGAAGGTAATTTTTTCATTGGTCTCTACATTGTAGGGCGGTCATAAAGGAAAAAAGCACAGATTGAGCTTGATACATTTAAAGAGACCTTGAAGTTAAAGAAGAACCTTTAAATCTACTGAGAATGGTTCTTGGAATAATTTAAGAGGCAGTATGGGTGTTTTGTATCCTTGAAAACTCTCTGAATGGCAACTTTATGTAGTCGATTATATGTAACTTTGCCTCCCTCGGCCGACTGTCAGAGGCTGCACGGTGCTGTGGTCTTGAATCAAGAAGTCTGCAGTCCCGTCGCACTCCGGTTTCACATGCCGTTCCCCGTGTCAGACCTTGGAAGGAAAGGTTTCACTTGAAAAATATCGTTTCTTTAGTCATCTAAGTTCACTGGTGCCACCAGGCTGGCACTTTCAGTGGCTTTATACCTGAAGATATATTTCAGTGTTTCTCACTAGGTAAGGTGTCTGCTGTAGAAGAGGCAATGAACTGATCCATTCGCTTCATTCTGTCCAGAAATAATCCCAGAGACAGGTGTCCAGAGGCCGAGCTCTTGATGCTGCTGCTTACGTGGGAAAGGGTGTGTAAAGGCATTTCACGGGCCCCTGACTGCATTTTACCTAATGTGTAGTTTCATCATCAGCTTAATACCGCTACTGGCTTCCTGATTTGTGCAAGTGAACTTGGGAGGACCGCTTACAGAAACTCAGCGTTTCTTAGAACTGGTGTTAATTTAAGGTGATTTCACTGTGAATGTATTTTACAGTTCTTGGTCCAGAGTTCCTGTAATATTAATCTTGAGTGTCATCACCGCAGCCAAGTTCAAAGACCGTTCTCGTCGTCCAACCTGTAGTTTCCTGGGGGAGACGACTGTCGCCATCAGACCATCGTTGCGCTGCTCTGACACCACTCCTGAGCTGTCCGTCACGGACGTCAGACAGATAATGGCCGTGATTCTGATGGTCGCGGATAGTACAGACATAACACATGTCTCTGCTGATACCTTATCTTTTACAGCTTCCGAGCTGTTCGTGAGGTTGGCGTCATCACTCATTCTCACCTTCTTTCTTCTGCAACACTCAGGGATGTGAGCTCATTTCCACGCCCGACCAAGACCACACGGACTTCACCAAGTGCCTTGAGGTGCTCCAGGCGAAGATACAGGAAAAAGGCCTGCAGGTATGTGACAGGCCCCTGTTTGGTGGGTCAAGTCCCACTGCCAAGTCTGTTAAAGATCCTGTTTAAAGTTTTTCCTCCTCTAAAACTTCATTTGCTTTTTAAAATGAGAGATCTTTTACTTTGGTGCCGGTTTTTAGATCCTCTGTCAGGGTTTCTCAGCGTGTTGAGTAAATCTGTACTTAGCTGCCAGAGGTCACAGCTGCCAGCGCCGCACAGGGCCACGGGGGAGGGTCCCTGTATAAAGTAGTGGGAGCTGGCAGCTCCTGTTTGGTTTAAAGCAAGAAGCTGCTTTTCGTCTCTGGTTGCTGGTTGCCCTGCGGAGCTGTGTCTCTTTTCTTCGTGTTTTTAAACTTTGTGTGGGCGAAACAGACAAACACGGCCTAGGTTTGGCCTGTGGTCATCACTGCAAACTCTTACATAAACCAAGGAAACAGCGACCTTTTTTAAATCAGCTAAGAGTCTGCCGCTTTTCATTCGTGGGCTCTCAAAGGCATTCAACAGTGCCTTTCACCTAGCGTTTGATCCCATTAATTAGCTACCACACAACTTCGTATTATACTTTACGGCCTTCCTTGGTACTTGTTGAAATGGTATGCAAAACTTTTACAGTCCGTGTTTAGTGAGCATCAGCAAAATGAAGTGTGAAGCCGTGAATAGTAATTGACGTACTTTCCCGGCAGGGACCAGAAGGTAAGCAGGGACGCAGGGTCAAGTGTGTAATTTAAACTTGGAAAACAGCCTGGGACATCAGAACACTTCTGACAGGAGGGACGGGGACGCCTCTGAGCCCAGCCGGCCTCAGGAGTCCGGCGGGGCCGGGCTGTCTTCAGACACAGCCCGGGCCCACCTCCCGTCCGCGTCCTTCACGGTCTTGGCGCTGCTGTGGAGGCCTGCTCTTCGGTCCGTTTCTCTCGTCGTCTCCGACAGCTGCCTGTGGCAACACTCCCTCCCAGGGAGGGAGGGGCCGAGACATCCTGTGGCCACTCTCGGTTTTGGCAAAGGAGGATGAGAGGAGACCTGGCTGTCTCAGGCTGGAGCGGGCCTGGGCCCCGCCACAAGTCACGAGCTCAGGCGACATGGCTGACACACCTGTGGCAGGGCGGGACAGGTGCTGGAGGGGCAGCCCCGGGGATACCTACTCCCTGGCAGAGGTTCTTCGGAGATGTCTTCTAGCAGGTGGTTATTGAGTTGATGTGGTGGATCCTTTTCTGCCTTTGAAGAAAAGCCTTGGTGACTGTCATAAATGGCACGTAGCTCATTGGGCCAAGTCAGCAAAAGTAGCTGAGTGAACATTCTCGTCTCTGTTGTAGGTTGAACTATACCAAATGTATTGTGCTATTTCCTGCAATAAGTTGCTATAATTAAATATTTGTTTAAGGCAAACAGAACACAGCCCATTGAGAGTTATCTGCTTCATCCACATATAGCTGATTCTTTTAGTTTCTTAGGAAAACAAAAATTGTAAATCTTCACAATAGTTTCAGTTTCCCCAGAGCTACTACCGAAGTTGTTGAAAGCTGGGAATGCAATTATGTGTGTCTTATTTGTTGTGTTTAATTGATAGTATCCTGTGCTCAGTCACTGGATCTCAAAACAATAGGCATATCTCAAACTGAAGAAGTCCAGACACTCCAGAGGGAGCCCCAGGCTGGGGAGGAGGGTAGGCAGGGGTCTGTGATCTGCCAAACAAACCCGGCAAAGCCGTGGCCAGTCCGGTGGGGAGGGCTGGGGCCAGAGGAGCTGTTGGAGGGTACCTGTGTTGGACAGAAAGGGCCAGACTCCCACTGTGCTTAGCCGAGGAGTGGAGGTAGCCCAGGGGGCGTGTGGCCTTGGTGGTATGCTTTGCTGCATCCTGAAGGGTCATGACAGCCAGCTGTCCTCACAGCCCAGCAGCGGGAATGGGCTGTATTCTCTCTTCTGGCCTGCCTTATGGTGTTTTTGCCCGTTTCCCCGCTGCTGAGAATTCATGAATATTTTTTTTTGTATCTTTCTTTGTCTTTGCCTAGACCGCGATGGCAGAGTCTACCTGACATGCTTCAGGTGGATGCTCTCCACCCCACCCTGGGTTAGGTCCTTCTGCTCTGCATCCCTGTGTGCCCCTCTTTTCCTATAAGGCACTTTGGACCCTTCTAATGACGCCGTTAGTTACTTCTCATTGGGTCTCGAAGCCTTTCTTTCTAGGTAGAGATATAGCCCTTGATGCTATGGTCGGGTTTGTCTGGTTCACAGTTGAACAGCAGCCCTTGGCATGTATGAGGTGTTCTGGGGATGCTGGGTCCGTGTCAGCACCGTGGGAATCTGCGGGACTGGGGAGCGTAACACAGTCGTGGAAAGGCTGTAGAGAGAAACATCTCAGTTTCTCTCTACAGACGAATAGCAGTGAGAGGGCAACAGGGAGGAGCGTGTCCGGGGAGGACTGCTGAGCACGCAGGATGGAGAGCATGCAGGGAGCCAGTGGCCGGTGTCAGGAGGGTGTGAGATGGAGAACGAACAGGGTGTTGAGTTTGGTGCTTTAAAAATGTAGTTAGATGAACTGAACAGCACATTACTCACAGGGAAAGCCTTCCCAGGAAGCTCCCATTCAGATTTATATTAAATCTGACCAAATAGAGTGTCTTGAGCTTCCACTGGATTTAACATTTAACCTAGAAGTACAAGATTGCAATTGATTTCAGGTAATAGCAGAGAAAAGCATGATTAGAAAGAGTAGAAAGGGGACTAAGACCAGATTTCTCTCCATACACCCTCCACCCTCAGATGAGAGCATCTTGAGGACATTTAAAAATGTGTTCCTGTGTGCTGTGTCCACATACCCTTCACCCTCATCCAGGCGCTAAATCCGAGTAAATCACCGTGCATTTCTGCTTTTCCACGTACATTATAAATAGGAATTGTAATCAAAGCATCTATATTTTACAGTAAAATCTGATCTCATTAGCATATCCTTTACAGTATTAATTATAACATGTAAATTGAATTAAAGTAGCATTTAATATGTTAAGTAACTATACAGTGTAACATATTAGAAATTTATACAATTTGGATTAGGGCCTGTTCTCATCCTAGGGGAGTTTACTCTCCAGCACACAACATTATTAAAAGAAATTCCCTAAATCTATTTATTTATTTATGTATTTATTTTAAGCCTGCTCACCCCCAGTTTCGATTCCTCTGCAGGAAGGCGCTCTGCCACATGTGGCTTTGTGATGCTGTGTTTTCGTGTTACCTCACTGTTTTCCGGTGCTGTGGTACACACCTGAGATCTAAATCCTGGGGTTTGGTGGGGAAATGAAAAGCTATTTCTCCAAGTTTTTTTTAAATGTCAGATGTACATTGTTTAGGATGAAGCAGAAATAAATCTAGATTATGAGACGCTAAAAATGTGTCTATTTCCTTTGCCAAATTAGGGGAGTTTTCTTTCATCATTTTTTCAAATACACTTTCAGTTTCTCGCTCTTCTTCCTCTCCTTATGGCACTGCTATGATTCAGACGTTGGTACGTTTGGAGATGTCCAGAGGCACCTAATACTACCTTGACTTTTTGAATTCTTTTTTCTTCTTGCTGTTCTGCTTGCTGGTTGAGTCCTTATTTCCTCCTTGTGTTCCAGCTGATTGATTTGAATCCAGACTTCATGCCCTCCACTGTTGGTTCCCTGTAGATTTTTCTTTATTTCACTTAGTGGAACCCTCATTCATTCCTAGGACTTTTTTATGCTATTGCCGTACTCAGTGAGTTCTTTGAGCATCCCGATAACCAGTGTTTTGAACTTCGTATCTGGTAGGTTGGTTATCTCCATTTTGTTTAATTCTTTTTCTGGGGTTTTGTTCTGTTCTTTCATTTGGGCCATATTTCTTTGTCTCCACAATTTGGCAGCCTCCCTGAGTTTGTTTCTGTGTATTAGGTGGAGCTGCTTTGACTCCCTGTCTTAGTAGTGTGGTCTATTGTAGAAAAGGTACCTGTAAATTATACAGGGAGGAGCTTTAGGTAATTGCCAGGGTGGGGCAACCTGCTTTACAGCTTTGTGGCTCATTGTGCAGGGTCGGGGTAGGGGGGCAGGGCTTGGAGGGACAGTGCCACTGCCTGGCTTCTGGAGGTTTTCCCGGTACTCGCCTTGTGTGCCGGGTGCCCTTGCAGCTCTTGCCTCGTGCTGAATCCCAGAGAGGGTGGGCCTGTGTAAGTTCTAAATCTGTGTGGGAATCTCCTGAAAGTCTAGCAGTTTCTTCTGCTGCCCCAAGCCCCACTGGTTTTTACAGCCAGAAGTTATGGGGATTTATCTTCCTGGGGCTGGGGTCCCTTGCTCCTGAGGTATCCCTCCTGACTTTTATCCGCCACATGTGAGTGTGGGACCACCTGTTCCGCCGCGTCTTCATGCCATGCCACGCCACATCTCCATATCTTCGCCCTCCTACCCATCTGGATGAAGTGGCTTCTTTAAATCCTTGGTTGTAATATTCTCTGTAGTTATCTGAGGAGGTAAAGCGTGTTTACCTACGTCTCTACCTGGACAGAAGTCTATTTCTTTTTCTTCTCTGATTGGCGGGGCCCCCGTGTCAATCTTAGTTAGTTGTGACAAGTGTACCCCAGTTACTTACACTGTTGACATTGGTGGAAACTGGGCGAACTGTGTACTCTGTGTACTATCCTTGCAGCTTTTTGCTAAATCTATAATTATTCCAAAATAAAGTGTACTTGAAAAAATAATGTTTACTGTTTCAAATATTGTAACTATAGAATGATGTAATCTTTTGTGACATGACTGATAATAATATAGGATAAAAAGGCAAAGGTAAGGACTTCTTGGCACTTAGGCGCATAGAAATATCTTTTTGTGGATTCTCTCACTTAAAAGCGTGTCATCAGAAAGTTCCAAATTATGAGTCTCTGCTTCACGTTTATGAAAGCAATTCAGACTTGATGGCATTTGGACTGTGGCACTGAGCCAGATACTGTCAACCTTCTCAGTTTCCTGAGAGAGCAGAGAATGGTGGGCTGGGCCAAAGGCAGAACAGAACTCGGTCGGTATTGAGTGTAGAAGGAGTAACCCCGCTTACTCCTGCATTCCCGCCTTACTGCTCAACCTTCTGAGGCGTCCACCACCACCTCTGTTTTCTCCCCGGCTCCCGCGTGGATGCTCTGTCACAGCTGCCTTTATCTTGGTTCCCTGGGCTTCAGTCACCCTCCGTGCCATTAGCTCCCTAATTTATGCCTCTAACCTGAAGCTCCAAGGCCGTAAGTCTACCTCTCACTGAAAAGCCAGAGGAACTTCATTTCGTGTCTGAAACAAAGTTCACCATCTTTCTTCACAAAATCTCATTTCTTCTTTATTTTCTATGTTGTTCTGTGGCACTACCATCCATCCACCTGGCAGAAACCCAACAGTAACCTCGTATTTTACTCTGCCATCCCTTAACAGCTGGTACAGCTGTTCCTTCAGCTCTGCAGGATCTCTGCGCCCGCTTTGTTCTCTCCAAGTCTCACTGCTGCTGGTTTCGTTCACACCTGGATCATTTTCACCTGGGCTGTGCGGTTAGCATTCTGTCGGCGCCCTTATTCTCCAACTGAAACTCATGTCCTTCATCTTAAATGTGTATTGCCTTGAAATTTTTTATTGTCTCTGAGTTAATTTATTCAGTAAGTATTTGTTCAATGAATAAATGTATTTCCAATAACATCAGTGCAAATTTTAAAGGACATCATGGCAAACCTCAGCTGGCATGTAGACTCTTTGAAGGGATCTTAGTAGCATTTTGGATGTCATAGCAATTTTCCTGTGACATGCATCCAGATGCTTTGGCATCTTTGTTGTCCGTGCCATTTGGAATAATGAGTGTTTATCATCAAAAGCTTCAGCCTCCAAAGCATTGTAATTAGAGGTTAGGTGCTCCTTCTAGCTGCATGACGGTAGGAGGCTATTTAAGTTCTTTTAGCTTCAGTTTTCTCATATGTAAGTCAGAATAACAGGCTCCATGTAGCAGCAAGTTATTAGTTAATGTACATGCTTCAGCGCCTGCCACATACAAAGCCCTTAATGAAAATGTAACAGTTGTGGGGGTGGTATTAATAATCATGTATTTCTCCAGGGGTGTCCAACCTGTGGCCAACGGGCCACATTCAGCTCAGAATGGCTGTGAATATGGCCCAACACAAAACTGTAAATTTACTTAAAATATGATGAGATTTTTTTTGTGATTACGTGTCACAATGTATTTAGTGTGCGGCCCAAGACAACTCTTCCTCTTCCAGTGTGGCCCGGAGACCCCAAAGGACAGACACCTCCGGTACACCTTAGTTTTTGTGGTCTGTAGCACATTTTATATAATATATTTAGATAATGTATTCTATTTTTTAAAATACATGATAAGATAAAAATGTATAAAATATTGTGATCTTCTGATCTTATAATAAATTTCATGGAATAATGTGGTTTTAGAATCAGTGTTTTTAGAAATTTCTTACACTAGTTAGTTCTACTTTATAGCTCAGGTTCATGGATTCACCATAACATTTTTTTCTTTTGGACATATTTTCATTCTAGAAGAATTCTCTTAATGTTAGAAAGTCAGGTTAAACAGAGTACTACCTGCACGTTGAAGTGTTTGCTAGTAGAGGTTTCCTACTTTCCCTCATCTTAGGGAGCCAGTGAGAAAAGTATCTATATTTTTAGGGGTAGGACCCAGCAGGGAGGCGGGTGGGTAGCACAGCCCAGCTCAGCATTGTCAGCACTGTGCCTCGGTGGAGAGAAAAGAAGAGACGTGCTCCACCTTCTGTGCTCCTGAGACCTCGGCCCAGGGAGACGTGCCTTTCTCCACGGTCAGCCAGAAGTGCAGGGAAGAGTCCAGGGACAGGCTTCCTTCCCTTAGGTGCTCCATGGAAGCTTCTGGGGGCTTTTTCCAGTCAGTCCGGCACTTTCAGATCGTCCCTCCTCTGCGATGTCAGTAGACTGCGATTAGGAGACTGAGTCCGTGGCCCCAGGTAGCCCCCGGCCTCCCAGCGGACACAATGTGCAGGTGAGCACAGCGCCGTTTCCCGACTACAGGTGCTGTCGTGTGCCTCTCCCAAGCAGATGCAACTTTTTGTCTTAGGTTATCTGTGTGGAACCCTTCCCTGTGTCACCCTTTAATGTCTCATTTTGGAAAAGAGAACAGTGCGACTTTTTTAGAGAATGAAATTGCAGCTCGCATCGATCAGGCCCTCTATCACTTACACATTCGTGCTCTGGAGCAGGCGTTGGGCAAACCAAGTATCAGACCAGGAAGCAAGGAGCAGAAAACGGTTTCCTGGGCCCGGTGTGCACTGGCAGGCGCTTCCTAGATCATGTTGGACATGCCTTCCAAAGCGGAATTCACATCTCTGTTTTTCCTTCGCAGAGACTGGCCATCTGTTTTAGAGGGCTGCACCGCACGAGAACATAGATAAGCCCAGTGCTTTCGAGCGACTCCGGGCACATTGCTACGAATACAAAGAGCTTCCTGCCTTGGAGGCTGTGGCAGCCCCTCCATCCCTGCCCCGCTCGGGCAGAAGCACGCTTCTGTGTGCCCTGGGATGGCAGAGGTTATCTGCTGCCCCAGGATCTCAGCCCGATGCCTCACTCTCCAGATGAAATTTCTTATCGATGCGGAGAATTTCAGCTATGGCCGGGGCAGCGGTCTTCTGCGGGAGAAGGCTCACCTTACAAGAAGAGGACTTTCCATTTTGAGTCCCTGCATTGTGCAGACACGGAAATCGCGGATGGGGGAGGAACATGCATCTTGAGGCCTTTTCTAAGAATAATACACATATAATAGGACAAGTGGAAAATGCTTAGATTATAAAATTTCTTTTCATTTTGAGTATCCCTCAGCAAGACTTACTACTTACGGTAGTACCTACATCCATAATTATGGATATCCACAGCAATGACACTATCTGTATTTTAAAGAGATGACTCGCTTGTGGTTTTGAGCCATGACTGCAGAGCTGAAATGATGTCACTGTTTGTCATGAGGACGTGCATATCAGATCAGTGTGCTTTCAGTGGCATTTAATTAAGTATTCATGGGAAGAAAAATGTATACATAGAAATATATTTTGTGTGTGTTAGGTATCTCAGAAAGTTCCATTTAAATCAGAGAAGATGGAATCCCGTAGTACTCATTTTCCATCCTTTTCCTGTCTTAATGGCCAGAGGTAGGTGATGTCTTTCTGCTTCCATGACCCTTGTTTTCACTGTGGAACTTCCACTCAGCATTCCACAGTCAAAGTGCTGGTCCGGAACAGCAGGTGGCGCACTAAAATAAAGATGAGAGAGTAGAAATCAGATGGCGGCAGCTTCTCTCCGCGAGGTACTATGCACCTTCCCCTCTCAATGCAAATGAATGGATGTAATTCCCAGTCTGGGCAGCTGGATCAAGATATTTCAAAACACATTAGAAATGATAGTATCTGAATTCAAAATAGATGGATTACATTTTAATTCTGTTTCCTCATCCATTTCTATCAGAGATTTTAGATGCCTATGAAATTGACCCTAAAGATGTTTTTAAAGCATCCATATAAATAAAGGAAATTATTTCATAAAGAGGAAATTATTATTGAACATACATTTTACCCCAGATTGCACTCAGTTTACTGTGATGCTCATGAATATGGAATACATTTGCTTATAATTTTAAGGTGAACCTGAGGATAATGAGGTGATCAGCTATTTTATACACATGTATTAGCTGTGGCAAACTTACTATGTGGCAAAAAAAATAAGCTTTAAGTAATTAATGCCACTGCAGTGGCAGTTTGAACACTCTCCTTTGGCGTTATAAAACGGTCCAGTGCATATGTAGAAACCGGAATGTTAATGACCAAGCGCAAAATTTGCAAGCAAAATGCTCTCTATTCTCCCAGAAGGTGGAAAGGGGGTAATTAACATAAACTATTTATATTGCTCCAGATTGCAAAACCCAAGTCTGCTGGCCACCTATTATAAACTGGTCCATAAAAAATGAAGAGTTTTATAACACTAAATTCTGGTAATATAATGCCCTCAACGCACTGCAAAGAACTGAATCTAACCCATCCTCACGCGGAGACCAAGAGTTTCATTATCACTGGGGACAAGCATGCGCAGCAGGGACTGATTTTGTGACTGCAGCAGAGCTGGAAATACTGTCGGGTGAAGACCAACCGTGATGGCGCGAACCAGGGCGATTGCTGGTATGAAGAGGTCACACGTGCAGAAGCACTCATCTCCTGGCGCAGCACGTCTCATGCCAAAGTCTATCTGTTTCCAAAAAGATTTGGAAAGTTCCATGTGTCTTTCCCACTTGCTCAGTGGCAGGAATGACTAAGAAAGAGGCTGCATCCGTGTTCTGGTGCCTCACCACCCGGTCCCCACAGAATGGGAAGACTCGTGTTCAGTGAGCGCTCCAAACCTCCTGAACACGGTAATGGTTTAGCTTTAGCGGGGCATCCCATGTGTGAAAGAACTTTTAGCCAGACTTAAAAATACCTCTTTTTTTTTAATAGGATGGTGAAGAAATGCAGATTGGAATTTTTTCATTTACCTACCAAGCAGTCATTTAGCTTCTGTGGTTAACATTTATATAAAACAAATTGTAGTATTTTTTCAAACTCTACTTCCTAACAGCTAATTGTTTCTGAAGATGACGTAAATCATACTTCGATTTTTCATCCCATGGTGAACACCGACTGTGTTGAACATGTCGCGCTAGGTGTTCGGAGTGCTCCCAGCCACAAGTAGTACATCTTTCTGCTCTTCACGAGCCCCTAACGCAGAAGGAGCGCCTCTGCGTTTCTTTTCCATAGAAATATCTTCGTGTTCTGACAGTGTGAGAAACTCAGAGACCACAGTCACCTGCAGTAGATTTACGACAGTCCTGTGATTTATTTATGCAGACCGTGATTCTCTGTAATTTCATTTATAAATACCTTTCTGATTTTTTCTCTTCAAATAATTTAATTTTCATTAGTGATAATAAAGTCTTATACAAAAAAGAAGACGAAAAACCCCACATGTGTGTTTTACGGATTCTCTGCACCTCTCCCCGGTCCTCACGTGCTGACAGAGAGAAATGTAAACACAGGCAGACGTGCTCTCGCCGTCGCTCGCTGTATTTACATGGGAGGGGAAATAACACATTTCCACGTTTTTATATATATCACACTGTTGTTTTGTTTATACGGGAAAAGTGCCGCCCCCGCCCAGAGGTCTCATTGACATGGTTTGAGAACCTGTAGTCCAGTCAAACAGTAGCAGTCAGGACAGACCTGGGAGGACAGACAGCGCTGCTGTTCCCACCGGGCTGGAGATGTTTAACAAAACATTCAAAGACTCGCCCAGGGTAACTGTTGTGAATCTCAGAAGCATTTCATTATCCTGGGAAGGAATTCGGTCCTTGTCCATGACCAGGATACTGCAGCTGAACCTGAGGGTCAAAACCAAGAAAAAGTCAAGCAGGACACACTGAGGGGTCTAAGGAGAAGCAGTCACAGCGATGTCACCGGGTTAAGGGGCTGTTTGGGGCCACGTGTGGAGAGTCTCTGTTCTCCAGTTTTTTTGGTCTACTCATTTACTGATGGGCACTTAGGCCATTTCGAGCACTTAGCTGTTGTAAATAGTGCCACTATGAACCTAAGGCTGTCTGAGTTCTTTTGAATTGGTGACTCAGGATTCTTAGGGTATATTCCCAGCAGCAGAACCGCTGGGTCTAAAAGTAGTTCCATCTTTAGTTTTTTAAGGAAATTCCATACTGTTCTCCACAGTGGCTGCACCAGTCTGCATTCCCACTAACAGTGCACTAGGGTTCCCTTTTCTCCGCATCCTTGCCAGCATTTCTTAATAACATATATACAGCTTGACAAACTTGGATGAAATGCTTTGTTCATATAAGTTCATCTTTCTATAGGGGGTGGAGGTAGGCATCCTTTGGAAAATACTGTAGTAACTTCCTGTGACAGAGAGGAGGGGCAGGGATGGCCCAGGCACCAAGGGTTGACATCTTGTGGTGTGTTCTGAGGATGAAAGCATGTCTGGAATGGACATGAGGTCAGTGTTAGAGGACGTTGGACTTGTTCTTGTAGATTCTGGAAAGCCAGAGCTAATTCCAAGCTGAACATTGGCATGATCAGATGTGAGATGTGGGCAGCCCGTTCTCATAATCCCGTGCGAGGTTCCTCAGTTATACAAGGCCAGGGCGGGGGCCCGTGGGGTTGTCCTGCAGGCAGGATCTTGCCTGAGTGGCGGCTGAGCAGGTAAGGGGGAGGAGGCATTATCTGAGAAAAATCCTGGGTTTTCTTAGACATCCCATCTGTGAACAGAAGCCTCACTATCCTGCCAGTGCGAGAGGCATTATTTATTCCTCACCCCAACAGGCCGGCTTTCAACGGCGACTCATCGGGACTGGTGGGAATCTAAGTGGGATCCCTGTGGGGTGGTTTCCACAAGTGGAGGTTTTATTCCATGTTTCTCAGTACAATATGTTTCGATACCATAAAATCCGAGGTCTTTGATTTCTCTGGCGTCTCATTCCCTTCCATCACAGGAATTGTTTTATAGGCTCATTAAAACCGTTTGATATTGCCGATTTTGTCCGTTTGTTTTTGCTCTATCTTGATTCAGCCCTTCCCTTTGTCTCCGGCATTGGGTCTCACATCGCCCGGTGGGAGCATCAAATGATTGGACCGCAGAATTTCATCACTCTATTCGTGCTTAACTGTAACACAGTGTAGAGCTTATTAAGAATAATGTCTGAAGTTTCTGAGACTCCACTGTTCGGTTTTGTTGGGTTGGCTGTGTTAAGGTCAGTGGTAATTGCCAAACGGTAGGGTGAACAGTATGTCTTAGTTTCCCTGGAGTAGTCCCAGTTCACGCCTGTACTCTCGGTGTCATTGTGCACGGTGTCCTCACTTACTTCCGGAAGTAACTCAGCTTGTGTGTTAAATGGTGTGGCCACACTGTCTACCAGGGAGAGCCACAGAGGAACTATCCATTCATGTATCTTCAGAATGCAACTTACGCGAAGTAAGTGTGGTTAACATACCCCGACAGGCGCTGTCCCTGTCGTGGGCTTCATCCGTGCTGTGCCCGTGTCTTCCTGAGCACACATGCACAAACACAGGGCATTTGTGCACGGAGAGGTCTTCACTGCTGTAGGAGAAAAATGAAGGAGCTCCTCCTTTTAGGGAGTAATGTATTCCCCAGCCAGTCTCGTCATTATTCTGTTAGGGGGAACAACACAAAGCCAGGTTGTCTGTTCATTTTCTAAACAAATAGACACAATTGCTGCGTAAGGTGTCAGGGCGGAAACCAGAGAACTTTACGTGGTCCATCAGAAATG
Organism: Tonatia bakeri; assembly: GCA_004024845.1. Lineage (NCBI taxonomy): Eukaryota > Metazoa > Chordata > Mammalia > Chiroptera > Phyllostomidae > Tonatia > Tonatia bakeri. The sequence continues at coordinate 78,047 of PVIA01002947.1, read as the reverse complement.
AAAGAGCCTTGGGAATGCGTGGATGCATTTGGTTGACGCCCCACCTTGAGAGATGGTCAGAGGCCCAGGGAGGCCGTGTAGCTTGCACGAGGTCCCATGGCTGTCAGGGGGGCGGGTGCGCCACTCCACAGCCAGGCCTCTATGGCATGAATCCCGCGTGGTGGCGTTCTTGCTAGACGAGACGCGTGAGAAAGGCCCAAAGCAGCCCTCATCCCCACCCCTCCCCTTTGCTAACAACAGCAGAAAAGATCCACAGGAAATGCCATGACTTGGCTGCAGAGAATGTGTAGAAATCAGTTTGAAATTCATTCTTGACATTTTACAGATTGTAGTCTGGCATAATAGGGATCTGCTGGGTACTTCCGGGGCTGTGTGCACAAATTTACATTATTTACAATATTTTATTCACAGGGCTACCAGGACTGTAACAACCCTTTTCTGAATTACAAACCTTGAATCCTTGATGCATCACAAGCCACAGAAAACACCATGTCGGCCTCTGAGACCAGCCTGTGTTCTTTAGAGAATGGTGGGCACGCTCGGCAATAGACAGACTGACCGTGCACTCTGTTTGCCCAACCTGTTAGTGCCCTCTGAAGTTCATGGTCCACCGTCCCTGAAATCCCCTCCCTGACTCTCCCTCACCAAATCCGCGATGCCTCTGCCCCCGACTCCAGCAGAAGCTGGGCTCTTCCCTGTGGGTGTAGTGGAGCTGGGTTCTGTTTTGTGCCGCTTCTTCCCGGAACAGCTTTTTCTGGAATGGGCTCGGGGAGAGCAGGAAGTGTCTTCATGGCCCTCTGCTGTTTCTAGAGGCCCCACTCTGTTCCCACTTACCACCTTTTCACATTCTAACTAATGTGATTGCTTTTTATTTTGATCAGTTGTGTATTTTTCTCCTTTTGAACGTCAACTCCAGGAAGGTTGGCGTTTTTGTCGTCTTTACTGATATATCCTGACTGTAGACCAGAACGTAACACATGGTAAGTGGTCAGTAAATGTTACTGGGGCAAGAACAAATGTGACGCAGGTTCTTCTTTTCAAATGCCACTCACTGTTGGAACTCTTGCCAAGCAGGAAAGTACTCTTTTGTTGAAATTAGATGACGTTAACTCAGCCTGGTAATTGGCATCCTGCTCAGTGGTTCTTTATTGAGTTTTGCTGAGTTTTTATATGCTTGGGGGAAGCTCGGCACAGGTGTGTTGTCTGATGTGCCGTGGACACCGCAGCTGGCATCTGCGACCCACAGGCCTGCTCTGGAAGGAGGGCACACGAGTATCTCAGTTGTTACAACAGTGTGTGACTGCAGCATGCTAGGAGTAATTACGTTACTTAACTTGGGGGTTCTGGATGTCGCTCCATGTCTGCATGCACCCTCATGATGAGGGTGCATGCAGACATGGAGCAACACCGCCGAGGCAGGAAATTAAAGGGTTTGTTTCATAGGTGCCAAGGGGAGAGACAGGTGGTGCCTTGCTGGGCCCATGTGGGAGGACCACCCAGGGAGCAGGGGCGGAGAGCAAGGACCCATGGTGGGGTACACAGCCAAAATTGTGAAAGGATTTCTTTGGTTTGTGGCCGGAGGGCAAGACAGGGAGCCTGTGCCAGGCAGGTGCCTGGCGGCCTGGCGCCTGGTCTCCTGGGCCACGTGCCTGCAGCCTGTGTGTGGGATGTGGGAACATCAGGAAAACACTGAGCTGTAAGCATCTGCAGTGCACTGGGTGATGTTAAAGGTAAGAGCACAGGCTTTGGACCCACATGGAGAGGGCCCTCTGGCCCTCAACAACACTGTCCTAAAGACACAAATCTAGACTTGGAAAACCTATGTGGATGCATGGGGTGGTGTCTGTGTCCTTCTTCCTTTGCTGTGAGGATCACACGTCCTCTTTCCAGCCAGAGCTAGAGCACTGCGGGCAAGTCCCAGGCTGCCTGCTCCCCCACCCACCCGTAGCTTGCATCCATGGGTCCCCTAATGTTTTTAATCAGTCTCGCTAAATAATTCCTGTAGGGAAAATGAATAGTAATGAGAAGCAATCTTGCTGCTTCTCTATTCTGAGAAATTCCCCGACCGCTTTACAGACCCTGCTTATTCATCGAGATATCCCAGTGTAGAAGGTGGGGATTAAATTTCAGCCTTTAGGTTATGTGGTTGCTCGCAGCTCAGAGTATAGTAATGAAAAATTGAGCACCTGAAACAGGGGTTCCAGAATCTGCCCAGTGAATCAACTATTTTAGCATCAGGCCTTGCCTCCAAGGTGATTTTTAGGGTTGTGTGCTTTTTACTGGAGCCTTAAAGCTTTCTCCACGTCATAGTTCATGTGTAATTTCTTTTCATGTCTTTCTCTTTGGTCAAAGCAAACTCTCTTTATTTCCGAGGTTCTGTATGACTGCTGGGCTTTCACCACCGGTCGGCAGTGGCTTTATCATTAGTAAGTGGCTCCTGGACCCGGCTGCCTTCATTCTCCCAACAAAAGCTGTCTCTGGCAAGTCTGAGCCAGCGGCTTGCATATCCCCCCTTTCCTCCAAAGATTAATAGGTGCCCCAGTCTTCAGGGCAATGCATATTCTGAATAATACATGTCTGCTAGGGTGCATGGCCTTTGCTGGTCCCAGAGCTAATTCTTAGAGTTCTAGAAAGATCTCCAAAGATAATATTGTCTTAAAGATGCGTGGGGTGCCTGTCTTAGAATATTCTAGCTTTGACATGAAGCATCTAATCCAAAAGGAAAAGATAATCCCATTCTCCCTACTCTCTGAAAAGATCAGAAATAAAGAACTCGTTAAAACTTTTCAGTTCTTCTGTGCATTTTCCTTTTTGTGGTTTATGGAACGCCGTTCTGATTTATATATTCCCATCTGTTGACAGTCAGACTGTTCCTTCTTAGTCTTTTCATACAGCGTTTTCACTTAGCCATTCATCAAACACAATCACTGGTGAGTCTTGTGAGTGTGGGGCACTGTACCGAGGACCAGGGCTGGGGCTGGGAACCGACAGATGCTGCTGTTGCTCCTGGCACGTCCATCACTCACTGCCCTCCAGGAGCTGGACAGGTTATATCGGTGCTTGGACAACGTGTTCTTCTTCCAAAATCACACCATCTTTATGCACAACAGATTAGCCAAGCTTTTTCAATGTACTATTTTAAAGCTTAAAAACTAAATACTCCTGTTTTTAAACAATTCCTCTTTTATTTCAGATAGATTGATTGTTACTTTTCGTTTTGATCTTACATGAGGTTTCCTTAGACTGTTTCCATGAAGCTCCTCGGTATTTCCTCTTCCTCGGTTCTCTGATGAGACCTGGAGAGGCTAGGCTGCCTGGTGGCAGGGAAGGCGGGGTCGGGCAAGGGGGCAGGGCCCCTCTGCGGACTCTCCACGCTGTGGCACACACAGGACTGTGCGCAGGAGACTGTCACTCACCCCTTCAGCTTCCTCCCGACCCTCTGTACCCAGTCATTCTACATATAAATACCCCGGAAGGCATTTCCAGCAACAGAGACACAGTTAAATTAATTATGCTGTAGTCATAGGAACTGCTCTCTTTAAAGTGTTAAGTGAGCAAAGTAACATACTAACCTACATATAACAACCAAAACCTTAATAATAATAGAAATGCAATAATACCCCAAACAATAAAGGTAATGGGAGAGTAGCTAACTTTTAAAAACAATCACAAGGTTATATAAAACATGTTCTAAATGTTTTACACTTATTAACTCACATAATAACCTCATTTAATCCCCTCAACAACCCTATTAATTGCCCATTGTTACCCAGTATTTACCTGTGAACATCAAAATGAGGTACAGAGAGTTCAGGCAACTTGTTAGGTTCCGCCGAGAGCACAGGTCCTCAAGGTACTTGTGTCCTAGTGGGCGACACACCTGTGAACGGGCTCAGTGATGGCAGCTGGGTGTTGCCACAGCTGTGCCCCCAGGGATGCTCTGGGCATGATGGGGAGACGCACCAGCGGTGAGATCAGGACGCTCCCAAGTGGGAGGGACCCAAAACAGAGTGTTAAAGAGAGAGTCCTCAGTTTGCCAGGTAAACAGGAGGGTGGGAAAAATGTAAAATGTATACTTTAAAGAGTTGGTCTTGAAATATGACTCTGCCACTTACTAACTATGTAACCTTGAACAAGTTACCATAATTTGCTGTGTATAACGCACACCCACCTTTGTGTGCACATTATGCACAGATTATGATACTCATGGTATGTAATCATTATACCCATGTGTAATGTGCATCCTTATTTTTCCCTCAAAAATTTGGGCAAAAAAAGTGCATATTATACATGGCAAGATATGGTAACTTAATTCTTCATCCAAACAACAGAAATGGTATCTACCATTGCTTCCTGGCTTATCCCATAAAAATGTACAATGAAAAGTCCTGTGTAGGTGTCCGATGCAGTTCAGCTGTGCAAACCCTGTCGCTTTGTGACTCCTGTTGTACTCTGCCTTCCACAGGTAGACGTGATCGTGACTTTGGGAGGACTCGCCGGGCGTTTTGACCAGATCATGGCGTCTGTGAGCACCTTGTTCCAAGCGACTCGCATCACCCCTTTGCCCATCGTAATCATCCAGGAGGAGTCTCTCGTCTACCTGCTCCACCCAGTAAGTGAAGGGCAAACACAATGTCAGCAGTAGTTCACGCCGCTGGACTCTGCCCTTCGGGTGGGCGAGGAGGGAACACCCGCCCCTGTGGGCCCTTGACCCGCTGGCGGAGTAGCCCGTGTCTGTGTGCTGCTCCAGTCCTTCCTCCCGTCACTGAATGGGAAACGGTGGGGGAGAGGCCTCAACCTGTTCATCTCATTGGGCCTGTAAAAATACTCTGCGACTCTTAATTAACTTGACTGAGAATTACATTCAGCAGTTTCGCTTTGTGAGCAGCTGAATACGAGAAAAATCTCAGTAGAAGAAGTACAGAGCTTGGCCAGTATTTTAAGTGGACCTCTCATATATTTTCAGTGCTGTAATTATAATTGGAAACTGGGTTTGATTTTTCAAGCACTTAAAATTTTTAACTTTCACTGTTCTTAGGTTGCCTGCTTATTAATTTCACTGCCTCTGAACAAATTTCTAATGACAGTGTCATTCATTTCCAATGATGGACATAGTGGAAATCTTCCGTTAATGTAGTGCTTAGAGCAGACTTCTTATTAAATAAAGTTTTATAAGGTTGATTGGTGCATTTCACTTTGAAAAATAATAATTTGGTAACATCTTTTCAAGACAGTGGACAGTTTTTCTTTTTGCCAGTCATTGTCCATCGGTGCTCATCACCTAAAGTGTGTTTCTGGGTTAATACAGTGCGTGCGATGCGTGCTCGCCGTTGTTCAGCCACAGGTGCGCTTTTTTCTGGTTCTCTGCACTGTCGGGTGCTGTTGCTTTCTAGAACACCTCCTCGGGAGGGTGGAAGGGGTTCTGCCCATTTTTGTAGTCAACACAGCTACAGTGCGTCTGCCCCTCCCTGCCCGCTGCACTGCTAGGCAGTGGAGGGTTTAGGAAACATGGTGACGTAGTGTCTCTGCTCTCCAGTACACGTTCAGTGAAGCAGACATTCGTAAAACTTAAACATAAGGCAAGGTTCCAACACAGCTACAGAAGATGATGAGAGACTGTATAATTTGGTCAGGGGTGTGGTAAAGAAAGGCTTCACAGAGGCACTCAACTTTTATTCACTCGATCTATTGAACAAATGTCTATTGAGTGCTTGCTGTATGCCAGGCACCTCTCCAGGAATACAGTAGCCAGCTGGACAGATAGATAGTACCACTTGATTTCGTGGAACATACATTCTCCTGAGCTTACACTGTAGCAGAATCATCAAGGGCGAGTAAATATGTGCTCTGGGAGATGATGGCAAGGTGATTCAAGCCGGAGGGGCCGCCAGAGAAAGAGGGAGGCGCAGGACCCGTTGTAGGACCCACAGCGGAATGGGGACATGCGGGAGACGAGGCTGCAGAGCTGGGCTGCCTGCCAGCTGTGGAAGCCTTGAGTTCTGCACAGTGAAGTGTGAACCGTTTGCCACAGCTTATGGGAAGTCACTAAAAGACCTCATTTAGCAGCGTGGCTCGCTCAGACATACTTCTCAGATTCCTAGTTATTTGTTAAATACCTGTCATTTCCCCACCGTTTCTGAAGTTTGAAGCCACTGTGATGCGTTGAGCTCCCTTTGCTGTATCATATTAACTGACGACGTGATTGCTAATAAATCCACTGTGACCCATCTCTGTAGGCGAGCACATTGCAGTGTTGGCCCCCAATGCACTGCCATACTTTTTGAAAAGCAAAATTGGGAGACGAAGTGATGGGAAAATCGACATCTCAGGAATGGCCTCAGCTCTCAAGATCTTGTCACTGGTTTTGGTGCCCTGTACCTTCACTGTGGTGTGACTGATTGGGGCTTCCTGCTGTGTCCCGCTGGGGAGTCACCAGAGCCCCTCAGCCTGCAGGTTGCTGTCCGTCACCAGTTTGGAAGACTGGGCCATCGCGTCTTCCGATGTTGTCTGTGCCCTCTTATTTCTGCCTTCTCCTACAACTCCAACTACACGAGTAGAAGAGCCTCTAATCATATCACATATACCTCAGAACTTGGCTTCCATATTTTCTGTGTCTGAAGGTCCCTGGCTGCATTCTGAATTTCACCATCGCTGTCATTTTCCATTTCTGTGTTTTCTGTTGTGCTGCTAAACCCATCCATTCAGTTTTTAATTCCGTCTATGGCTCTTCTTTCTAACATGCTCACCCTATACTCACATTTTCAAGGCTCTTTGTGAAAACATAATTGCCATACTTACTTTATCGTTTATAATAAGTCCAACATCTGCAGTCATTATAAGTCAGCTTTTATGTTCACTTCTGCTTTTATATTTTGTCATCTCGACTCCTCCTGTGTTTTGTGATTATCGGCCATGACCTCGTTTCTGGGAACTTTACCTGTAGGAACTATTTGTGTTTTTTTTCTTTTTTAAAAATTTTATTTATTTATTTTAGACAGAGGGGAAGAGAGGGAGAGAAACATCAGTGTGTGATTGCCTCTCACGTGCCTCCTATTGAGAACCTGGCCCGCAACCCAGGCATGTGCCCTGACTGGGAATCAAACTGGTGACCCTTTGGTTCACGGGCTGGCGCTCAATCCACTGAGCCACACCAGCCAGGGCTCCCTGTAGGAATTACTTGAAGTGTGAGTTAAAAGTGAGTCCAAGTGTAATGTACAGTGGACTCCTAGCCCACTTATTTATAGGCATTAATAACTTAAGACATCATGTTTGAGACTTTTTTGGACCATTTAGGTGGTGTGCGTTCTGGAGGTAATTCCACTGGGAGTCTGAAGTCTGGTTACACAGGCTCAGGGGAGGCTCGCTCGTTCCTGCTTCTCAGCTGTGGAGTGCCGTGGTTCGGTTGGGCGCCTCTCCCCGTGGCCCAGCGGGAGTGTTACTCTGTCCATCTGCACACCGAGAGGCTCGCTTCGCCGGGTGCCGTCTCCCTTCACACTGCCCACTCAGGCAGACCTGGGGCTTTGTCTCCTGGTGGCTTTTAATACTTGGAGGCCTTCAGAACTAAGTTCAAGTTCATCTGATCTGGCTGATCTGGTGCACACCTAATGTCTAAAACATGGAAGTTAAATTTGGTATTCTCTGGCGATGAAAACTTAGAGGGGTTTTTTTTGCTTTTTGTTTTTTTTGCTTGTGAGTATTCTTTTTAAACAAAGTGGCTATTTGATGCATTTTAAAAGAGTCTTTTTAATTTTTTCTAGTATTTTTTAATTGTGTTCAGTTGGCCAGGTTACTCATGCACCACACTGCCTCTGCAAATCAGGTTCTGCCCTGTATTGCAGGAATAATTAACCTGCAAAATAAAATCGCAGAGGCTTAATTAACCAAGATTAACTTTAAGTTTTTTCTCATTCCTGGAAAATCTGGCGTAGTTTGGAAGCATCCTCACTTAAGTTAAGCCACCTGAAGCACATCGCAGCGCCAGGGAAGAGATGGCCAGACACAGCACTGCCTGTGTGTACAGCCCCGTCCCCCCGGCCCCGGGCCGTGTCCTGTGTCACCTTCAGTGGGAACACAGCTCATTGTCCCAGCACAGCTGCAGGGCGGGTAGGAGAGGAAGGTGGTGGGCCAGGAGAGGAAGCGCCGTGTGACCACAGAGCACTGTTTCTCCCAGGCCGCCCGACGCCGAAGTGCGGAGAAGTCTGGGTCATAACCTACATAATTTCTAGGAACGTGATTTTTGCATTTATAAAATGTGGTAAACCTTAGTTCTTACAGCAGAACCCCCGGTTCTCTGGTGATTTTGATTTTGTGTCATTGAAACAATTAGGAAGTTACCTTATCCTGAAAAAGTAACTGTTACATAGGGCAGGCGGAGACGTCATGCAGGCCCACCCCTCTGTCCTGCGGGGGAGTGGCAGTGGTCAGCCCAGGCCAGCTCCTGGGGCCAGCAGGGCCCGCCGGGCTCCTCTTTCCCCCCAATACTGGAGACATCTTCCGGGGACCACCCAGGCCCCTGCTTTTCTGTCACCTTTCCTGAGAGAACAGTGACAATCACTAATACAAATGCAGGGGTCCAGTGAGTGTGTGTCAGGCTTTCAGATAATGACCAGTCCGAGTCCATCACATTTTAAGCAGCTTTGATCTCCACAGTATTATTTTTATTTATTGATTAGAGAGAGAGAGAGAGAAACATCTACTTGTTCCACTCACATACACATTCATTGGTTTGTTCTTGCACTCGCCCCGGCCCACAGTCAAAGCTGCAGCCTTGCTGTGTTGGGACGCTGCGCTAACCACTGAGCTACCGGCCAGGGCATGACATTGTTATTTTCAAACAAGATAAATCTTGGGTGCACTTAAGGGTATATCCCACCTTTTTGCCATCTGTACCCCTAAATTAAACCCAAGTGACTCTGAGTTTCCCTCAACTCTAACAAAATCTGCACACCACAAGTATCTTTATTATTTAAGTTGATTCAATAAGATTATTGTTGAGTTTTGCTAAAATACTTCAAAAGTGGGAAAACTCAATATAAATGTTCATTATTATGAGTATTATTTTTAAGGACAGTGACTTCTGGAATTGGTTCTATAACTACAGGTCTCCTGAAGTTGAAGATGATAGCAGGAGGCATGAACCTGGCCTGGGAATGAACATTTCAGTGCTGTGTCTGCTCCGGGGCTGTGAAGTGACAGGGGCAGCCCTGGACCATGGGGCTAAAATGTGCTTCTCTTGATCTTTCTGAAGAAGCCTCCCTACCTTCAGGTCATTGTAGTGTCTGCATGTGAGACTCTCGCGAGACTGGCTGTGTGCAGGAGTCATCAGCCTGCGTTCACTAGAGTTGCTGTTGTAGCCGTCTGGGATCGGCGTGTGTGTCCAGGAGCTGTTCACTCAACACCGTTTAGCTTGTTCCCCCTCAAAGCCTTTCATCTCCATTCTCTTTTCAGTCCCCTTTCTGTGGCTTATTTTTGCTAATTACAAATGGGATTTTAAAAGGAGACAATAATATAGTTTGAGGTCTGTATAAATATGGTACAGCGTTTAGAATTTTTTAGCTGATTGGCTTCTTGGGATATAATGTCTTTTATATTGTGTTTTGGTTCATTTCATCATTATGGATCAAATGTCATTATGAGTGAAAACCTCAGTAGGCAGCATTTATTTCAAAGGAAGGTTTAATCTACCATTTGAAAGAAGAAAATTAAAAATAGAAGGCACTATAGATCCTATCTTAAAAGTAAGCATCCTTCTTTACTTCCAAAAATGTGTTCTTAGAAAGACATCATGACCGAATTTCATGAGCAGGGGAGTTAAGGAGGTTGGGGAGTGACATCATGGACCCGAAGCACCCCAATGTCGGTTGCCGGTCAGGCCAGACTCCTCCTGAAGACTGCCAGGTGCTCAGGGCCACGGTCGTTGCACTCACCATGTGGGGTTCAGAGGGCTCTGGGTCTCACGTACACACTTTCTCATTTTCTGGCCCATGCTTCTACAGAAACATTAGCTTCTGTACACTGAGCATAAATTATCTTTTATCTACCAGCTTTATGGCAGTTGGTAATACAAGTTAATAGGATTTATGACCAAGAAATGAGATGTCCAGGAGTTAATGAGGCGTGCCTTTTACATTACCCTAAACCTCGTTCGGTGACTGCTGCTGATGAGCCCAGGGTCTGGTGCAGGAGAGCGCTACTACAGAGCAGACTGCTGTGGGCTCCTGTCTCACCCGAACAAACTTCTGAACATGCTGTAAATTTTCTTCTTCGTGATCTTAGTCGTGTGTGCTGCTGCTTGTTTTTCTTTCCTCTCATGAGATCAATTAATTACTCTACAGATTCCCACTATTTTATACATTGCACATTTATAATGCTGGTAATGAACCTGATAGAAATATGTGACTAGTCTGATAGAAGAACTGGATACTCATGATGCAGCTTGGCCTGGGTGAGGTTTCTGCTGAGAACGGAGTGGGTGGACCTGTCCACCTCAGGTGGCCACGTCAATGCAGGCTCATCAGCCGTGACCCCAGAGAGGTGGTTCCCAGAAGGAGTTGGAGGGAGGGGGCAGTGAATTCCCAATTCTAAACAACAATCATCATCTTCTCACTGTTTATTACCCAGTTGTAATTCCTTTCTTTGAGATAGCCATTATATTCTGTTCATCCTCTAATTTTTTGTTGTTGTTGCTGTTGCTTGACCTTTTAGAATCTGTAGTAAAAACTACATAGTGGCACGTGACCATTAAATAGTAGTATAAATAGTGTAAAGACTTGGAGATCATTTTATAGGTGAGCAATTGTAAGGAGTTAAAGGTAAGGGGGTTCGCCTACACTTGTACACAGTATGTCTTTGAAAGAAAAATTATGCTGGAATTGAAGTAGGGCTCACACCATGAGGGTCTGACAAAAGGATCACTGGGCATTTTCCACCTGTAATCTGCCTGTTGCACTGAGCTCATAACCTCCCTTTAAACCCCAAATGAGTAAACTCAAAAACGGGCATGAAGAAGAGAGGGTGGAGTTTCTTAGCGTGCATGCTAGAAAGTCCCCACTGGGGGAACCCAGAGCGGGAGGCACCGTAATGACCAGATTCTGGATTGGGCACCTGGGTGCCGTCCTCCCTTGAGACAGAGAGGATGAGAAGAACAGGCCGGAGTTGGAAGACTGTGGGATGTAAACAGATTAATCTACCTCTGGAACTGAGTAGGACTGCCTACAAGAAGACAAGTATAGCTAAAGAGACCCTGGCCTGGTGATACACCTTGAGAATCATTATTATAAACGCGGTAAAATAGAAAATGTGGAAGTGGACTCTTACAACCCTGGAAGGGGATAGATGTACGATGACTTGTGTGAATCGTACCACTGTGCACCGGTCAAGTACTTTTCAACCTATTCTGAACCCACAGTATCTTCCCTGGCTAGCCAAGGGGCCTCTTGCCCCCACCCCCAGCTCTGCAGTGCCGACGGCCCTCCTTCTCTTCTCTTTTCTGTGAGTGCCCTTGTTCTGGGCAGAAGGCATGGATGAACCCTTGAGTCCGAACTTCCAGTCTCCTACTTTCTGCTCCTGGCTTCTCAGTGTCAGGCGGGCTGGGGAAATGGTCCAACTATTGTTTTCCAGACTGATCACAGCTGCTCTTTTCTCTGCATATTTGATGCCACTATTCTCTGCCAAAAATACTTTTTAAGTCACTGTCTTCTTTTAAAGCCCTTCTCAAAAATGTCCGTCTGCTACACAGGATTTCCAAATAAACCTCTCTAAACTTCCCTCATTGGCATTCTTTTCATCACTTTTTAAAATCTATGGGCCTGAATCTATCTATAGATCAAAATTTGTTAAGACATAACTTTTCTCCTTTTCTAAACCTTAAAAATGTATATTTGCGTGTTTCTGATAAAAGGTGAAATGACAATTATTGTACTCAGTTCATCTGATGCTGCCCAAATCCATAAAACTAGGAAGTTTTAGATGCTCTAGTATGTTATTTCTGTTTTCAGAAGTGTTCATGGTTGCCTCCTCTTGTAAAATTAGGTGCCTGGGCGTCCCAGGTTGGAAGCCAGACCTGTGACTTCGTCCCTTATTTCCCAGTCGGCAGGTGCTGTCTTCCTAGTTTGCGGAAGCTCATTAGGGGGAGCCAGAGCTTCTCCGACTAGCTGGCCATGTGTTAGTGTCTTGAACAAATGAATGAGGATGGCAGTGGCAGGTGTTCAAGCAGCCTGGCTATAATGAAGTCTCAAGGGGAAAGGAGGGAAACGACAGCCCTGATACCTGCCACTCACCCACACGACATACACATTTTTTGACCTTAAAGAAATCTTTCACTCAGGTTTATAGAAAGATGCCCATCGGCAAAAACTCGTGGCGATCGCTCACTAATTCCGAAGCAGCAAGGGAGGAAATGTCCGATCCAGTCCGCATGGAAACTGTTTAAAAACTTATGTGAACATCGCCCTTTCGTTTTCAGCCACAAGTGACCGAGAACTGGTTTTGGAGACATAAAGCGCTCCATAAGTGGCCTCTGCACAGGTGCAGCGGTAGAAAAGATCACATCAGCATTTCTCTGCACTCTGTCATCGCAATTCATCATAATGCCACTCTAGGTAAAGGCGTGGGATGTTGGATGCTGCGCGCCGTCTCTTCCTCTGCACCCCCCACCCCCGCCCCAGTCCTCCGTGCAAGGACACAAGCACACCGTTAAGTGTACTTAGCTCAACTGAGCATCGCTTCAGTATCTTTTTCTGATTGGAAACAGAGGTCGCCGGTGGTGTACCAGTGAACTGTGAAGTGACTGGAGTGTCGGCAGCAGGGACACGAAGTGAGGCTTCGGGAGGACGATCCCCACAAGCGCAGGCTTCTGTATCAGGAGCACTGTGCAGCCCCTTGGGTCTGCCTTATGTCTCATCCAGGGAGAACTCTTCCTCCTGTCCCTGGGAGTTGTTTGTTCCTTTATTCTGAAAGAGATTGAAACTGAAAGGGAAGGAAAAGTGGGGAGTTTACCAAAGAAAGACAAGCTAGGAGCACTGACACTTGAGGGCACTCACTCAAACTGTACATCCACCCTGGATAGTTTGAAGATCTTCCAAGGGGTGGTGTAAGCTGCCTCACCTTCATGCATGCACACACATATGTATAACACATGTAATGTGCATGTGCATGCACCCCCCCCCCAAATCTCACCTCTTCTAAGCCAATCTTACTGAGAGGAAGGAAAGTAAGTATTCTCTCTCTCAGGTCTTTGGGGGAGGATATGTTTTTTTTCTTGTTTTTATTTTAAATTATATCTTTTTATGCTATTACAGTTGTCCCAATTTCTCCCCCTTTACCCCCTACACTGAGCATCCGCCAGTCCCTCAGGCCACCCCCCACCTTTGTTCATGTCCATGGGTCATACATGTAAGTTCTGTAGCTACTCCCTTTCCTATACTGTATTTTATACCCCGAGGCTATTCTGTAACTGCCTATTTGTACTTCTTAATCCCCTTATATCTTATATAAGAAAAAGATTAAAACTATGAACAACAAGAGGGTAGTAAATACATACCTATCAACAGTCGAATCTGGAAAACAAGTGAAGCAAACAGGAACAGAGCCAGAGTCAAGGATGCAGAGAGCATGGTGATGGGTGCCAGACGGGAGGGTGTGTGCGAGGGGCGAAGCGGATGTGGTTTTGAAAAACCGCCATCCTGTGTAGTTGCCTTCTAAGAGCTCCGCTTAGTCCTTCATAACTTCGTCATGATCAGAATTAACATATTTGACTTAATGCACATGGAATAGGTTAACAGTGAAACATAAAAATGCATCGGAGCCAGGAACAAAGTTAACAGTATAATCCAAGATGACCGGTACTCAGAGAGAGAGGCTGATGTGATGAAAGGTGTTGCCGGCGCTACACTGTCTTCTGAAGAAGATTGAGACAGTGCCGACGTGATGTCAGGCAGACGGCATAACCCGAATGGCAAATACACTGAATGTTAATATGCAGCTGACATCTCCTCAGAGTCCTGAAGGAGCACCGGAAAGGCTGGAAAACTACCAACAGTGATGTTGCTGGAGTTCCATGGCACTTTTGCTTCATGAAGTTCCTCATCCCCTTCTCACTCACTGCCAGCAGCCCCGTCAAGCACGCAGTAAGGCGCATTGCCCCCGTTTCTCAGATGAGGGAACTGCGTACAGACCAGCTGTGCAGGTGCGTGCTGAACCCACGACTGCCCGGTATTTTCCCAGTCCTTGTCCTGGACCCTTGACTTTGCAGCTGTCGCTTAGAACCCACACTTGCTCTCTACATGTCACTAGGTCTTATGGAGAGGTTGGAAAGCATGAGAAGTCATTAGTTACAGGTGTCTTGTTTGCACTGAGTGTGGTCCGCTCAGCCAGATTCATTGAAATCATCTGCAGAGCTGTTTTTTTCTTTAACCAATTTTTTATTATGAAAATGACCATATTATATACAGAGAATTTAGAAGAATAGTATAGTGAACAATGTATTCCAACCATTTTTAATTTTTTAACATTTTATCATGCAGGTTCTATCAACCTAGATATACAAAGGACCCTCTCCCCCCAAATGGGATTATCTTCTGGAGGGAGGGCCCCTTATAGTTCTGGGGTTCCACTGCTAGGTGGGTGTTCTAGGAACCCGTCCCTAGCAGTGCACCAGTTGGCATTGTAGTGAGAAGCTGAATTTGGCTTCAGTGAACTTTTTTAAAGACTCTTCAACACATTTGCCCATTTCATGATGGGCAATTTATGAGCGCACCAGCCCCCACTGCTGAGTGTTCAGCAGTTTCTGACCAAAAACAGCATGACCCCCGTGCCATGCCCTCCCTGTGCGCCTGATCTCACCCTGAGCAACCTTTTTGTTTCCCAGATGAAAGAAGCCCTCAAAGGGAAATGTTTTGCCAATGGGGAAGAGGTGAGACAAAAAATGGTAGAAGCACTAAAAGGTATCAAAATTGACAAGTTCCAAACCGTTTTGAGCAGTGGGGTAAAAAGTCTCAGTAGGTGTGTCACATCAAATGGAGAGTACTTTGAAGGTTACTGGAGCTCAAACATGTAAGAATAAATACACAATTTTTTATAAATAAACTCCTGGTTTTTGGGGGGCTGGTAATCATTTAACATAAATTTCAGATATCACCCCACATTACCATAAATACTTCAACATGGGAAGTGTGTTTAGAAAGCAAGATCCAGGTAATAGATGGGCTTTTTGCCCCTGTGGTGGCATTGCTTCTGGACATTTTCAGTGAGCTCAGAAACAAAAAGTAAGGAAAGTTTTGGAATCTTCCAGATTCTTGTATGAATCATGAGTTCATATTGATAATTTTGAGTTCAGTTTTAATGTAGTTTTAAAACTGGAAACTGTTTTTTTAAATTTTTTATGTTTTAACCCCCCTCCCCAAATCCTGGTTTGAAATAACTTGCTTGTTTTGTACTATTATATATACTAACTAGTTTCAAAATTACAATACTCATCATACTACAAATAGAAAAACTAATGAGTTAAATTTAAAAGTTTTTGCAAGTTAGTCTTTAAATTATATCCCAATCAGTATTATATCTAAAATCTTTCATTTGAAATATTAAATTTTGTTCTTTCTGTTGTTATGCTACTAATTTAAAAATTAGGTTCATTTTTTTGCAATTTATTTAAATGAGACTTTATTTTTTAATTATCACTTTGAACTGTTTTAAAGTAATTTCACAGTTCAATAGGCAAAGCTTGATAAAAAAGGATGAAAAAGACCTCAGGGAGTCTGGCCTTCATGCTTGTTCCCCTCACCACCAGCACTCTTGGAATCTTCCAGATTCTTGCAAAAATAAAAGGAAAACCAACAACTATGTACATATTTTCTCATTTTCCTTTTTTTAAAACATGAATTTAGTGTCCTAGAAATACAATGCACCTCTGCTTTTCACTTCACAATGTGTTTGGAGACTGCTCTATATTCAATAACAGCCAGCATCCTCATGTTTAAATGGCTGCTTAGTACAGTGCTGTGTGGAAGTACCTAGATGCACCGTAATTTATCCCTGCGTAGCTGCTTTGAAAGAACATACTGCTGATTCAAACTAGGTGATTCTCCAAGTGGTGGCCACGCATATTGTGAAAATCTCCCTCAGGCGATTCTACGCAGGTCCCCATTAGAGACGTATTTTACTCTCAAAATCCCTTATGAGGCGGAGACACTATGACCCAATTCTGAAGATGAGTAAACTGGGCCTTAAAAAGATGAATTGACTTGTCAAGATTATTCCACCAGTTGACAGTCCAGCCACACTGCACACCCACGTCAGGCTCAACCCTTAGCTCTCCCCACTCCATGATTCTCTGTCCAGTTACATGATCCATGAGCTTGGTATGGTGCCTTTCTGTGCAGAGCAACAGTGTTAAATGGGAAACTCACGGAGGAAGCATAGGCTATAAAGACCACAGTTCTCCCATAGAGTGTAGATAGGTTTTTAAATAGAAACAAGTGAAGGGACATAATCAGCTTCCTTATCAAGGAGGAAGAATATTCTATTATGGCTGAGATAGTAATGATAATGAATCAGAGTCTGTCCTTTTTGGAAAAAGTCACATTGATAGAGCAGCCTCAAAATTGATTAATTGTGTACTCGTTGGCCTTTCCAATCGTCTATTAATAGGAAGCCAATTTCTCTCCTAACCAGAAGCCCTCAAGGTGAAAGACAGCATGGAACTTCGGTCTTTTTCATCAGGCGAGTTTAATGCACAGGCTGCTCAAGGCACAGTGGAGGAGGATTTATTTCCTCCTGGGCGCAGCTGGCCTATTAAGAAGTGGACACCTTTTGAAACTTTGGTAATAGTAATTTAAAAGCTATGAATAGAGCTTAGTACTTTTTCCTGAGTATATTTTCCACTATAAAGTATTTCCAGGACCAGAGGAAGTCTTACAAAGAATAAAAAGACTTGGACCTTTTTTTATGTTTATATTCAAGGCTAACATATTATTAAGCGCTAATGGGTGTCAGAATGTGCTGGAAGCTGAAAGCAGCAGCACATAACGTACTATAGACGGGTCCAGGAAGGGCTCCTGAAGGAGGTCATGTCTGAGCTGGTCTTAAAGGCATCAGCCGGGAGTAGCGGGAATAAGACTGCAGGGGTCAGAAGACCTTTAGAGAGAAGGTGAGCAGAGGTGCGCGGTGGAAAACTGCCTGGATTGTTAGGGAGAACTGGAGAAAGCACAGTGTTTCCGGCAGAGAGAAAGGAAATGGTGGGAGAAGAGATGAAACAAGGTAGGTGGAGAAGTTCAAGGTCACCTCCTGTACCGTGGGAAGGAAGGTGTTGGGGTTTTCATCCTTCAGAGTTAGAGAAATTATTAACTTTGTAGGGTCGTGAGCCTGTTGGAGAATCTGAAGAAAATTATGAACCTTCTCCCAGAAAAATGTATATTTATGTAGACACTAAGTTTGTGAAATACAGTGTAAGTACGTCTAGAAGCCCTGAGCCCGCCCGTGAAGTTGCTAAGAGAAAGGATGGAATGCAGGGCAGCCCGGCTCTTCAGTACCAAGGAAGATGGCGAGAGTGGCTGGCACTCCGTTGCACCGTGTTCCCAGTCCTACTCCCAGTGACTGCTTCTTTTGGCTTTTGTTTGTTAACTCACCTCACGGCCTCACAACAGCCCTGTGAGGAAGAATATTATTATCCTCCTCCTTTCCCAGCTGAGAAAACTGAAGCTCCAGGTCTTGTTCACAGCTAGAAAGATGCAGGGATGGGACGGCCCCCGGCCTTCTGCCCACATGTGTGTGCTCTGTACCTTCTAATGACTGTATTATGCTCTCCCTGAGAAAAACAAAGTGAGGCTATTTTCAGCGATAAAAACCGAGACTGGCCATAAAGACAACTCAGGATGCAGACTGTACGTTCTGTTCATTGAACTACCATCTGAGATGTAAGGATTTCTGCCCCCGCAAGCACCAAGCAGTTGTAGCCACATTCATAGCACGATCTTGAATAGTGTTAAATATGGGCACACGACTATTAGCAGCAACACTCAATACTGCGTGCCATCCAGCAGGCTGCCATAGGGAAGTTCATTTCTAAAGCCAAATACTGCATAATTCTTTAAAACCGTCTTGCCTTTAACACACACTTCATTTAAAACAATTTTATGAACCAAATTTTAACCTCCTACTTCGCATAAAAATGTTGATGTGCAACATTAAAAAAAATAAGTTAATGCTACAAATATCATGCTCTATTCTTTTTACCTACAATGCTTTTTACCTGAAAAACCGGATTTGTATCAAAGTAGAAGTTTATTCCACCAAGATTCTCTTGGAGAGAAGTTATATTCCAGGGAAGGAAAACATTCAGGACCGTGAGACGAGGGAGCCAGAGTGAGCCTGCGTGTGGCAGTTAATCACAGAATAGATTGTTAACGAGCGAGGGTATGAAGAAGCAACATTGTGTGTATTCCACTTCAGTTTGCAAGGTCTGTAAAACGTGAGTCACTCAACCCAGACCTAGGTTGTGTCTAGGCACTCCTGGCTGGGAGTGGCTGGGGGGCATGGCTCCTGGGGGCTCAAAGGGGTAATGCATACAATTTGCATGGAAATTAAACTATTTAAGGGCAGGTATAGGAGATTAATTTTTGTTTTGCTTTTGTTCGGCTTCTCTCATTCCAGCTTCATGGGGGAAAGGTTGAGTGAATCCTCCTCCTTATTTCACGGCGCATTATCCTCATTGGCCAGTTTGTTTCCTGACTTGATTTGGATTGGTTGGTTCAAATGTCATTCCCTCCTAGGATTCCCTTTTTGTCATATAAGAAACCATCCTAATATAGTATAATTTATTTTTTTTGTGTGTATATGCTTTGCAAAAATCTGTGTTTTCCTGATCATGAAACGATACTTTTGTATGTATCTCTGAAAGAAAGGGGACTCCTAAAGACCATAATTACAATGCCATTATCACACTTTAATAGAGTTAAAAATAATTAGTTAATATGATAAAGTACTTGCATTTTCTCTTTTTTAAAAAAGATGTTTTTGCACCTTAAAATTTTGGTTATATGATCAGGGATCCAGATAAGGTCCACACATTGTAATTGGTTGATATTGTGTTGTTCTTTTAATATGCAGGTCCCCTGAGTGCCAGTCTCTGTCTCCATTCTCATTCTCCTTCCTCCTGTCCTTCCCCCACCCTGTCAACACTTCTGGTGAAGAAACTTTGTCATCTGTTCTGTGGAACTTTCACAGTCTGGGCTCATGCCATGGCATGGTGTCATTAAATACTTTGTATTTCCCTTTGTACTTTGTAATTTGTAGTTAATTCTAGAGCTGGGATCAGAACACTTTAAAAATTGGGGGGTGGGGGGCTCCTGCAGTAGGTGACATTACCTCATAACATTTGGTCGCCTCTTTATTGTGATGTTATAGCCATTGGTGGCCATCTTTCCCCTCCGTGAATTATTCGTAGTTACTCGGTGCTGTTCTACCACTAATACTTCATTTTTTTACCTGTATAACCTCCGTGAAAAAAAGCTTCCCTCAGTCACCTGCTAGGTAGGTCATTCTGCAGAACAGTATAAAGGAAGGAAGAAAGGAAGCATGCTTAATTCTTGTATTTACTGTTTTTCAAAATAATGAACTGGTTCCCTAGCATTCTTCAACACTGACCGGTAAGCTTTCTTTAAGCTCAGGGTTATGAGCATATTTGATGTGTGCAATCAGTTCATTCTGGTTGTCTTTGTTGCTAAAGTGTCCTGTCTCTGGCCAGTGGGAGCATCTTGTACTTGGCTCCTGAATCCCTTTGACAGGGACCCAGTAGTCCGATAACCTGCCTGCTTCCTCTTTCTGTAGCTCGTTCCCAGATCACCTCGGACATGTCCAGGTTGAGTCTTGGACTTTTTCCAAGGTGCTTTTTAGTAAGAAATGATATCTAGAGACCGTACCTGTATATTAAAGGGGGTGCCTCTAGCTACTAAGTTGATTCTCTACACAAAGCTAGGATTTTTTTAAAGATACCATGAGTTTGTACTTGAATGTCTCATTCAAACTCAGTACTACTGAGAAACAGTATCTTTTGAAGAACAGAATTTTAAATGTTTGAAGTCCACCTTATCCATCTGTTCTATTGTGTAGATCATGCTTTTAGTTTTGTCTAAGAAATCTTTAACTTAAGGTTACAAAGGTTTCTGTTTATGTTTTCTCTTAGAAGTTTTATAGTTTGGGGTTTTACATTTAGATCTGTGTTCTGTTCTGATTTAATTTCTGTATACCATGTGAGGTTTGAACTGATGTTCGTTTCCTTGCATGTGGCTGTTGCTTTGTTCTGACAGCTTTTGTTATAAACACTACTCTTTCCCCATTGTACTATCTTCACAGCTTTGTCAAAAATCAGTTATCTGTCTACATGTGCATCTATTTCTAGCCTCTCTCACACACTCCACTTAGTTTGTCTTTAAGTCAGTACTACAGTGGTGTGATATTTTCAACAGCAATGAAAAGTCTTCGGCGTGTGTTTTTGCGTTTCGGCCAGGGTTTCGTTTGGACGGAGCCGTGGCGGTGTAGCGACTGGTCAGAGTTTCTTTCAAATGCTCCTCCACAACGTTGCACGAAGCAGCGATAAGAGTACCTGTTTTCCCCCAGCCTTAGCAATCTAACAGGTGAGGTATAATATCCAGAATAATTTTAACTTGCATTTTCTTGTAAATGAGGTTGAGCATATTTTTATATCTATAATGGCTATTGACATTCTTTTCCTCTGGACAGCCCATCCTTTTATAAAGTTGATGGTCTTTTTTTCCCTATTGTTAGAAGCTCTTTATATGTTAGTAATGCAAGTTGCATATACTTTTCTGTTTTTCTTTATTTTTTATTTTACTATGGGGGTATGTTTGTATGTACTTATACTTTATGTAAATAATATTTTTACCTTAGTATGTGATTGTATAGTTTTAATAGTAGTATTGAACTTACAAGTTAGATTGAGTGGATACTACAGAGAGTTCCTCGACCCCCACACATAGTTTTCCTTGCTGTTGTTAACCTCTTAGGATGGTACATGCCTTACGGTTCATGAACCAATATTGATGGATTCATTGCTGTCCACTTCAAATCCAGGGTTTCTTTATGAATCCTTGGTTTTTACCCTGATGTCCTTTCTCTGTTCCAGGGTCCCAGTTAGGATCTCATATTACATTTGGATGTTATTTTGCCCCAGGCTTCTCTTAGTTGTGACATTTTTCCAGACCTTTCTTGTTTTTGTTAACCTTGACAGCTTGAGGAGTATTAGTTAGACACATGATGGGATGGCCTCTATTGGGATCTGTCTGATGCTGTTCTCGTGATCAGAGAGGAAGATCACCAAATGCCACTTTCCATGTTACCTCAAGGGTCCATACAGTCGGTAGGACCGGGACTGTTTTTGCAGACTCTGATCACCTGGCTAACAGTGTCGGGTGCTAGTTTCTCCCTTCCCGTCTGCACTGAGGAAGGAAGGCACATGTGCAGCCCACACTTAAGGAGTAGTTATGTAATTTGTTCAGAATTCTTCTGCATGGGAGGCTTATCTCTTTTTCCCCATTTAAAATGTATTCAGTAATTTATTTTGATCACATTGGACTTACGGATATTTATTCTACACTTTAACTTGAAGTCTAATACTACTTTATTTATTTTGTTGTTCAAATTGTTCCAAGTTAGGCCACTTGGCTCTCGTGTGTCTTTGACCCAGCCCCGTAAATGTGTGTGGGGTGTGTGTGTGTGTTGCTCCCCGTTTGTGCCGGCATGTGGAGGCTTCCTCTGTTTCTACTGTAAGGTGTCCCAGGGTCATCCTGTCTGTTTCCTGCCCTGGTCGTAGAACCAGCCCTTTCTCTAGAGTCTGCTTCCTTCCATTGGCGAATGGCATTGGAAACCGAGGTCTGCATGCTAGGTGTGCTCACTGTGATTGGGGTGTCATTTTTTAAGGCCTCTCAGGGAAAAAATTGGGCATGTAAACCAACCTGTGTGTCTGCCCACACGTATCCATGCATGGCCATGTGTATCTATATTAAGTTAATTGTGACTTTTACTGTTTCCAATTCTAATCCATTACCACAGGGATGATTTTGGTTTATTTTCACTCAGCAGTGAGAGACCTGGATCCTGCCGTTTACATCCATTTGCTTAATTATTTAATTCCAATGTATATGTATAGCAGGGTCAGAGTTGCTAGAGTGTGCCCTTGGAGAAAACAGCTCTGTCAATTAGGGCGCAGTGCTTACGCGCTGTTCCTTTAGCCTTTAATTTTACGTGCTCTGTAGACTTCCACGTCTGTACTTAGTTCAGCACCTTTTTCCCCACTCCTCTCACTGAGCTTAATCATTAGGTTTGCAGTACAGTTAGGGGCTCTTGTCACAATCTGCATTCTGATAAACCTGTGCTGTCATGCAGCCACCATCACCATACACACGGTGTGGTGTCACCACCTGGCCACCCCCTCACCTCCCCTCTAACCCCGGGAACCACCCATCTTCTTGCTGTCTCTGTCCTGTTGCCCTTTCCCGAGTGTTGTGTAACTGGGACCGCACAGTGTGTAGCGTTTTCAGTCGGGCGAGTTGTCTTAGCAATGTGCATTCAAGCCTCCTCCACGTCTTTTCCGAATACCTTTTTCACTCGGCATTGTATTTTCAAAGCTATCTGTGTTGATGTATATACATTGACTCCCTGCCTTTGAACTCCTTAATAGCACCGCGCATTGTGTGTCTAGTGTGTTCACCCCTCCACTCCCTCTGTGGCAGACACCAGGCTCCTCCAAACCTGCTGTCACCCCCAGTCGCACCAGCTCCACGACCACCAGTAACGTACTGAAGCCCCTCACACACGTGCCTTCGCGCAACTGTATGAGCTTTTCTTTGAGATACATATGCCCTGTGTGTGTGTGTAAAAGGAGTTGCCAGTAAAAGGATCTTTGTTTACTTTATTTAATTAGTGCCAGACTGCTTTCTAGAATGGTTTTACCAAGCCAAGCCAAAAGTGTATGAGGGTTGTTGTTATTATTATTATTATCGATACTATGTTTTTTAAAATTATCACCATATCCAAATTTCTGGATACAAAGTGTACAAGAACCAAGCAATAGCCCGTTTTCATCTGTGCTTCTGTAATTACGAATGAATCTGAGCATCTCTTCACGTGTGTGTTACTCGGTACTCATTTTCTCTTTGGGGGATTCCAGCAACTTTTTATTGTCAATATGCAGGTTTTCCTTATGTATTTTACAGTTCGCTCTGATTATCAGACTTCAGCATTACAAAATGTCTTTTCTCACCATATCGTCTGTTTGTTAGCTCTGCTCCCGATGCCCTTTGGTCAGAGTGATCACTTTAGTCTTTGGCGTGGTGGACAGTGGTACCACTCAGTGACATGAGGAAAGCTGGGAGAACAGGGTGGACCGGGTGGGGCTCGGAGCTTCATCTGGCTGTGTTGAGTGAGAGATGCCTTTTGAACCTTCAGGTAGGCATCTTGAGTAGGAAGTTACATTTGTGAGTCTGGAGTAAACAGGCGATTTTGTTAGTGCTATTATTTTAAATTTTGTGTTTCCTTAAAGATTTTCTGTATTTACTTTTCTATTTTAAATCTTGGTTCTTCTTCAGTTCCTGAGAAAACTTTTATTTAAGAAATTATATTTGAAGGACTTCAAATTTGCCATCGTGCGTTTTCTGCCACTTACCAAATTTCAATCATAATTTCACTTTTTTCAAATCCCGAACACTTCATCAGTGTGGTTACCCACAGAGAAGCACACAGCTCTAACCCTCCGCCCTCTGCCCACTGCTTTCCCACCTGTCACAGGGTGCTCCAGGTCTGTTTTGTAGAACTCTCACCGTTCACCATGCGAATGACAGGGTTTCCTCATTTCACGGTTAGATGCTAAGAAATAACTCAGGGTGATTCTCATTAAATTTGTTATGAAAATAGTTTTTACATAATCTATAATATGTTCATGGGGTTCACTGATCAAATACTAAATATTATAGTTTTAGCACCATATTTTTTTTTAGAAGAAAATGCCTACAGGTATGCAAATGTGCATCTTTTATACATGGAAACAATTTTTACTTCAGGATTTTTATTTTTAAAAGCAAAACCTTAATTATTAGATGCTTTTTAAAAGTAAAAACAAGACACTTGTATACAATTCATGTCAGGTTTATGATGTCAGAAATTTATCTCAGGCAGTCTCTGGGCTTGAAAATAACAGAAAAAATATTTGAGTCAAACAATAATACTAATGTATCGAGTTGGCCAGAAAGTTCATTTAGTATTTTTCTATATGATGGCTCCTAGTAGCTCCTGTTCGTCTTTAACTTCATTTGAAACAATTTTCTCAGAATGTGTTGTGACAGCTGTCATATCAGCATGCATTTAAAAAAAATCAAAATTGATGAATTTTTATGCATTTTAATATTGAAGGTGGAAAACGATATGCAACATTTTTGAGATATTATGCTTTATTATTTCAAGAAAGGTAAAAATGCAACTGAAACACAAAAAAAGATTAATGCAATGTATGGAGAAAGTGCTATGACTATGTCAAAAGTGGTTTGCGAAGTTTCTTATGAGCGTTGTTGACTATTGACAGTTTGGCCAAATAATTGTTTGCTGTGGGGCTGTCTTGTGCATTGGAAGATGTTTAGCAGCAGCCCTGGCCTCTACCCACTAGCCAATAGTGGGAGACAGCTGACATACTCAAAATATCCAAATCAATAAAGTTATTGGTGAAAATGAGAAATGAGTTTTTCATTTTACACAAAAAACATAATGGACTTTTTGGCCAACCCAATACTTTTCTTTTTCTTTTTTTTAAGCTCACAAAGGTCATTAATTCTAGATTCCTTCCAGACTGTGATTTTTACAAGGTTTGTTTATTTGTTTTCATTAAATAGGAGTTATTTTTACTATACACAATTGTATGTCCATCTGTCATTTATTTTTTTATGAACCATCATGATTCATTATCACACATACATGTATTTGAAGGAAAGCAAAGACTTTTGGTTGTAAACAATACTAAAATTCTAATTAGGATATACAGTCTAACATACAGATTTATGGTATGATATCTTAAAATACATTCATAGTTTTGTTTTATTGTTTAAGAAGAAAGTATATTATCTTAGCTACTTAAGTTTATAGAGGTGACATTTCTTCCAACAGGGTCTGTGACCATCTTCGAGAAGCCAAAACATAGAAAATCATCTTTGAATGTGTGGTGGGGAGAGCCTTATATTGCTGGGCTGAGCACTCACAAAAATGACTGGAAGTACTTTCAAGCATCTTCATCAGCCTTACATTTCAGAGGGAAAAATCTCATTATCCAGTCCATATTCACTTGAGTGTCAGTGCATAGGCGACTTGTCGTAACCTAGACTCAAGGTCCCCAGTGGTAGAGATCCTGACACAGCAGCCCCTCCTGGCACAGCCCGGCCTCAAGCACCGGCCACCTGCTGGAGCTCTGCATTCCCTTCTGCCCCGACTCGTTCACACTCTCACCCATCACCCCTAACTTTGTAGTGTTGTTAGCTTCCACATCTTCCCTTACTTTGAAACTGGGTGAATCTAAAAGTCCCCCATTTGGTAAGAAGGACTGGAATAGTGTGTCAGGCCTGCTGCTCTCGCATTAACAATCTAATCGCAGTGGTCGAGTGGGGGGCACTTTGCCATGCTGAGGCCAGCCTAGCAAACCAGGTCTCCCTGTGGTCGTCAGTCATTTTATTTGCCTGAATTTTGCATTCCTTCCGCACTGTCCTGTGCCGTCTCTCCACCGCACCACACTGACTTCTCATGTAGCAGATGTACTCTTGATGTTTCAAGTGTATTCCGTTTGAGTACGTAAGTTTAGGTCAGGAGAGAAAGGACCAGGAATATTTTTTAATTTATTCATTGTGTCAGAGAAGTGGCAGGTTAAAATGTACTACTTAAGTTTAAAAGCATATAGAGTATATATTATCATCCTTTCACTTGCAATAGTACGTTATTTATGTTAACAATATTTAGATAGCCACTTCCCTCATTTGAGGAAGTAGTATCTATCTTTCCTTTTAGAAGGCATGCTTTTTTGTAAGTTACTTAAAGAATTGAACAAGGTCATTTATTAATACTCAAAGCTAATAAGGCGTCATTCTTAGCTCTCAGAAGGGGGACATGAATATAAACAATTTTAATGGGAAAAAAACTGCCTGATTTCAAAAGCTTTCCTTTTCTGCTTTCCAATGTCAAGTTGTCTCTTGGAAAGAAAGGAACATGGATCAGACAGTTTCTGTGGAATGAACCCTGACTTATCTCTGTTGGAGACAATGGCAGCCTCGCTCCTGACACTCCAACGCCCAATGTTTCTAAACATTGAACAGTTAATTTTTAAGTGAGTAATATTTTTTTAAAAATCGCTGAGCATTTAAATTTACCACAAAGTTACCTTTTTACAGTAACTTCTGGACCAGCCGTGGCATCCAGCTGTGCTCAAAAGATTAGGGTTCAGGTTTCAAGGGCTGCATGGAGAATATATACAGAGGGCAGTGTGGTGCGTTGTGAAATTTCTGGAGATCGCTAGAACGTAAAGTAAAGCAGTGAAATCATGTCATTTTTAAGCAGTAAAATCACGTCATGTCAAATCATTCTAATCATGATTTGGTTGTATTGGTTTTTCTTTCAAGAATAGGCTGTCCACCCACAGCCTATTTGGCTGTGCATGTGTATTTGGCCTCTGCATGACTGGGTACGTGATTTGCCAGGAAAAAGTAATGACAATGGAATAGCTAACATGTGTTTACCGAGAGCTGTGTGCCAAGCACTGTATGTGTGTCATTGATTTACCCACGGACTCAGTGAGGTGGCATAGCCCCTCAGTTTTACAGACGAGGGAGTTGAGACGCAAAGAGATTAATTTAGTTGTCTGATGCTGCGCAGCCAGTAAGTGGCAGAACAGCATTTGGTCCCAAGAGGTCAGCTCTGGAGTCCGCACTGAGTCTCACTGCAGTTTTGCCAGCACAGTGAAAAACATAAGCTCTGATGCAGCAACTGAGATCGAATCCCAGTGTTTTCCTGTAAAAGTCCTCTCAATGGCCCTTCATGGGATCCTATTAACTTTTATTAAGGTAAACAACTAAATGGAAAAGCAACATTTAGTTATTTTCATAGATAAATAAAGAGATAACTCGTTGATTGACAACCATGCCTGCCAGTGAAGGAGCCTGAGTTTTCAGCTGTTTCTCGAGTGGGATGGTTTTCGGGCCCTTCCACACGGGCATCCATCCATCTCAGAGGAAATGCCCGGCTACCATGGCCACTGAGTCGTTAAATGCCAAAGGTGTAAAAAAACAATGTTACCAATATTAGAATAAAGGTTTCTCATGACCTACCTCTTAATGCTTCCTACAGCAAAAAATTACTGATACCTTATTTAAAAATTTTTAAATATTTTGTCCTGCCTTTTATTTATTAAACACCTCTCTTTAATTTGGATTTTTTTTCTCCTTTAAGTAGTTAGTTGTGTATACATGTGTGCATCTGTTTCACTTGCCATTATGTCACTGGCTTGTGTTATATTGTGTCCAAAAAACACATACTTTGCACATTTGAACTTGGGAACCAAATGAGCCGTGGTAGGATTAATTGTACGTGCAGATACTAAGTCTGTGATAGTATTTAATTTGGATTTGGAGAATGAAAGAAGAGAAGACACTAAAATTCCAGTGACATTCAAGAACTGTTTTTCAAGAACACAATCTCTATTTTTTATAATCCCAAAGACTGCTTTCTTATAGATGACTTCTGAAATTAAACCCTCAAAACATCCTTGGTGCACTGGCTTGTCCAAGTACCAGCGCTCCACAATGAAAATGTAGTGCCTTGCTTGTCCAGGTCTAGAGGGAAAAAGTGCCATCCATTATTTAGAATCTGATTTATGCCTTTAGAGAGTGGCTGCTACTCTCTGTGATTTCAGGGAAGCTGGGTATCAAGGAGCAATTTCCAGAGGATTGAGAGCTGGTGCTGTGTTATGAATAAACTCGGGGAAGCTTCGACCTTCCCTGTCAACTGATAAGGCCATAAATATGCTGGTAATTCTGCTTTGTTGTGATTACCTGTTCTTTTCGGTCATTGTGGAGTTTCTAGGATACCATAAATTGGTTCCAGCACAACTCAAACAAGACTTTTTCATTATATAAGAGGACTTAGAAGAGTGGTGAATACAAGGCAGAGAGCACAGGAAGCAGCCCCTGTGTGCTCCTGAATTGTTCTGGAGTCAGAGGGCCCGCTTCTGGAAACTTGATAGTATCCAAATCAAACTTAAAATGACTGTTCAGCCATATTTTGTCATCTATTCAAATGATACAAAGTAAATGACTTTGGGAGTAGGAAGTGAGGTATTTTAGTGCTTTCCGCCCACCGTGAGGAATTCTTCACAAAGCATGCTCACTCTTGCTGGGATGCCGTCTTTTTATGTAATCACACTCAGCGTAGCGAGCTGAGTGCACGTAGTGTCGTCAGGCATAAAGTGTTCTGTTTTGGTCATTGTTATCTATCTTAATTTGTTATTGCATTTTTCCCATTACCATTTAGTCCCCTTGCACCTCCTCCCCCTGCAGTCGCCACACATTGTCCGTGTCCAGGAGTCCTTTTCCTCTTTGCTCAGTCCCTCCACTCCCTGACCCTCTGGCCTCAGCTGTCAGCCTGCCCTCCTTCTATGAGTCTGTCTCTGTTTTGTGTGTTAGTTCAGTTTGTTCATTAGATTCCACATATGAGTGAAATCATTTGATATTTGTCTTATTAAGGAGAAACTTAATGATTGCTGGGGAACCTTTTCCCCCAACTCCATCCTTACCTTTCCCAAGTTGAAAGCTACAGAAAGAATACACATGAGGGGAGATCAGTTCATATAACACGCAGGCAGGGGGGGCAGTTAAAGGCTGGTGGTTTTTCTCTAGAAACAAAGAAAAAACAGCTTGCAACTCCCCTTTTTGAAGGCGAACCATACAATTTTTTGAATAGACGTGAAAAAGTACATGTTTCCCCGACCTGTTTTATAGACATTTAAAGAAGCAGAAAGAACTCAGGAAACGAGAAGGGAAACAACAGTGGGGAAGAAAGATTAGGCAACACAGGCCAAGGCATCTGGAAGGGGACAGCGAGAGATTGAGCGGGTGCTAGTTATCCTCTGCTGTGTCACGAACACTCCAAAATGTGCTGGCTTGAAATGATGAGGAGCAGCCCTGGCCAGTGGCTCAGTTGGTTGGAGCATTGTCCCATACACCAAAATGTGGTGGGTTCAATTCCTCGTCAAGGCACATCCTAGGTTGCAGGTTTGATCCCTGGACAGGTGCTTGCAGGAAGGCAACCAGTTAATGTTTCTCCCTCTCATGTCAATGTCTGTCTCTCTCTCTCTTCACCTGACTCTCCTCTCAAGGATGAGTGAACATGTCCTTGGGTGAGGATTTTTTGAAAAAATGACAAGAAACATGTACTATTTCTCACAGTTTCTCTGTGTGTCTAGCATTTGGCCTTTCTGGCCGTTTCAAGCTCGGGGTCTCAGGAAGTTCAGTTGTTGCAGGTGTGCCATGATGCCCAGGTGGCAGGCCGGCGCTGGCTGGCTGGGGCGAGGGGGCAGCTCCATTTCTCCGTGTGGCCTCTGCAGGGTTTCCTGAATGTCCTCGTGATACAGTGACGGGCTTTCCCCCAAGCGAGTGATCTGTAAGAACAAACAAGGGGGAGGTGGAACAGCTGCCATGTTTAGTGACGTAGCCTAGAAGTCACACACCAATGCCTCTGCCAACGCACACAGGTCAGTGCTATTCGGTAAGGAGGTCGGTGTGCAAGGACAAAACACCGGGAGGCTGGCCAGGGTTGGGGGGTGCCATGCAGGGGCTGCCCCCCCACAGAGGTGTATGGTCAAAGAGTGGCAGACACCCATGGACCTGTACATTTGCTCCAAGAGGAGAGGGCAGAGCTGGGTGGCTCCGCTGAATTGGGCACGATCCTGCTCGTCCCACACGGCACTTGGTTTGCGACCAGCACGCAGACTGCTGCCACAGCAGTTGTCCCCTCCGACCTAGCGCATCACATCTGCCATGCTTCACTGTGTCCTCGTAGCAGTGCCTCCTGCACGGCTCAGAACTGCAGGGCTAAGCGGCATGGAGGCGAGGCTTTCCTCTCAGAAATCTTACCATAGTCTCACCCACGACATCAAAAACTAGTGCCTGGGAAAAGTCAGCATTTGACCCCCCTGATGTTAAAGACTAACCTCATGTGTGAGAGGTACGGAACGGAGACTGTGATAGCACGTACGGCTGTGATGGATATACCTTGAAGGGTATATTTATTCCAACATTTTGCCAGTACATCATATATAGAATATTACAGGGTACCTTTCAAGTGGTCTGCAGAAGGCATAATTATTCTAACATGCTTGACAAAAAATAAGGGGCAGGTAAATTGACTGTCTAAAATTAAATGTAACACATTGTTTGGTTGCCCATTTTATTTCTTCTTTGTATGATCAAAATGAGAATAGTCAGTGTATGTGGATCCGCTCGCTCTGCGGCAGCCCCTGTTCTAAGTACCTCATGGGTCAGGCCCTTCCAGACTCACAGCGTCCCTGTCATCGTGCTGTGACAGGTGGGACAGCGAAACAGCGACGTGGAGGGATGGGGAGTCAGACCCTCGGAGTCTGTCGTCAGCACCCATGCCCTTCGCCACAGCACTGTGCGTGGGGCAGCCTCGGCCAGCCCCACACAAAACCGAGGATCCTCAATAATGACATTGCTTCTCTTGGACGCGCACCCTGCACAGAAGCTGAAGCAGCCCAGCCCAGGGCGAGTGAGGGAGGTGGAGCACTTTCAGGAAGCTGGGCGGTTTTTCATGAGAGGTGGGCTCAGTGTGGAGGGAGGGAGGTCCGTCCAATTTATCTTTTAAAAGGGTCACCACATTGGCTCCTGGTGGGATAAGGGCAGACCTCGTTATGGTGACTTAGATAGGATGGTGGTGAAGGAAGTTGTGAGACGTGATAGGAATCTGGGTGTATTTAGAATAGAGAGTGAACGGATTTCCTTATGGTGTGAAAAAAAAGAATAGCTTTTCATCTAAGCCATTGGAAGGGTGGAGTAAGATACCACCTCAGATCAAAAGCTGTTAACAGCGTGTGTTTGTGCTAAAGTGTCAGGGTGTGTCCAGTAGGCAGCTGAATGTTCAAGACCAGAGTTATGGAGAGAAGTTGAAGCTGGAGATCCAGATCTCCAAGGTGCACATGGTTAAGATCACCGGGGGCACCGAGGGAGGCAGGTGAGGGAGGAGGGTCCAGTGGTTCTAAGGAACTGCCCCCCCACACCCCCCGCAGCAGTCTAACTTCAGGACTTGGGAGAGAACAGGAGCAGATGGCCAAAAAAGTTGTGAATGAAGAGGAAAACCAAGAGAGGGTGGTATCCTGGCAGCAGAGTAAAGATGGCAAGTCCAGGAGGACAGAGGGATAGCCTGTGAAGAATTCTGCTGGGAAGTCAGATCAGCTGAGGACTGGTAACTGCCCCTGGGTTTTAGCAAGTTGGAGGTTATTGGTTATCATCATGAAAGCAGGTTTGGGGAAGAAGGTGAGGACAATGGCTCTTCTGGAATGAACTCAGGGGGTTGGAGACAGTGCATGTAGACACCCCTTTCTAGGGGCTCCAGTGTAAAGAGGAGCAAAGGAATGGGGCCGGGGTAGTGAGGTGGCAGCAGGCACAGGAACTGGAAGTTGAGAGTAGTTACATGAAAAACAGCTAAGCTTGGTGTTCCCTTTTGGATAAGCACTTCCTGTATTCCTACTATGCGTCTAACATTGTAGAAAGTTTTAAAGATATAAAAATTAGAGATATGTCTTCTCTCCTTGAGATATTTACCTTCCATCATGGGAGTCAGACTTAGAGCAGTGTGCCGTGGAGCCCAGGTGTGTGCAGGTGGCCTGGCTGCAGGCTTTGGAGAAGGTTGGGGGAGGAGATGACGTGTGAACTGGGTGTTGAAACTCACACCATCTGGATGTTAACCCGACTGTTTCTAATTAATATTGTGTAGGCTCTGGCGGGGGGTGGGGGGGCACAAAATTGTCCCTTTTGTTCCAAACTAAAAGTAGTCACATCTTCTAAATAATACCTCTGTGCGTTCACTTTCTTAATCTTAGCCTGATCATTGGTGTTGCTTTAACCATTCTTTGTCAACTTCTGCAAGAGCCAGTAAGTGTGTTCTGAAAACACAAATGAGTGTCTCACATTCTTATCAGCATCCTCCCTGTATTTCTACAATCCCTGTCTTAGAAGTAACTCTAACCGTGGGTGGTGTGGATCAGTGGACTGAGTGCTGGCCTGTGAACCAAAGGGTCACCAGTTCGATTCCCAGTCAGGGCACATGCCTTGGTTGTGGGGCAGGTCCCCAGTAGGGGGCATGCGAGAGGCAATCACACATTGATGTTTCTCTCCCTCTCTTTCTCCCTGACTTCCCCTCTCTAAAAATAAATAAATGAAATCTTTTTTTTTTTTAAAAAAGAAGTAACTCTACCACTCAAGGTTGTTAGAATTTTGGTGCTCATAATAATATTAGTAGAACATAGAAGATATTCAAAAATTGTTGCCACACTTTTCTCCCTTTTTCTTTAACCAAACCTTTCTCATTATTTCCTCTAGTTTATAAAGCTTGACAGTCATGCTGGAGGTTGAAATAAATAAATGCAAAGTATTTCTTTTCGCCCCCCTTCTTCAGCAGCACTAACAATATCCCATGAGCATCGTGAACTTGAGTGGGAAAAACAAAACAAAGCCAGACGCCGACTCTGTAACCAGGTAGAGCGTCAGCCATACTGCATCTCAGCAAGCAGAAACACTCCCTGGAGTCGACGCAGGTAGGATAAGGAACAGGATAACGAACAGGATGTTCGCAGTAGTTCTCTCACTCTCAGACTTCCTCCGCCACCCCTCTCCCCTGCCAACCTTACCGACTTGCACCGTCTGGGCTAGCAGACAGCAGAAGTCCTGGGGGTTGCTGAAGCTGACCAAAGGGAGGGTCTGCTGGAGGAGGGTGTTCTGCTGGGGTCGCTGCATGAAACTGGGCACTGATGGCCTATTGCAGGGGACGCCCCAAACAGCTCTTTTCTAGAAGGGAAGTTGGAGTAGTTAACATCGTAGGAGGAGGAAATTTGAAACATATTGCTGGGCTGGAGTTCCCACCCACTCATTTTTAAACCTGAGGAAAACCTGGGTAATAAGTCCAGTAGAATTGGAGTCTGAATTACATTTTATTTATTTGCTTGCATAGAAAAAAAGAGAATCTTGTGTTACATTAGTACCAGGCTCAGGTTAAATTGAGAATTACAAAAAAATAACTTTAAGAATAGCATTTTGGATATGATGACCAGATATGAGGTGTGAGACTCAGAAGGAGTTCTTTGAACTTTCCAGAAATCGATAACCAAAGCTGGGGTGGTGTGCTCCCATAAAGGACAATTTCAGAATTGGAAACCATTAAAAAAAATAGTTTACTGAAAACTTAGAGCTTCTATATAGAAATGGAGATATAAGTCTTCTCTTTAAGATATTTTAATGTCTTTTGAAAATTTAACATAAAAATTTTTTAATTAAAATATTTTCTCTTCATTCCTGCTAAATTTCACATTAGTCTTATAAGGAATAATCACCTTTATTCTCCTTTGAAAATTACTGAGACAAAGTAAGTAGGCTTCTATAAAATAAAATTTTTTTAAAAGCCAGAAGAGTAGAAAGAAAACTTGTGTTCGAATTAAACTCGGGACCTGGTAGAGGAAGAGGGACAAGTAAATCAGCTTCACAGTGTGGATGTCGAACGCCCTGTTCTTGACACCTTCTGCATCTTAGCTCATTTCCTTCTCAACCCAGAGATGCAGTATCGTAATGCCCATTGTACATACGAACATGAAAAGTACATTCAGTGCAAACTTCAAGGTGTGTTTTGTGTATTATCGGTGGGGTGTTCGTAGTTCCCGGTTGTGTGTGGTTTTGTGCGAGTGTCCAGTTAAGCACACGTCATCTGCACAGAGAATTCTGGGTGTCTGTAGTGCGTCCTTTCGGTTCAGCCGATCCCTCCCTCATCTACTCAGAAACTGATACATAGTTTTCAAGCCTGTTGACATATTTTTATCGATACTTTTCCTTTTGCTCTAAGCCATTAATTGGTTGGATATATAATAGACACTTAATATGTTCCTTCCACTGTACTATATAAATAGAGTGAGATACGGGGTCTTTATCTTCCAAGAAAATTTTATTCTTTGCAAGGATACAACATGAACCCATTTGAGAGATGCGTTAGAGTAAAAACAAAAAACAGCTACGTTTTATAGTATGAATAAAGATTGTAACCACTAGAAGCAAGTGATCGACGTAAACTGGAGTATGTAGGGAGCTTCCTAAAACCTAGAGCTTGCCCTTTGCTCTGAGGTTTCTGCAGGTCGAGGACAGAGAAGCAGCATAGGGGCACACAGGAGACCTCGGCGATCCTGCGTGTTAAGTAGATTGCGTTTATCTGAAGGTATGAGAAAACCCTGTGGTCACTCTGCGACTCAAAGCATGTTTCAGCGTGACCAGCCCTGTCTCCCCCGTCGGAAATTCTTGCTTCTGGGATATGTGTTGTCTTTCAAAGTCACTGAAGTGTGTGTGTGTTGTGGAGAGCCAAGGGAAGCACGAAGAAAGGGTAGGATTAAAAAAAACAAGCATGCATACCCATACAGAGGTGATAGAAAATAAAGGATAAATGTCGATTTCATCTATTTTATTTTTAAGTAGTCTAGTGTTCAGGGCTTAATGAGGAAATTAGCTGATAATTATAGTCTTCTATTGTCTCTAAAAATAGTAAGTTTCATAAATAATGTTGACTTTTGAATAAATAGCATTCAGAGGTTTTCTTTTGGATGAGCATCGAGTATTGGCATTAACTGTCTAATTGGAGAGTATGCCTACCTCATGTCAAAACACCTGGTTTCAGCCTGAGGTTATTAAATAATTTTCAAAACGTATCACTGAAACGTTCTGGCTGTGGAAATATTAAACCAAAACATCATAGTTTTAGATGCTGTATGCAAAATCGTTACTCCAAGGCAGTATTCTTCCAGATGGATCTCATGAAGCGCAGAGTCCAGGGGTCGTGGGAGGGACAGGCAGGGTACCCACAGTCGAGTCCGTGTGGGACACACTCGGTCCGGCATCATGCTGCAGCACAGCCCCCAGCGTCTCGTGTGCTGGCCATGCGCACTGTGACTTCAAGAGAAGAGCCTAAGAGGCAGTCTCAGGACGAGTGTTCTGTGGAGTGCACTTTGAAAAATGTGGTTCTGCCATGATTTGAAGCTCTAAAAGCTATCTATGGATGAACATTGCATTTTCAAAAGGAAATACTCTAAATTAAAGAAATAAATAGATAAGTGTATTTGCATGTAATGTGGACTCAAGAAAGGCTCTTTGGAATAAAAGCAGTACACTTGTGTTTTGAATTCCACACTTACAGATCAGAATAAAAGAAAAATGTGCACGCCTTCTAGTTGTGAGATTTTCAGCTCCAGGTTCCCTGGGGGAGACCATTTCTCCTGTGCCGACTTGCATGCACCTGAGTGGGCACAGGATGGACACGTGCCAGCACAGACGTCCGTCTTTGTGCGGGACGGGTGACTGCTCCTGGGAAATGGGATGTAGGTCCTCCCGGTACTTCCCTCAGTGCTCTCTCCTGCACGCTGTTGAACTTCCCGCGGTCCGTGCGCACAGAATGTCCAGTGCCTGGACAAACTAACAAACGATGAGCTGCCAGAGACCGGCCTTGTGTCTGATCAGTGTGCAGCGGCGTCCCCGCATAGCGGGGCGCCTGTGTGCCCGCGACGTGAGCTCCATTGGCCCCGGGCATCAGCTCAGCTCGGCGTTGACGGTGTCTGACGAGTGGTTCTCCCCTTCAGGAACTGGCGTCGCCATCCGCCCCCGGAACCTTCTACCCTGAGTACCAGTACGCCCTTGCTCTTCCTGGGTGCAGGTGCTTTGTGGGTGATCTCATTTAACTGCTGGGCGTTCTCTGACACCCACCCTAACATAACTGCGGAAACCTGGCATAGCTGTTGTATTTAAGGATTTAGAGGTGTAAACAGGATTCAGATGGCTCAGGGTTTGGTGTTTTTGCAAAAGCAAAATCTAGGCCGAGCTTTATCTTTTCTCTCAGTCACGTGCTAGTCATTCGTAAAGCAGGGACAGGTAGGTAATAATAAAAGCGAAGTGACAGGGACCTCTCCTGCCTTCATTAGGGCAGTCTGTGTATCTTCTGCTCTGACTCGGCCTTGCGGTCTGGGGACAGTGACGCCGCTTTCCGGAGGCTGCCCGCCTGTAAGGCAGGCACAAGGGTGGTTTCAAGTGCAGGTGTCAAGCAACATCTTTGCTCCCTTTCACCCAGTTACAGTTTCACTCCTTTTCAAGGTCCCTAAGGTGTGAAAAATAGCCCTGATTGGAAGAGCTTACTGTCTGATTGATTCTTGTCCCCGTCTTTGCTGTACAGAGCGCCCTTGGCTGCAAAGGCTCAGACCGGGCACAGAGCGGGGCCTGCGCTGAGATTCAGGAGAGCGGTGGAAGTGGGTGACCCGCTCAGGTTGGGGAGAGGGGGCCTGGCCTCCAGTCTCGTCCTGAACCTTTAGGGAAGCTCTTTACCGTCAGGCTGTGTGCCTGCCTGCGCCAGATCACACCCGGGCTAGTGTCTGTTACAGACCAGGAATCTGAGGCATGAAGGGCAATTCGTTGTGCAGTTCATTTCTGAAAGATGTCACACACGCTTGGGAGTATGGGAGGAAAGGCACCGCATTGCTCCCCTTTAACTGTACAAAGCTCATCTGCATGTTTGTAAACACAGAGGCCACGTACATGTGGCTAAACCTCTTTTTGGAACCAAAGGAAAAAACATGTTAATTGATTGTAGGCCAAGGCCTATCTGTAACTCCTTGAATCCACAAACTAGTTGTTCTCGATTAAAATTTTCAAAGTGTGTTGAATTTGAATTTTGGAACAATGAAGAGGCAGTGGGCATATAATAGGGCTGAGTGTTTCAGCAGCGGGTTCTATGACAGCCGTCCTCTCCCGAGATGATAGACCTTAACATGCCCACACGCTGCTTCCTTTGGGTTGTCCCATACACGTTGGAGAATCGAGAATCGTCTCCTAGGGACTTAAGATCCACAAGCTGAGAAATTATCCCTTATATCCTTCATCGTTCCTCGCTGAGGGGAGCTGGGGCACCCCACACTTGAACGTGTTCGGTGGGCCACTACCAAGCCATTAAGCGCACGACAAACAGGGAAGAGAGCCTTCAACTAAAAGATAGGAACTGACCGTAACAGCCCAAGGACATGAGTCCCTCTTTAATACGTAGGGAAGCCACAGTCACCAACACCTGAGACAGAGGTAGAGCCACCTGGGCCAGGTGTGCATTCCAGCCCGTCTTGTCTAACCTTCTCTGGCCCCCAGCGCCCAGGAGGCTGTGGGTGACCTGGTGCTCCTGGTAGGCGTGCCCTCTGAGGGGGACCTGGGAGGACAGCCCCAATCAGGCTGGGACCCGCCTGCATAAGAAGTCTCCACCATGCCCTGTCCCTGTGCTGCCCACGCTGGAGCACACCCACGGGAATCAGTTTCCACGCCACCCTCTCATCCACCCTCTCCGCCGTGCAGCAGGCCTTGTTGCCGCTTGCAGAACGTGTAAGAGAGTGTTGTAGCTGACTGCTGCGGATAATAACCTACGTTACATTTAGCATCCTCTCCCGAGATGATATCTTCAGAGGCAATTATTTCTATAATGGAAGGTAGTGGGCAGAAACCAAACTCAAATTCATGTGACAAGTTCTTCCATGTAAATCAACCTAGGAAAAATTCTAAACCAAGAAATTAAGGCAGCTCAAACAAACAAACAAACAAACAAACCCAAAATCACCCTGTTATTTAAGAAAATTAAGAATTCTGACGGCTCCTGAGAGGCAGCCGCGGGTGCCTTTCCTGTGGCCGGCACAGGTTTCAAAGCTGTGTGTCATCGCCGTCGGTCCCCTATTACAGGTGAGAAATGGAAAGGCTGTTGCTGACAGACTTTTTTTTAATCAATAGACCTTATTTTTAGAGCCATGTTAGGTTTGCAGAAAATCGAGCAGATTGGGCAGAGAGCTCCCCGGAAACCCTTCTCCTGCCCGCCGTCTCCCATCACCTTGAGTTGGTGAGGTCCGCTTGTCACAAGGCGTGAACTGACAGCGGCACACTGCCGTTAATGAGAGCCCGTCATTTGCGTTCAGGTTTTCTCCTCCTGTGGTACATTCTGCGGGTTTGACAAATGCATAATGTCATGCATTCACCACTACAGTGTCACACACACACACAATGGTTGTGCTGCCCTGAAATCTCCTGTGTGCCACCCTTCCCGCCCCCAACCCCTGACCTCATCCTTGAGGGTCCCGACTTCTCCCTGTGGCCTTTGCACAGGTGCACCCTCAGCCTGCCGACCTCCTCGTCCACCCTCCAGTTCCCACACAGCGTCACTGCTCTGGGGGGCCCTGTGGCCCGCTGCCCCCACTCCCCACTCCTGATCCGGTCCCAGATCTGTAATCTTTCCCCCCGGCCTGGGGGCTCAGGGGTGAGAAGCACACCCAGCCGAAGGCCAGGGCTGTTTCAGACCTCACCCCTGGTCCATTGCTGCAGGTCAGGTGTGTTATCCACGTGTTGTCAGTGCTACCAGGTAGCTGTTCTGCCAAGAGTAATATTTAAATCCACCTTTTTAAAATCTACAACGTTAGGCTCGATTCCCTGATTTCCATACACGGAAAATGTTGCCAAGTGTAGGGCCAACATACTTTCCTCCACTCCCCTCGCCGAGGCCTCACGGGGATCAGAGCATCGCTTCTGTCCTGGGGAACGTAGAAAGCTGGTAGAACAGCCGTAATGATTTCCGTGCTTTCACTCAGAATTGGTACAAGAAGAAAATCGTCGAAGCGTATTATTCAAAAATTAGATTAGTTTTTATTTCATCCCCGAGTTTTTCTGCGGCTGTAGTCCCGTGATTCCTCTAATTACTGTTCGGAATTTTTAGGGTATTTTTTTACTTTTTCTCCAGAAGAGTCTGAGAATTTCTAAGTCTTGTATGGCTTTGTATTGAGGAGACGCATTTGTTACTTTGTATTTCTGAGGTCCCAGTGCTGACTCGCTGGTGCTCACCTGCTCCTGGTGCATGGTCTTCTTGCCCCGGGTGGGACTCCCGGCTCACTGGCCGATCTCTTCCCCCTCACCCCTGAACCACGCGTGTTCTCCCCACGCTTCTCGCAGACAGACACGTCAGCGTGCGTGCACTAGAAAAAGGGTGTTGTTGTGTGTGGACTTGTTTGAATTTACATGGACGTGTTCTGGCTTTACCCTGATTCTGCTTCCTCCTGCGCATTGTTTTCTACCCCCCCCGTGGGGTCTCTGCGCACACCCACACACAGGGACGTGCTCTACCTCTCTTCACGCTCCAGACGTACAGGGTCCGGCACAAATAACACCCCCTTTTTTTTATCACACAATCTTTTACTACAAAATCATAAGCATGTGATTCCATAACATGACTATCTCACACTCAAGCCCACCGCATGACAGTTTAGGTGAAATGTTCAAATTAAAACTATAAATTATTACATTTATATTCTTACCCTACCAACCACACTCAAGCAGGCCTTCCTTCTGCTGGGCCCTGTATTTTAAATTTCTTTTAAAAATTGTCTTTGCATTTGAATATCGTTAAGCCCTTTTAATCAAGTGTATGGCCTCTGAGTGTTCTGAGCATATCTGTGTGTGTGAATCACATAGGTCCTGAAGACTCAGATCAACTCGTATTACATTTCAAGGACTCATACGAAACCTAGAGCATTGCTTTCCTAGTAACAGCAATCCTTTGATTAAGACAAAAAGAGTATACTCATACATTGAGGGCCTAAATAAACTTCTTAGAGTTTATAACAGAACAAAAGACATCATTGGAATAAAAGTAATATTACTATTGGACACTTAGTCTTGTAATGAGTCATAATCACATATACATTAAAACACTAGTTTCTTAAAGAATATCCTTTGGAATGTGTTCCTTCTGGGGTGTGTGAATGATGAAAAATACTCTTTTATTCTGTTATTGAATGTATGCCTCAGCATTTCCCATAAGGACTTGAGGTGTCTTCCTATAAAGACCATCTACCCTAAGCGGAGAACAAATATGGGAAATCATTACTTTGTAGAAGAAAAGGAGTTTTCAAGTATTCTTTTTAAAGCAAGCATTGTGGCTTTGACTGAGCATTACACTTACCTTCTCATAAATGGAGAAACTTGAGGGCATGGTAAACCATGTAAGTTTTTATGATCAAAGTGGAAGACGGGGGCTCGCTCCTTGGGCAGACCTTGCTTCCCAGCGGAGGCACCCTCCCCGAGCATCTCCCTGCTGTCTGCGGTATGGGAGGCAGGCTAATGACCACGCGCAGGGTTGACATTGAAGCTGAAACTTAGAGTCTCGTCTCTCAGAGAAAGCAGAGGCTTTACCTGGGAACCAATGTTGTGTTTACACTTGAGCAAGCGTTTGATTAAATCCCTAGAATTCTGAACCACCGTGTCTTTAGTGTTTGAACTCAGTTCAGTTGTGGAGTTGGCAGGAAGGGATAGGCAGGAATCTGTAGTCTGCCCCTTTCATGTGTGTGATTTTAGACACATTTAATCGCTGCATCTTTAGTTTCCTCCTACGTAGAAGTGGTAATTAACAGTAAGCTACCTTGTAGCACTGTCACTAGGGTAAAGTCAGGTGAAAGTTCCCAGTGTTACTCTGCACATATGTTGGTCGTCAGGCCTTCACTGCCCCTTTTCTTCCCCCCCTCCCTCATCCCTGTCTGACTGAACATTCCTTCTCCACCTCAGGGCAAGCACAGGCTGCACGTCGACACTGGACTGGAAGGTGACTGGTGTGGCCTCATTCCTGTGGGACAGCCCTGCCATCGGGTCACAACCACCGGCCTGAAGTGGAACCTCAGTGAGTATAGCCCTCGCACAAGCGAGGTTTTCTCTCTTCCCTTCGGAAATTACCGTGGCTGTGCACCCAGGAACGGGAATGCTGCTCTGCTTGGTGAGGGTCTG
Organism: Tonatia bakeri; assembly: GCA_004024845.1. NCBI lineage: Eukaryota > Metazoa > Chordata > Mammalia > Chiroptera > Phyllostomidae > Tonatia > Tonatia bakeri. Next base: position 36,912 of record PVIA01002947.1, on the reverse strand, counting down.
TGCGGCCCGTCGTGGAACTGCCGGGCTGTGTTCCAAAGTGGCTGCATCCCTTCACATTCCTGCCAGCTGCTCCGCACCCTCACCAGCGCTTGTTACTGCCTACTTTTCTGACATGCGTCTCAATGGGCTTGCAGTGCCCCCTCACTGTGGGTTTTATTTTATTTTTCCTGGTAAGTAATGACACTGAACACCCTTCCGTGCGTTTATGGACCATTGGTGTATCTTCTTTGGAGAAATGTCTGTGCAGACCCCTGGCTCATATTTTAGTTGAGTTATTTCTCTCTCTCTCTCTTTTTTTTTAAAGATTTAATTTATTTATTTTTAGAGAGGGAAGGGAGAGGGAGGGAGAGAGAGAGAGAGAAACATCAATGTGTGGTTGCTAAGGGACATGGCCTGCAACCTAGGCATGTGCCCTGACTGGGAATCGAACCTGCGATACCTGGCTCGCAGCCTGCGCTCAATCCACTGAGCTATGCCAGCCAGGGCAGAGTTATTTCTCTCTTTAGGTTGAGTTGTAAGATTCCTGTGTATATATTCCAGATACAAGTCCTTTATTAGATATGTGACTGGCAAATATTTTCTCAGAATCTTTGGCTTATCTCTTGATTTTTCTGAACTGCCATTGCCTCAATTCGTTCATTTAATTTTAACATAGTCCACTTTTCCTTTTGTCGATTGCACTTCTGTGTCGTACCCAGAACCCTCTGCCCAGCTGTCCTCAGCTCTGTGTACTTGTAACCCGCTTGGTTTCCCCAGAGAGGGGGCTGCTGTTCCTCACCGAGTGTATTCTTCTTGTGTCAGACCTCAGAGGTTTTATGGGACAAGCTGCTCTCTGTAAATTTTAAAATGTTTTCCTAGTGCTTATCGACTGTATTCAGTCCTAGTTATGCTAAAAGCGTCTGGTTTGGAAAATACAAAAAAGGGTGTGGATCTGTTCATGCAATAATGCTGATTCCAAAAGAACCATCAGGCCTGTGAGTCATCTGCAGTCTCTTTAAAAATAACGGTAATGTAATCAAAGGGCTCTCATGGAAGATCACAGGGATTATCTCCTGGCTGACCAGTGCCTCTGAGGTTGTAAAAAGTCCACTACAGGACCACGCCATTCTTTTATAACACGCAAAGCTTTCAGCTTCCTGCAGGAGATAAGTATTTCAAGAAATAAGTAACTTGAAGATAAAAAGATACTTTAAAGTAACTCTGTATGAGCCACTGCTGGAGCAATCAGGAAGAAACTAGATATTTCGAAGCAAGGGTCTGGAGAACTCATCGGAATATAAAGGGCACGAGAACAGGTCTCCGGTGCTCAGACACACGGGTTGGGCTCCGGAGCCAGTTAGGGGCCTGACGTGAGCTCACTATGCACAGAAGCTTCCGGGAAACATTTATGCTTTAGAGCTCCCGGTCTTTCTGAGGAGCCCTCTGTGCAGTGACGGACGCCCTCCTGGGTCAGTAGTGACCTCACTTTTCACTGCTGACACCAAGGTGGGAGGAGCACCGAGGGCAGGAAAGCGAGGCTTGACCCTGCCTGCAGTAGCCTCAGCCTCCTGGATTTTATGGTGACACGGGAGACTCAGGGTCGGACTTGGTCTCCGGGGCTCTGCAGGACGTCCTCTTAGCCTCTGCACCCCGCAGTAAGCGCACCCCCTGATTCTGTACAATGGAGTTTATTCCGGGAAGGGGGCTGTGGGCAGGATGTGGGCAGGGCCTTTAACCTCCCCACCTGGGGTATGGTCTGGCTCCGCCGAAGGGCCACACTGTTACTGTTCACGTCTTTACAGATTGCTTTGACTTTTCGAATAATTACTTTTTTCTCTACAACATTATGAAAAGAAGTAACAACTTCACAAAGTGTTCAAAGCAATGGAGTTGAGACACTGTGTTTCATTAATTAGCTGTGACAAAAGTGATAATCAATGGGATCTTCTGATAGGTGGCATGACCTCACAAAAAGGAATAAAAATAACTGTGAAATGACATCATGTCGACTTGGAGAGAACAAGTCCTTACCTGGACAGCCCCTGTCACTGGGCACCACTGTCTCTGGCAGCAGAGCCCTGAGGTCACTGTCATCCTGTTGGTCATACCCACCAAGTGACGGGCTAGGGCCGAGACTGGAGGAGAAGGGAGAGGCAGTGACACAGTCAGGGGCTGCCACCGCCTGGCCAAGGGGAGGGCACCAGGCCTCGCAAGGACTCACCTGTCAGAGGCCCTGCCAGTGGTCTCCCAGCTCGGCCCCGCAGCCTACGCCTACTCTAAAACAGAGTGCCACGCGTCCTGAAACCGGTCTGGTTCACCCAGTTTGGTTTGCCGTATCTCCCATCCCGTCTTCATAAACAAGTGCAGCAGACGCCTATCCATCTATCACCGAGTGAATCTTTATGGGTTTTGTTTCCTAACAGCTGCTGTGAACTCTCCGCGACACGGGCCTGGTTCAGGAGTGTCCCCAGGCCCGACCCAGCCGGCAGTAAAATAACCGCGTCCTGGCTAGGTGCACCCTACCTTTAGGCTGCGTCCCTGATTGCTCGGACACGGGTTATTCCAACGCTCACCCATCCCAGGAATGAATGAGGTTCCCGTGCTCCGTGTCCTTGCACAGCTCTTGGTCCTGTCACTTCTGGTCATCTTTGCTGACCTGGTCAGTGGCCATGACATTTCTCTGTGGACTCTGCTGGGTGGGGGTGCGGGGAGAATCCTTCTGTACACATCACCGTGCGGGTTTCCTCGTTGGCAGATCAACACTTTCTCGTGCCCGTTAGTCACGGGGCTAGTTTGGTTTATTCCTTACTAATTGTTAGAAGTTCTCCAGCTTGTAATTATCATCTTCCTGGCTGCAGTTTGACTTTGTGTATGGGGCATTTTCATATCACAGAGATTGTGGAAAGTTAAAGGAAGTCACATTTATGAATCTTTTTCTTTAAGATTTGTAATTTTTGTGTCTTAATGATGCAGACCCCGACTTGTGAGGTCTGCAACACGGTGGATGAGATACAAGAAATTCACATGGACTACCGAGTCCTGTGGAGGAAAAGGGATGGCATGGCTACTCTCTCAAGAGGAGGAAAATGCCTCCTCCCTTTCCTTGACCAACTTTTATTGCTCTTCTGGGCACATTACATGATGGTCCTTATTCACTATGCACAGGTTCACTTTAGGTGGTTTCCTTTTACAGAAAACAAAGGAGAGGTGCCACTAATCACATCACAGAAGAGGGATATTTGCAAATGCAAAGGGAAAAGTGGTTGAACTGGTTACACTCCATACTGGGGAGGTTTAGTACAGACTGTAGGGAGTTACAGTAAGCACTTGCTGCCTCAATTTAGGGTGAGGGAGTTTTAGCAAAAAGCAAGTCTCAAAGTGGCCTAGGCACATTGCAGGCCTGATTCCCCACGGGAGAACCTATCCGTGGGTGTGGGTCCTGTGCATCTCCAAGTGGGAGCTGTGCCCTTGCCACGCAGAACGTTCTCCTATTATCTTAAGACCTCATTCTCTTCCCCGTGGTCATAAAGATGTTCTGACACTTCAGTTTTATGCTTTATTTTCAGGCCATTTCTTTCACTTGGAATTGATTTGAGTGTATGTCATGAGTTAGAGATCCAGTTTTGTTTTCCTCTCTGATAACTGGCTGCCCGGCATTGTTCGTCCCCCTCTCTCCAATGCCGCGCAGGGCACTGTTAAAGTCTCCTGTTCGTAGTGTGTCTCTGGGGTCTCTGGTCTGTCCCCTGCCCACACCCTCCCGCGCCGACACCGCACTGCCTTAGTTACCTCGGCTTCGTGAGAAATGCTGGAATGTAGCCGGCGCAGTCTCCCAACCTTGCTCTTCATAATTTTCTTGGCTGTTTTTGGCTTTGTGATCTTATTCATAAATTTTAGCATTATCTTAACAAATATCAGATGCTAGTCCATTGTAATTTTTATTGGCATTTTGTTTGATTTACAGAGTAATTTGGGGAGAATAGAAAAATTAGCGAAGAAAATCTCTGTATGAAATTGCATATCTTTTTGTTTATACAGTTTATAGTTTATCTCTACTTACTTTGAACTTTTAAGTACTCAATAATTAAAAAGTTTTCTCCATAAATATAGTATAACTCTCATATAAGATTAATTTAAAAAAAACTTATATTTTATGTTGCTATGATAAGTTGTGCCTTTTTAAAATTAATTTTTTCAGTCCATTGGTGGCATATAGGCATACAGTTGATTTTAATATGTTGTATTATATATGCTGTGCAATTTTATTGTTTCTAAAAATGTGACTATAGGTTCACCTAGGTTTTCTACAGAAATATTTTTGTTAATCAAGTTGTCTGTCTCCTTCAGTCTGTAACAAATAGTATTGTGTTCAGTTATGACTCACTGAAACAATAGCTTTTAAGAAAGCCTAGTTTTTTGCAAAGTACAGTAAAGTAGTTTCTTTAAGAATAGAGTGCTGTGGTGTGTATACATTTATAGTTTAAACAGTGATTTGTCATACTTTCAGCAAAAGCTTCTGTATTTAATTTAAGGATGAAATATATTCATTTCATGGATGTAGAAATCACTCTTGAGTGCAGTAGTTATGATTTAAATAAAACTCTCTTAAAATTTAGTTTTATGAAACCAGAATTAAGAAGACTCTGAAGTCTGCTACCATTGTTAGTGCTTAAGTGTTTATATTCTTTATATACTTCGACTCTCCATTCTAAGGATTTCCAGACCCTCTCGGCAGTTTGCTGCTTTTCACATAAGCATAGCCATTTCTATTCAACTCAATTTCTGTCCTAAGTATTTTTGTTCAAAGGATCTAGAATATACAGTCTCTATTGAAATTCTAAATGTTCTTTCAATTGTAGATTTGAGGTCAAAGTGAAGCATGCTATGTCCATACCAAAAAAAAAAAAAAGCCACTGTCTCTCCTCCCGTAGTAGCGCAGAGGCCGGCAGGGTTTGCAGGCGGGGCTTCCCCAGCTTGTGCCCCAGCCTCACAGGAGGTCTGGTGTGACCCAGCTGCTGTGCCCGCCCACCCCCGTCCTGCCCCTGTTCAACATCAGGAGGGAGGGCAGAGAAGAGAGGAGGATGGGGCAGCAGCAGCACAGAGCACAAGGCCTCAGGGATTCCCAGAGTTCCCAGGAATCCTTTCTGCATCTAGCCCTTTGCCTTAGTGGCCAGAATGTGTCAAATACCCGCCCCGCAGCAAAGGAGGCTGGGACGTGCAGCTTTCTGTCTAAGGGATTGTCACCTGTGGAAAACGAGAGTCTGTCGGTGAGGAGTGAGAGAGTGAGCAGGAGCCTGCGCTTCTGTCTCAGGAAATGTCTTTGCTTCGTCCACCGTCTTGATGAACATCTTAGCTACAAATACAATAAAAATACTCTCTTTTAGGCATACCCTTATTGGTTTCCGTTGTTGCTGTTAAAGAATCCAGTCAACCAAACTAATTCTTGTTTATAACCTGTCATTAATGCTATCCATTCTTTCTTATGTTTTTCTTTGATATTCTGCAGTTGTACCACACTCTGTTTCAGGGTAACCTTTTCATTGTTGTTGTTCTACTTGTTTTTCCCTCACTTTAATAATTGGTGTCATTCATTGATTCTGAAGTGTTTTCAGATGTCCTCGTTTTTCAGAGAAATACCTAGTTCAAAACTCCAGTTGGTGATTTGCCCAAATTCACATTAGGGATTGATGCACTCAAGCTTTGGAGTCTTCAGTGCTATTTTTCTTCATTTCCAACGAGTAAATAAAGTGAAAGACTCTCCGTGGGAAACACACTGATGTTAAAAACGCCACTGAAATGAGTTCAGGGTAGACAACAAGAGGAAGGTAGCTGTGGATGGGGCAGGAGAGTGCTGTGGTGTGAAGGAGATAGGGAAGGGAAGATAATGGGTGGAAAAGGACAGTCATCAGGCAGAAAAATAAAAATTCTGAGGGACAGAACTTTGCACTTCTCTGCACTTGTTTCTAAGAAAAATACTAGATGGTGTTACCCTCCATTTCCCAGGCCTGCAATTGAGAATGCTCAGGTTGAGTTTGAAATTGTGTGTTCATTGTTCCTTCTTCTGTGTTCAAAGAAATACAGTCGTAAATGACAGAATGAACTAATTTCATTGCATTGACTGAAAGAATTTCAGATCTCCTAACACCAGTGAGTTATGAAAGAAAAACATATGAACGAAGAGTTTGGAAGGATTTTCCCATCTGATTTTCAAATGAAATAACTAAGATCTAAAGACGACTTCCACAGACCACACAGCTCCCTAGGTTGGCGCCGGCCAGGGACACAGGTGTCCCGGTTCCCAGCTCAGGGCTCCACTCCTGGTCTCCTTCCCTGCGAGGCACGTAGAACATTCTCATGTTTGATGACAGATTTTTATAGAGAGATGATAGATAGATAGATAGATAGATAGATAGATAGATAGATGATAGATGTATAGATAGGAAAACTTAAAATGTGTGATATTTGATAAATTAAAACTGTAACAATATTTGTTAAAATTTCCATGATACAAGTTTCCAACTATATCAGTTTCAAATTGCTGCCATAACAAATTACCACAAACTAGTGGCCTGATATACACATCTGTCATCTTACAGTTTCAGAGGTCAAACTCCAAAACTGGTGCTGGGAGACTAGAGCCATAGGGCTGAGGGAGCTGCGTCCTCCTGCACACTCGGTGGAGGGTCCTTTTGTCACCATGTCCACCTCTGGAGGCTGCCCGAGGCTCCTGGCCCTCAGTCCCCGCTCTGCATTCCAGGCTGGCGGCCGGGCACGGTCAGTGCTGCTCTCCAACATCTGCAGCCGCTGTGTCATCGTCCTCTCCGACTCCCTGTGCCCCTCCCCCTTCTGGGAATGTGTGACTCCCCGGGGACCCCCCCACACCCCCGATAATCCAGGATCATCCCATTTGGAGGTGTTTGTTTTGTCAGTCACACTTGCAGAACGCCTCCCGCCCTGACAGCCCCCTGTCCCCAGGTCCCAGGGGCCATGTGGGCTTCTGGGAGGGGGACACTTACACGCAGCCTGTCATGTCAGGTCTGTGACCAGTGAATGAGATAACTTTCTGAAATAATCCTCGTCGAATGCAATTCTATCATCAAGCCTGTACGGTTACTCTGAACACGGATGTGGGAAGCCTGTTTGTGCTGTCATTGAGACTCTGTGTTTCAGTGCCGTCCTTCCTCTGGCCTCAGATGACTTGTGATAAAAATTCAAGACAAAATAAAAACGAAATTGAAAACAAATTGCGCAAGCACAGCTCATCTGGTGTCCACCAAAACAAAAGGGGGCTACAACTTCCACTCAGTCCGGCTTCTGTTCTCCAGGGACTGTCTAGTCCGGGTTAGCCCAGTGCCAGTCTGACCCTGGGACCGTTCAGCTGCGTTGTAGCCAGCCTCTGTTAGAGCTGGTCCCTTTCTGCCTCTCCTGCCTGTATTTCTTCTCTATTTCGGCCTTGGAGGCTCTGAGAAATCGAGAGTTTCTATCAGTAACAGGCAACAATCGGATGCGGGATTAAGATGGTGAATAAGTAATCGCGGAAAACTTCACACATACTGCTTTTGGAGCCACATATTATTAGAATCTCAGGGTTCTGGAGGTTGTTAAAGGTCAATCAAGTATTCCTTAGCTGATTCGTGAGGACACATACACCATCGAAGTTCTGGGCCACCAGCACCTGTGCTTCCGTCCCTTCCGCACACCGATACCTGTGCCATGCGTGTATTTGCACTAGCATGTAGCACAAGTCTGGATTTGTCTTATTACGAGCACAGATTCATTCTGGGGGTAGAAGTGGACACTTTTGATCATTTCCAAATAGGAGCACTGAGGAGTCACTGCACAAAATGACAAGCATGGGAACCTCTGGGACCCAGCTTTTATGAGGGAGGAAAAGTTGGGGACAGGGAGGCTGGTAAGCAGCAGATACTCTTTTTCTGCAGAAAAGGTACAAAGAGGAACAAGGTTATTTTTTGGATTATGCTATTCCGAAGGATTTTCAAATATTCTGCTTATAAACAAATATTACATTTCAGACACTTGAAACTAATGACATATGGCCTGCTACAAAGCTTGTATTAAATATATATTTCATTAACTCGGCTCCAATTCTGTTTGCCGAGCTGTGGGTTTTGAACCAGACATGAATGATTTCCCATCTCTTCAGTTCTCGCCCCTTTGTGATTCTGCCGAGAGTTACCGGGAACCAGCAGTAATTTACTGTGTGCCATAAACATCCTGTTTTGTTTCCAGAAAACTCCCAACAATCTGACAACGTACATTTGTTATGGTTGATTCCGGGCATTTAAATATGAAAACAGTTAACACGCATTTGGAGGGACTGTGATGAATGGGAGTGTGTGAGCAGACCGATATTTCATTGACCCGCACTCACCAGCGCTCTCCTAACTCAGGTTTGCCTCCCAGGTTGTTTAAACGCGTTGATTTCCCGGTGTTTACGTGGACAGGCTGCCAGATGAGAACGGCTTCCAAGCGCGAGAGTCCCCTTCTGTTTCCCTCCTCCAGGTCTCCTGTGTGTGCTGATTCAGATGTGAGCTGTGTGCGCTCAGCCGTCCAACGGACACACTGAGACAAGAAGGCAGTAACGTTCGATCATTGCATGAGTTGTGGAGAGAGCACTGAGGGGTGCGGGTGAATAAACTTGTATGGCCGAACAGCTTAGTGGGCCTGGTTTTCTCCTGGGTCCAGACAGTCGTGTCCGCGCTGCGAACGGCACGTCCGTGTGCTCCTCCCGTCACTCCCGTTCAGGTGTGACGTCAGCACTTTCGTTACCGCAGAGGAAGTGTCGTTATTTCCGTTTTGCAAGGGGGGGGGTCCCCCAAACACGAAATTTATTTATACAAAATTGTTTCTTCTTTCCTGGTTAAACTTCCGTCACCTTCCAAGTACTTTCCATTTGATGCAATACACTTGTCGAGATGATTTTCCCACCGCTCTGAACAGTTTTTGATGCCTTTTAGCGCTTCTGCTGTTTTGTATTTCACCTCTGCCATGTCAGCAAACCAGTTTCCCTAAAAGACTTCTTTCATCCAGGGGGACAAACAAACAAAAAACTCACTGCGGTTGAGATTGGGTGAATACGGAGGGTGGGGCACAGGGGTCATGCTGTTTTGGGTCAAAAGCTACTGAACACAGTGCAGTGTGGACAGGTTAGCTTATAAAGCACCCATCATGAAATGGGCAAAGGTGTTGAAAGAGTCTTTAAAAAAATTCACTGGAGCCCAACGCAGCCTCTTACAACACCACCCGCTGGTACACTGATACAGATGGGTTCCTAAAACGCTCATCTAGAGCGGGAAGCCTGTACTACAGGTGGCCCAGCCTCCAGAAGATAATTCTGGTTTTTGTCAGGGTGGGGGGTGCTGGGGGGTCCCTCCCTTGTATAGCTGAGGAAATGGGGATACAGGATGTTAAATGAATTATCCAAGTTCATTTTCCTAATCTAGTCCTCTGTGTACAACATAAAAGGCTCCATCACTGGCCATGCAGGTGTGCACTTGTAGAAGTTTCAAAGATGGTGAAACAGCCGCTCTCACAGATCTTCTCCTAAATGAAAGTAGAATTTTTCCTGAATTTGGACTGGGTTAGAGAGTTAACACCTTAGCAATTAAGATCATGTTGTAAGCCCCACCTAAGACGTTCCTTTCCCCTCTGCAAGCCACAGACCACAAGCGAGAACTCACGCAGATCTGTACAGTGCACAATTTAATGTAATTCATGCCCATGGTGACGTCTGATGGCTGGGGTGACTGTAAACCGAATATTGACATTCATCGTCATCTCAAAGTACTCAAGGATTTGAGAAAAAATGATTTATTTACCTTTCACAAGGGAGGAGAATTGGTTGAAACAGGGTTTTGAGTTTCAAGCCTCAAGGATGGAGAGGCAGGAGCAGCGGGAATAGGCAGGACCGCTTGGTGGCGGGAGACCGAGGTTGCCCGTAGGGTTCTCAGCAGCCTTGTGGCTTCCGCGGGGCCAGACTGAGAAAGCTGAAAGTAGTTGGAGAGCACACGGCTGAAATTAAAAAGGGGGAGATCAAAGTGGCCAAATGCCCAGTGTGTGGACTGAAATAGAAGCAGCCGCATAACAGGGCTTTTAAATAGGTCTGTGCACCTCAAGTCAAGTTGGTGCTAAAGATATATTTGCCTTTTGCTTTTTTTTTTTCTTTTTTGCCACAGTTCAAGGGAAACTAAAGGTACAGAGTACATAGAAATGAAGTTCTCCAGCTAACAGGGTGCATCACAGGACCATCCAGTAGGACTGAACTAGCAAGAGAGGGTAGAGATTCTCAAACAGCCAAAAAAGGGAACAAATCACTACTTTAAACCCCTTGAAAAAAGAAGCTCTCTGGAGATTGACGTATAGCATGTAACTTACCTTCTCTCCATGTAATTTCTACCTTGGGTTGCCCTTGGAACGTTGCGGGCAAGAAAATGCATGCAGCTGTTTCAGTTAATCATGTGGAGGAACCAGGACAACCAGGTTCAAGTTCTGACTCTGAAAGGTCTGAATCACACGGCTCTGGGGTGTCGTGCGGACTCTTCATCGGCTCAGGGAGGGTAGGTGGTGTCACAGGGTTCTCTCAGTTTGAAAACTGTGGCTGCTGAAGCCACAGAGACACGGATGGGTCCAGTACGTGAATGCCAGGAGCTTGCTCGGTGCCTCTGTTCCTTCATTCCCCGGGTGGTGGCCAGGAGGAGTCCCGTGAGCAGCAGTAACTGGGCCAGAATCCGGGGGCATGTGCTGGGAAGCCGTGTCAGGCATGGGCGCCCCGTTGCTGTGCGGATTTCCCTCTCGGATTTCATGTGCCAAGTTCCTGTGTGTGATTGTCCTTCCGTGGATGCTGTCCTGTGTCATCACGACAGTTTGTAGTCTCCTGCTGAAGGTTCTCGCCCTTCAGAAGCTCCCAATGAGGCCATCAATGGGCCATCACTGCTGTTCCCCGTCTACACCGAGATGGAGAGGGAGTCAGGACAATGCTCCTTGACAACCGTTCTTCCCCAGGATTGAGGTCACCTTGCAGCCCCGGGACCAGCACCTCACTTTGGCTGACCTCTCAGTTTAGTTGCAAGGTTTTACTTCAGGGGAATCACACTGGCCTTTTTCAGGCCTCTGTTTTCTGGGCCACTTTTAATTGCAAATTAACAACTTCAACAACTTCTCTCTCTCAACTGTCTATCCGTAAATCTGTTTTTTATGCTGTATGTGTATGTATTTGTGTGTGTTTTTAAGTGTGCCTGGGAAAAATTATCTGAGCAAGAAGGCTTTCTGATGTTTTCTGACAGCTAGAACAAATAACCAACTTTTATTTTAACCATTTAAATTTATTTGCAGTATATCAGTGGCTATTTAAATCAGATATATAGTTAAGAAAAGTACAAATTGAAATCTGGGTGTTTTTAGTTCACCTGTCTCCCACCAAAGGCTGTTGTTACCTTTTTGGTCCCTAGCATTGGCCTCTCTTCTTCGTTCTCAGGAGCTACCTTGGAGTGTTTGTTCTCTGCTCCTGAGTGCCTGGCAGCCCACTGTGCTTCCTGGGGCTGGCGGGGAACCTGCAGTGTCAGAGTCGGGGCTGCAGGAAGGGCAGGTGCTTTCCCCTCGCTGGGGGGGCCTCAGTCTGTACACAGCGCGGTCCCTCCCTCACCACTACCTGTCACGACACTCACAGATTCATCAGAGTTTTGTGGCTGAGAGTCTGTAGTTAACTGTGTTTCCGATACCGGTGAATAAACATCACCCATGAATAAAATTGTGACAGTGAAGGAACAAGCAGAAGAAGGGAGTGAGAAACTGCAGGAGTAACTTTGTGGGACCTGCACCCAGACCTTCAGGGGAGGGCGGAGGGGAGCAGCGTCCTGTGAGCCAACACGACGGAACAAATCGAAGACGCACTTGTTACCTAGAAGTCAACAGATTTATTTTGATCACTTCATGTCTCATTAAGAAAATGAGACATGTCCTTCTTTCCTTGGTCTGGTCCTGTGTCCCTAAATGGTCTTATCACAACCTGTAACTTCAAATACATCTAAACACCATTGTTCCTCAAACATCTGCCTCCCCCCGACCTCTCTGACCGGTCTGCACTCAGCCCAGGGTCCCCGGAAGGTTCTGCTTAGAACCTGTCCCCCGTGCCCGGAGAGGACCGGGGCAGCATCCCTGCCGGGTCTGTCTGTCTAATGACTGCGAGCACGGCCATGACAGAATACTTGCTCTCCACCCACCTGGTCTCTGTGCTTCCCCCACGTCGGCAAAGGAACACGATCATGGTTGCTCGAAGCAAAGCCTTACACTCGTCCTTCCTCTCTGCCCTGCCCTTCTCCCGTGACCCTGGACCATCTTCCCGCCTGTCCATCTGCCTCGGCCCCGCCCTCACCTCATTTGGTGGAGCTCCATGAAGCACACAGAGCCGCCCTCCACAGTTCAGACGGACCCACGCGCTGCCCGTTCCCAACCCCCTGGTGTCTTCACCTCTTGTGCACCATGAAAGCCACACTCCCGTCCGTGTCCTGCCCCAGCCCATGGGGCCTCTCCCTGTCACTCCTTGTCACCGGTCACACCGACCAGTCCCTGCCCCAGGCGCATGCTGCTTGCCTCTCCCTCTGCCAGGAGCACCGTTCCTGGCGTCTTCCAGTGGGCGGGTGTCCCACATTTAATTGTTTGAGTCTCGGATGCGGCTTCTTCGTGGAACGTTTTCTGACCAGCAGGTCTGAGTCGCTGCTCAGGCCCTCCCGTCCCAACAACTCTGTCCCGGGCATGCTGCCCTGTTTTGTGCTCTGCCTCGCAGGCACCCCCATTTGGCATCGGTGTGTGAGGTCACTGCTGGCTGTCTTCCCCTCACAGACGTTAAGGCCCAGGAGAGCAGGACGGCCACCGCCTGGATCTGTGCAGCAGCTGGGACATTCGGTGTGGCTCCCGCCACAGCAGGCACCGAGCAGACGTTTGCTGGGTGTCAGCGCCTGTGGGGTTGGGTTGGAGGGTGGGTGCCAGGTGAAGTCTGGAGAGGAAGCTCAGCCTCAGCCTGGGATGTGCCCCGTGGTGTTCTAGCGGCATCACTGGCAGAAAGAGACCAAGCGGGGACACTGCTCCCAGGAAGGACGGGACCGTGGGCATGGAACGGGCACCGTGTGGAGGACATCCTCAGATGGGAGACCTGGGGTGGGGGAGAGGCGGCACCCTGGGTGGAGTCTCAACTGCAGTTTTTGCCAGGGAAGAGCTTTCTCTTACCCTCAGACTAGCTAAGGTGGGCTTTGAAAAACCCCTTCAAACAGAAGTCTTAAAGGAACCGTGTTTGTCACCACAGTCCAACTCTGCCTTGTCCAAATCCAGGACTTCTCCACACCCGTGGAGCCCGCCGCTGGAGGATAGCCTCTCCACTGTCAGAGTCGCCCACAGGTCCAGGCCTGGACCTGCCAGTCGTGATGCCCTGAAACCCACAGCCTCTGCTTTCTGAAGTCCACGTTGTTTTCCAGGCTTCTTCAAAGCGAGCGTTCCCCTTTGAAGAGTTCTGCCCCAACCAGACGACCGGATGTGACCTTTCCTTCCTCTGAATCTTCAAAGCCTTCCTGACTGTCGCTCTCAGGCATCCGCAGCCGTGGTAACAGCTGTGTAATTGTCTTAGGTCCCTTGCCCTACCCAGACTTGAAGTCCCTTGGAAGCAGAAGCCGAGGCAGAATCTGGGCCCTTCATTCCTGGACCCTCTCAAGTGGTCACAGGTCTCAGGTGTTAATGAGTCAGCATAACGCTGTGTGGGTGGTGGGAGGTGGGCAGGGCAATTACATGTGGGTCCTGCGCCTCCTGGGTGTGTGGCCTGTGGCGGACCTCTCCAAGCCTGCATTTTCTCATCCCTACAATGTAAATAGCGGTAGAGAGAACAGCCACCACACCACACAACTGTTGAAAGGACTAAATGAGACAGTGTGTGCACCATTCCTTGGCACAGAGTTTAACAGTAGTAGATATCGTTATGGCAATGACTTTATAGTTACCCCAAATGTCACTTCTAAGAGAATCCATGAGTGGCCACTGTGTCAAGTGACTTTATGTGACTCAAGTACTGATGACATTCTAAGATGCTGACTATCATGGAACCAGTAATAAATACAGTGCCAAAAATTCAGCTGTGGCTACAGGCCTATCTCCTTAATTAAGAAAAAGCGAGCAGTGGAATATCACTCCTGAGTCTTATAAGCAGGAAGCTGGGCTTCCTAACGGGTAATTTAAAACACTTTGGGAGCAGAACTACACCTGGAACACTCGAGCCGTAAGCTGGCGACTCAGAACAAGGGCACAGAATCCTGCACTAAGCAACAGCAAACGGCCACTTGAGCTCTTAAAGAGCAGATTGCAGACAGGAAGTTAACTCATTTAAATATGCATGAACCTCCTGAGTCGGGACGCACTGAAACAGCGCTGAAGGGTTTCCTTTGTTGTGCGCCTTCCGAGGGCTGCTGACGCCTCCCTTTGTGCCGGCCGCCTTTGATGCGAGCAGCCCGGCATCCTTTACATTTTTAAATTGTTTTTAAAGTAATTTAGATTATAAAACAGGAAATTCCAGTCAAAGTACAGATTGGTTTCATTGATTTGGAAACTTTATCAAAGGATAGAATGGATCCCTGAGGGAATGAAAAGTGATTCTGATTAAATTGCTAGCAAAGAGCTTTGGAGAGGCTGACATAATTTTGCAGAAACTTCTCAAAAGTTTGAAACTTGCCAACCTTTCCCCTGAAGTGTGTGCGAAGACTCTGTGAGCCTCTCTCGTGCCCCGTGGCCCCGCAGGCTGAGTTCTGAGCGTCAGTGCACACCCAGCTTTGGACTCTAGGGTGTGTTCAGTTGCCTAACGGAATCCTCACTCAGCTACTCCCAGCGCCTCCGGTCGCCTGATCTTCATAATGGGAACCACAGATACTGAAATCCTGGTATTTTATGTCCTCGTATACTCAAGAGCACATTTTATGGTTACGTAATTGAATAAAGAGAGGAAAAGGTCCCAGGAAGAGGAGGCCGAGGTAGCGAAAGCAGAAGCAGATGGGCCGCTAAAGGATGTACTGTTCAAGGCCCTGTTCTGTCTGACTGTTGAAAGGCGAGGGGTTTCAGGAGAGTGCTGTTGGCCGGCACACGCTGAGTATGAGGGCAGCTCCTCTTCCTGGCAGCAGGGGAGCGCTGGCTGTGGAGCCAGAGCTGGGACTGCGGAGACCCGCGCTGCAGAACGGTTGCCCGGCCGCGAACAAAAATAATCAAAGGAATTGCCTAGACCTTAGAGCCAGGAGAGCAGGGCATGAGATGCATCAACCTGACTTGATGAACATGGAGAATATTACATCCCTTCTGTTACGAGTGTCCATGTGTTTCTGTGAATCTGTTAGCACAGTAATTTCCGTTTCGCCTCTGGGCACGAATAGGATCACAGTAGATAAGTTTTTTGTTTGTTTTTTAACTTTGGAAAAACACACACTTTTTCACACAGGGTTTAAATAATTTGTAATATATGTATAACAGCATATATCCATATAGTTGAATATTTTATTTGATGCCAAAGACTCATTATTTCTATGCTAATTTGTTCTCTTGGGAAGCTAAGATGTTGCTATTGCAAACAGTCTTTGAAGAGAAATCTTTTGGAGCTCGTATAAAAAGACACAGTAGTCCGTTCCAGCCAAGATGGCGCAGCGTTTGCCGGAGTGTGTCACAGTCGGGCGGAGAGGTGTTTTCGTGCCTGGAGAATGTGCTGGAAGGGGTGGAAAGGTGAGAGATGCTGCTAGGAACTTGGGTGGGATCCGATCGTGAGTGGGTGGCTCTGTGCATTGTACACAGGACTTTGGGTTTACTCTTTGGCAGTGGGAAAGATTTTAAACAGTAAACTGTTTTCCCTTTTTAAAAATCAGACTTCATATGAAACAAGAACCTCACGTCAGTTATCTGAATAAACGCTGCGAAGAAGCATTTCTCACTCATGCTAAAGGGATAAGATCTACTGAGTGACAGTTTTGAAAAATATGTCTACATTACGTTCATGATACTCTTTTCAGTGTGTACCATTGACCTTTAAAATTCCAAATTCAACTTTTACGTCTGCTTATGAAAAAGAAGTCTCTTCTTCAGACATGTGACTTGGCTCCTTCCAGAAAAACACTAAAGTACCAGTGTCTCTTCTCCTTGCAAAATGTGGCAAACCTCTGTTTCTGGAATTTTTCCATCCGGTTGCTCTGACCCAACTGAGTGACCTAGGAACCTATTGTTGCAGACACAGCGATGCAGTTTAAATGACCAGATATACCGCAAGTGAAGTTCTTTAGGTGTCGGAGAGTTGGTTCCGAACCCATGATGAACTGCACACCCTCTCCTGGGTTTTCAGCCACCGGCTGCTGTTGATAGAAGGATTATACTTACGGGGAGAATTCAAATATTACCTTCAGGTAGTGAGTATATTTTAATATGTACTTATGTAGGCACTAACTTTCCTTGATGCTTCTTTAAGGGCATATGTCTTGTAACAAATTAAAAAGCAGCAGAATATTCAGGAACTTTCCCTCTGAAGCCCTGTGCCTTCACTGCTATGTTTCTGTGACTGACTTGCTTTTTGAATAGCCCTGTGAGCTGCTTTTATAATCTGGTGCATATAAGCCACACATAATCAAAACTAGAATTCCTGTTTCTGGACTCAAATAGTTGGAGACCAACCAAACCAGGACCTTTAATAAGGTTTATAAGGAAATCCCCATCAGTCATTCTTTCACCCCCTCTGCCGAGCTCCGCATACATTATGGACAACTTTGATCAGAGTTTCTGTACTAAAAAGCCTGTAGGAAATTTGAATGTCATACATATTGGCATGTAGTATTATCTAATCAAAACTTGATTTCTGAGGGTGAATGAGCTAATGTAGTCATAATTTTAATCATGTTAACGCCTCTGAAATTGGCTGATAATTACTTTAGAATCAGAGCCTCTAATTTGTACCTTCACGATGTGTTTCCAATCACCAGCCAATGTAATAACAATAATAAGTCATACTTCTGTCTTCACTGAGATTGTGATAGACAGCTGAAATAGGATATTTCCACCAGAACTGAGTATCAGGCTTTTTGCCTAAATATTAAAATCTTGGGAAGACTCACGGGGGCCTATCATGTTCTCAGTGGTTTTCATTCATTTAAACTCTGTGACCAAATCCTATCAGTATCATTATCCCTGTTAGCAAAGTTTCCCAAGAACAGAACCAAGCAAAATGCCTGTAAATCTCCTGGAAGCCAAGAACTTGGCCCTGTAGCCACACCCATGTTTTAGTGCCTGTCCATCTGGTTGATCTCATCACAGGGGCCTCAGACAAGGACATTTTATTGCCCTGAATATGTCTGCTGATGTGTTTTAAATCTGTACAATGAGGGTAAATTAGTGTTAACACCAAAATTTTAAACATTTTTCCCTAAGTTGCAGAACTCTTTGCCCAACCAAAATGTTACCCGAAACTTTAATCCATAAATACAGATAAGCAGTCCTGTTGTCTGAATTAAGTACAATAAAAATTCTGTCACATACAGTGATTCATGGCACAGTTTGTATTACAGTCACTGAAATAAGTTTATAGTTTTGTATGTTTATTTCTAACTTAGGGCCTTTGCTCTATTTTTTCTGTAAGGAATAATAGTTACTAAATATCAGGGGAACCCTGAGTGTTTCCTTGTGGGTCAGAAACTCTTCTGAGTGCTCTCTGTGAGTTGTCCCCTGCAATCCAATGGTGTCACGGGCCATTGTACAGGTGGGGAAACCAAGGCCCAGAGATACTAACTCTATTGCCTAGGGATCACCAAACCTTTAAGCCAGGATAGTTCTCTGGCCATTTGATTCCAAGACCTACGTACTTAACCACCCATGTGCTACCTCCTCCTGAAAGGAAAAGTTAACCTCCACTAGGATCTCAGAATTCACAGGACTGCCGTAGACAGACTTGAAGAGAATTGTGCAAGAATTGCTTGTTTTATGGCTTCTTGATACATTAACCTACAAGCCAGGGTTGTTGTTGTTGTTGTTGTTGTTGTTGGTGGTGGTGGTGGTGGTGTGTGTGTGTGTGTGTGTGTGATTACCTTCTTTACTACCTCGGGAACTGCCTTTGAAACAATTGCAGGTGTAACCGTGGCTGGGCAGCGGGATCACCTGGTGGGGTGTGGGGCAGGTCCTGTGGAATGTGCTGATGCCTGTCCTCTTGTTCCATGCACAGAGGGTCTGACCTAACTGATCTCAGGTAGGGCCTGACGCTGGCTTTGTTTTTGTTTCGGAAACTCTCCAGGTGTGTCCTGGGCAGTCAGATTTACGAAGAGCTACATTTAAAGCTAAGCTGCCTTTCTGCGTTGTTGAAGCCTTTGCTCAGCAGGGCCCCCTGCGATGGGTGTGACTGGCGGAGTGGGATGGGCCACTGCAGTAAAAACCCTTGTAAGCCAAGTTTTCCCATAATGGGAGCATTTAGTGCTGCTGAGTCCTTCCCCTGCTGTTCTTCATCTCTGCCAGCCTCACAAGTAAAATAGTTCTTTACCAGCCAAATGAGTTTGTTCAGGAATAGCAGGGAATTGCAGTTTGGGGCAAGCAGGCCCTGGCGAGCCATGGGCAAGTCCGAAGTGACAAAGAGAAGGTTGGCTTTTGTTAGGTTGGAAGAGGAAGTTGGGAAAGGGTTGTTTTGGTCCAAAGCTCACTGGAGAAGGAGAAGAACCACAGGTGGTGGTGGCTCCTCATTGGCCGCACATGGTGCCTCGTTGCTGGCCAGGGAGCCAGCACCCTTCTTTTGTTAAAAGCAGGGGGTGAAATTCCTACGTGAACAACGTTCTCTTGTAAAATTCACTCCTGTCTCTTCCTCCCTGTGGGTGATGTGGCTGCAAGGAGCACGCAGCATGCAGGCAGCCCTCTGTGGGGTTTCACTACTCCCTTCTGAATGAGGTTTCCTTGACTCATTTGCATGCCGGTAATTCCCTGAGGATGCTCAAATGGGCCCTCGAAAAATCAGTCTAAGTGGTCTGACTCATTGTGCTTGTACTTGCTCGACACCTGTCTGTGACGTGGAAGCAGTAAAACGCCAAGTTTGGAAAAGCCCTATTTTGAATAAGAGAACATAGGACTGAAAATGGATGGTGCTGTAGGAGGGAACGTCTGTTTAGGTTAATTAGTAGCATTAGGGGTTAAAAACCTTTTCCTCACATGGAGCTTACCATTTCTGTAGTAGCCGCACTGCTGCTTTCAGCTGGAGGGCCTGCCGCACAGAACACCTTTCTTAGGGCCATGACAGAGCAACAACGATTGGTGCCCCGGAGGCACTCACAGCCCTGGCATGCATGTGCCTGCTTATACCTCCATCGATACTTGGGGGGCGGGGGAGGGAGGAAGAAAGAAAAGACGAGACAAAAGGAAAACGTAAGATTGATTTTCTTGCTTATCACTAAATTATTACTTAGGCCAGTAGATTGCTGCTTTTCTGTGATCGCGTGGAGAGGCAATTATGCTTTCCTCTGGAGTAAACATATTGTTTTCCTGGAAACTGAAAGTAGATTATATGCCATCAAGTGACTTTCATTTCAGAAACAACCGCTGCTCTGGTGATGCGACACCCCCTCCCCCACAGATCCACACGTCCCCCCCCCCCACCACCCCCAGTGGTGTGTTGTGATGTGGTGACTTTCTAATCACTATTATTTAGTTCCAGGAAGTTCCCTCTGCTGTCACATTAAGGTGGTTCCTTTTAATTTACAAATTAGAATCTATACTATGATTTATTCCTTTTTTCCCTTTTACATTCAGACTGTAATTTATAGTTTTCTGTATAACTTCTTATGTCCTATAGATAAATTTTCTCTTCTGAGGATTTTGTTGTTACAACGTGGATTAACAGAATCCTTGCACGCATGAAGACAAATACTTGCCTGGGAAAGACACTGGAGGAGGGAAAAAACAACTTACATGCTTGAGCTTATTTGTATCAGTAGCCTACAGCGCCCCTTGTGGCTGGAGGGCAGAAGGGCATAATTCTCTCTTGGTTAGCTTTCCCATTAGCAGCTGCTGGCTGCGACTGCCCTCAGCAGTTGAATCACTAAAAAGTTACACTTTAAATTTTTTTTTAAATTAAAATATGTCACGTGCGATATTAGAGTAATTGAAATTATTATCAAGTGACACACTGACCGTATGTCCTCACGTCGGGGGATTCTTTAAAAGCACCCCCTAGCTGTTCACCGAAGCCTGGGATGCAGGGAGGAGAGTTACGGCATTGCCCTGACCGCTCATTTGTTGGTTTCCTCGTCCAGACCATTGCCCATCATGACGCCGGGATCCCTGGGGTCCTTGTGGGGTTCCTTTCAGTACCTTTCCTCCGAGGTGACTGAAAATGGAATCGCCCTGCTCCGCTGGAGGACGGTGCATCGGGACTGTTACAGCCTTTCTGGCTCTTTGTCCAGATTGCCACTCTGTGTTCTCAACATTCCAGCATGCTCACTGCTTCTGGCTCTGGAACATCTGTCTCTGTGCTGTTTCTCACTGTTGCTCTCACTAGGGCGCAGCTGGCCATACGGACAGGCAGCGTGAGCGAGACAGCCTCCAGGAGGGGACAGAAGGACAGCTCAGCTCTCCCCTGTCAGCTCTGTAAGTCACTGCCTCAGACAAAGGGCACGAGAGATTGCCCGTCTCGCATGGCGCAGGGACCGCCAACCAGGCGTCCGTCGCCTTCAGTACAGAGCATGAGGAAGGAGCCCAGAGGGTGGGGGCTGCTGGGGGCTGTGTCCTCCTGGCAGTCTGATGGAAGGGAGAATTTCTTTGATGGAGGAACTCGATCTTGACCCTCGTGGCCATGACATTCCATTGCCAGACTTGGCCATCCTGCACATACGTTTCAGAATTTACCTGTAAGAAAATGGATGCACAACTCACAAAGCACGTTGTCGAATGTCCGACCAGCTGTGACTTGTTTTCTAGCCTGGCACTCGAGCCAGAAATAAACAAGTGTAATCAAGTGCATGGGCACAGGGAGCAATCTGAACCTGTGGCGTAGCTTGAACTGTTTCGTCCCTTCTGCAGCTACACTGGCCATTAGGGACCCCTGCTGAAGGTTAATCCATCAGCCTGTCAATATGAAGTAAAATAAAAATCTGGGTTTCAGGACCAGAAGCCTGCCCTTTCTCCTTCTTAAATACTCGAGCAGGCCGACGGCAGTTTCTAGGTCCCGTCAAGATGACAGGCTTCCCTCCTTGGCATCACCGTCTGACCGCCGCGCTGTGCCCTGTCGCTGACCCTTTGTCCTTGCCTACAGCAGATGTCCCTGCACAAAGTTCCTTAACTACCTAGGTTAGGAAGTAAATTCCAGCACCATAAGAAGCACTCTTTTGGTTGAGTGAGACTCAGAACCCACAGGGATGGTTTATTATATATCCGTTTATCAATGAATCACTGGTCCACTTCAAGAACAGACATTTTAGGGTCCCGGGCAGCAAACCAAAGTAGATGCAGCAGGATAAACAGAATTATTTCAGCAGTTCAGCCTTTGTGGGATCTAATACTTTATAAGGAACGTTTTAATTAAATTATAAATTAGAACTGTGTGTTGCCATTGCAAAGTGATTTCTGCTTGTAGACTGACCATGGTTTTCGTAGTATCCAATGTGATTCTTAGGTGTGCCCGGCAGTGACCACCAGACTAATCAGCAAAGGATCATTGCCGGACCTGCAGTGCCATCTACAGGAGAGGTGGAGTACTGTACACACCACTTCAGATAACAGGGCCCCTGGGGAATTAGATGCAGGTATGTTTTAGAGTTTGCAGCGTAGGTACATTGAGGAAGGGGTAATATTAAAAGGGTAACTTTCATTTGGGTTCAATTTCAACCTGTTTTTATGCTGCAAGTTCTGAAATTTTAGTGTTCTTAAGGGTCACCGAGACTTTGTTGCTACATTTTAAAAAATAGTTGAATGTTTGGAAAAGGCTGTTATAATACTTAAAGCTCTTTAGTCAGACTCCTAAGGGAATGGAGTGTCATGTTTCATATTGGTTTTTATTAAATTAACTGAAGAGCCCATTTTTCTTAAAAGTCCATTTGATCATTTTTATAAGGTATGATATTTAATTTCCCGGTTACTCTGAATAGATTGCATTGGACTTAATATCAGACTTGTGATTTATTTATTAATTATATCTACTGCTTATATCTAACTCTCCTTGCCAGATATAATCACCATGAGGGAGAGATTTTAATGATTTTATTTACTAATTTTTCTCAAGAACTTAGAATAATGCCTGCACAAAAACAGCTGCTCACGTGTGTGTGTGTGTGAATGAGCAAACGTCACTAGACTTTGCTCCCAGGAAGACCAAACGTGGAAGGGCCGTCATTACCGTCCTTGAACCTTAGGGTCGGGCCTTAACAAGAGGCTTGCCAATAGCTGTTCTTCTCTTCTTTCTGTTGTTACGAAAATTGAACGGGACAATGGGTGGCAAGGCACTACAACTCACCTGCACTAGAAAGTTAAGGCATTCTCCCCAAGTATCACTTTTTATTTTTGGAAGAGCTCTAGAAATGTCGGAGACGTAACCCTTCCCCATAATTTCCTGAAGTGCTTATTTGCGCCCTGGCCCATAAAAGGTAGGACCTGGCAGTGTTTATTTTAAGAAAAATACAGGTGATCCTTAAGAACACTAAAATTTCAGAACTTGCAGCATAAAAACAGGTTGAAATTGAACCCAAATGAAAGTTACCCTTTTAATATTACCCCTTCCTCAATTATTTCCTGATAGGAAGTTGTTTCCGAAAGGATGTATTTCCTACTCATAAGTAAAATATAGAAAATTTTAATTGATTTATTATTTAGTTTATGGTGTAGAGCACTACCTAACTTTCATAAAGATTTTAGACTAAGAGGGAGATCTAGACATTGTAAACAAACATTGTTAATATATGCAAAGTATTTAGAGAATTTTACATGTATTTCACAAAGTCGCAGGCAAATGGTATGAAAAACAATTTAAAAAGGAATCAAAAGAACACTTATCTAAGCTTGTATAAGACTGATCTTTAGTTTCATTTAAGAAATGCCACTTCTGCTCCCCACCCCCCAAACCATGGGCTGCGGGGGCTTTCTCCAGCATCCCCAGGCACCGCTCGCCCTGGACCCTGCCACAGGGCCAGAAATTCATCTTCTAGCAAAACTTCTCTTTCCTCTAGCTCTCATTGGTTGTACTTGCATACAGATCACAGTGAAATAAAGTAAAATGTACATCAAGCAAACTAGCAAAACAAAACAGAGTACACGTGAGCTGTCTCAGACTCGGGTTCACCCAGATAGCCCCAGCTGTGTCTGAATTCCTCCATTCCTACTCGGGGCCCCCGGTACACAGAGATCTCTAAGGCCCTCGGGTCCGCCCCTCTATGACTGAGATCCGAGTGCACTACCCGTTTTAGCAGAGCCCATCCTGTCAAGTTGCATCCGCAATGCACATCCTTCGGGGTGTGTTCAGGTGTCAGCTCTGAGGCCTGCCCTGCTTAATTTACCACCCGTCCCTTCATAACTCCTGTTCCCTCACCCTGATTCCTTTTTCCCAGGATTCCTTTCCTTTTACCATATAGTTTACTTACATGTTACATTTTTTGTCTATCTCCTTCAACTAAAAGATCCTAGAAGGCAAAAAAAGAAATGCTACTTGTTAATTTGATGCTAAAATGCTATATAATATATTGATATGCTTTAGAATATTATAAAAATAGTTAAACTTTTGCTTCAAAGCCATTTATCTGCCATATTCTTTTCTAATGCACTTTTTGAAAAATAAAAGGAAAGACCATGTCTTTAAGGTGACCAGATTTGCAGATGAACCATGTAAGAAGTGAAACATTTCTGTGTGTGGTAATAGGTTTGTAGGTAGGTAGGTAGGTAGGTGGGTAGGTAGGTGCCTCTATAGCACATAGGTGTCTCTAAGTCCAGTGAAACATATTTTCAGTCATTCATATGTTTGGTTTTGTCTTGAGAGGCTGTGTCTTTATTTGAGTTACCATTATCATCAGTCCTATAATACTTATGTTGCAGTGTGAATGAAGGAATTATATATTTACTCTAAAACAAAGCAGGAGTACTTTGGTCAGTGGCTAAAAGTGGAATTTGGAATCAGTCTCAGGTGCATATTTGAATATGGCTCATCCTCTAACTCACCTTCTAAGTATTATACCTGATCATCCATTCATTTATCTATATTGGGGCGGGAGAGGGGGTGGGGGAGGGGCGTCTGGGCACCAAGCACCACTGTGCAGGTATGTACGTTAACGAGAAACAGAATCCAGGGTGCCCACGACACATTTGGAGAGGATGGAGATGACAGAACAGGTAAAATACAATTATGGCAAACAAGATAATCAGATACTGTGATAAGTGGTATGGAGAAAATTAGCAAATTAAAAATGCAGAGTAACCAAAGAAGGTCACATTCGATAAGGTTTCCTTAGACAGTCCCTTTGAGGGGGTAAGACTTAAAGAGTGAGAAGGAACTGACCGAGAAAAGAGCTGAGGGAAGAGAATTCTGGAAAGAGGGGAAAGAAATGCGAAGTATGAGGTGAAGGGCGTTTTTGAAGATGCCTGGGACAAGGACAAGTAGCACTGGGTGCAGGCATGACATAAAGGGGCCAGCAGGGGGAGCCCTGGAGCCCGGGGAGAGCTGCAGGGCACCTTCTCCGGGTTTAACCAGGGCGAGGTGTCTGATTCACATTTGAAAAAAAATGACTCAGGCAGTGGAGTAACTATACCTCCAAAGGAGTTCTGAATCTTCCCCCACTCCCAGTTCTAATACTCTTGCCCTAGATAAGTCTCTCATGCCGCCTACTAGTTCGTCTCCCTGCCTTCAGTTACAGCCCTTCAAATACGCGTTTTCCAAAACTGCCACAGTAGACTAACCGAACTGTCCTGTTTCTCCTCGAATGTATGGTGGATGCCGACTGCGTGCCGGACGGGTGAAGTCCTTGCTCAGTAAGCAGCTCGCCAGGGCCACTCCTCGCCTACCTGCGCCTTGCCGCACTTGTGTTAGAAACCGCCGCCCCGCCCCCTGCGCCCGGTCCTGAGCCTAGCTCGTCTGGACTCCTCACTTCCCTCTGCCAGAACGTCTTCCCTCTCTTAGGCCAACGCCTTGTTTTTCACACAAACCTTTCTCCCTGGACTGCTGCCCCTGCTGCTACAATCCAGGACCCACTGAGCCATATTTCTGCTTGTCCTTATCTGCTTACGGGTTTCCCTGAAGACATGCAGAGAAAGGTGGCTAGCGGCCAGAGGCTGATAGTAAATGCTGGATGGGGATTTTGGGGAAAGACAGCTGCAGGGACATATCAGATCCTGTCGAGGGAGTGCCGAGCTAGCACCGGGCTCAGCCTTGAGCAGACTGAGCCCACCAGCACGTTGTCATTCAGTCCCTTTTCTCCTCTCCCACTTTCCCCTTGTCAGCCTCACAGACCCCTTCCCTAGTGTGGGCCCAGGCCCCCCACTGGGCGCTGCTGGTGGCTTTGCATGCCTGTCTCCAGGGGACCTGGAGTCGAGGAGGGGAGCTGGAGCAGTTGCCCAAAAGAATCAGCAAGTCTGCACTTGTGCGCGGCGAATGATGAATGAGATTATGGACAGGAAGAGCTGGAGTCTTGGGCTGAAGAGAAAGAAAGTCTCACCTCATTTATTTCTTAGAAAAGAGGGCTGGGGGGAAACTGCACATTACTTAGCCTTCATTACTTTTCCAGTATATCCTGCAGCATGCTTACTAATATATTACGAAATGCTCATGAATAAGTCACTCTAATGTTACATCTTAGAATATGTGAACAAAGGTGTTTTTCCATTTTTCCTGCATACTTCACTTTGTGTGTTACCTCTAAGGAATGATCTATCTGTAGTTAGATACACATTCGATGTGTCGTAAATCCCATTACTCTTTTAGATAATCTTGCTTAACTGCTGATGAATGTATTAACCTATTTTTTATTACTTAAAATATGTTTAAATGGGTTCTAGTGTCATAATGTATCTATGCTTAAGGCATTTCAAAGTTTGAAAACATGATTAAATGTTAAGTCCGTTCAAGCTGCATCTTACACAGAGGCACTGCCGCTCTGTCCCCATTGGCTTTGACATTACCTGTTTTGATGGTTTCCCAGAAATCCAAAAATGTCCCATTCCTAAGCATTTAAGACATGAGAGATTGTCCTTCCCTCCCAAATAAGTAATTCAGAAATCCACATTCTAAGAAACATAGATCTCAGTAGTTTCTTTTCTACCAGGCTGAGCAGCACGGCGCTTGTGTGCATCCGATCTCAGGACACTGCAGCCCCCGGAGGAGACAGGAGCGGTGCACACGGGACAAATGCAGCGTGCGGACAGGCGCCTTCTGTCACATGTCCCAGAAGCTACGCAGTAAGGGACACAGGTAGAGGAAGTCTCGGTCAGGCTCCGGACGGCCTCACAGTGAACTGGGAGGTCTGAGCTGAGCGTGGCCGTCAGGGTGGGGCCAGGGGAGTAGGTGAGAAAAGGAAAGAGAGAGAAGGTGAGCATTCCTGGCAGGAGGAAGACCGAAAGTACTCGGGGAAGCAGGACTATGCACGCTGGGCACCAAGCCACCTCATCTTCTCCTTGAAAGAGCCTGCAGCCGAGCCATCGCACTGCTCGGGCCGAGCCGGGGCCCATGTCGTCTCTGTGGAGAGCCCTGTGCACCACAGCGCGGACCAGCCAGAGGCACAGCCTCATCTGTAGGTGGAACAGGTCCGAGTGTGGGACAGGGAAAGCGAAGACACGGACCTGAAAAGAGCACTTTTCAGTCTTGACCAAGTGTTCAAGTTCCTTGAGGATGCTTTCTACCAGGATGCCAACAGCAACTAACCCTTTCAGCTGAAGAACAGGAGAATTCCAGTGAACCCCATGTGGGGCAGCTTAACATTAATACATTGTGTGTGTCCCCCGCACCTACACACCACATCCCTCAGGTGAGTGGGTTCACTTAAAATTATGAAACTGCATGGGCTCACTACAGTGGGACTCCCTACAAAGGCTTTATGGCTCCCTTAACACAAGGAAGCAAGGCCAGAGGTAGGCCGCCAGGCTTTCGTGTGCCTGCGGGGACTCTGCCCACCGCCCCAGGGCTGTGTACCTGGTGAACTGGGGTGAGCCTGGGGAATTTTATTCCTCACAACAAAATCAGTGTGCTTTCACCTAGGTGTTAGATTATTTACACTGCTCCTTTCGACCTAAAGTGAATCATGAAGTTCGAAAGTATAAAGACTTCAAATGACATTACATAGAGTAGAAAGTGTTCCAGCACATTAATGACATTAGATGTAAATCCAGTGTCGGTCTGACCAGTGACGTACGCCTCAGAGTCACACTCTGCTGGAGTGCACACGACTGCAGAGACGTGAGTGCTTCCCCAGTAGAGGGGAAAGGAAAAGGAAGGTCATTAGTTTTCGTCAGGGGTCATCTTTGGTGCTTTTTAGTGTTGCTTATAATGGTCCCCCACAAGAAATCATGGACAAAATGAATATATAGGAACCTCAAGGCTAATTGTAATATTAACTAAAAAGAACTGAGATAAGGCCTGAGGTAGGGGGAAAAGCAAAAAAAAAAAAAAAGGAATAAAAGGTGATCAGGAGACGCAGATGCAAGTAGGAAGCAGCTTTGCAGAACGAGGCACTTTATGCAAGAATCTGCTGAAAACCAGATCCCAGGAATTCCCCTCCGAAGGACGTGTTTGTGCCTTGCTGCTCCGAGGAAATGCGGGGCCTGATTACCCCTGTACTCTCACCAGTCCTGTGTTCTACCCTCTCCGCCGAGATCAGAATGTGACACGAGGGCGAGGGAACAGCTACTGCTCTTTCCGACGAAACAGGGACAGACGTGTCTGGTAGTGCGCGAGCATCCGTGGGTGGCCGTGTTACCATCACCCTCAGTGTGAAACAGATTTTGAACTGTTCATGGGAGGTAGTCGCTGCAGGCTGTGATTAGATAAATGGATGCAAATGGTAATTATAACTGATGAATGATTGATGATGGCGTGTGCGTGTGTCATTCTGCACCCTGTGAAACAGCCGCCGGCCTCCCAGAAATGTAGCCGATGAAGGATGATCAGTCAAATGAGGAGCTCCAGCTTGTTGCCGGGGGTGTCGGGGTGGGGGCTGGGATGTGGCCAGTCACAGGAGGCCTGGGGCAGTTTCCTTGTCTTTCCCCCCTTCATTGCTCCATGTGTCCGACTGTGGCTTCTTAGAGTAGGAGGGCCCAAGTAGGAGTCCAGAGTCCCGTGTGGGGGGTAAAAATCCAGCAGGTGCTGCACGGCTGATTTCTCAATGAAGAACGCCCAGCACTGAAAGCCGGGCCACCTGTGCCTCTGGGTTTAAGAATCACTGGCCCACAGTTCAAAAAGAAAATATTTTAGTGGTACTGCATTTCCTAAAGTCTGAAACTGATTCAGTAGACTATCTAATGCTGTTCAGATGTGAAGACAACAACTTAGAAATATATAGACTCCTAATTTTTACAAGGTTTAGTCTTTTTGTTGTTTTTTTAATATTGACCAGTATCTCCTTATTAAAATAAAACTTCTATATGACTTAAAGTCCAAACACTGATCAGTAGATAAGTAGGTAAATGAACTACAGTAAGTCCTCTCTCGCCATCGGTAGGTTCTGTGACTTAAAGGGGAATGATGTCTGGCGAAACCAGTGTCACCACGGGCTACTTGAGACAAACAAGAGTTAACTTCCTAGGGTGTGTGATCAACATTGTGACAAAATGAAATGATGTTGACCCAAAACAACAAGAGCATTGGAGGACCTGCCACACTCATGGTCAAACAAGGGGTCGGGAAAGAAGGCAGTAACAGTACGACCGTCAGTAATGAAAGTACGGAATTGTCTGGCCTCCTGAACCTTTACTTCTAAAGTTTTCTTAAGCCTGGACGTTTCTCTTTTCAGTGGGCAGAGCTCGGTAGGAGCCCTGAGGAAATGCGTGGCGCTGCTTCTGTGTAGAGGTGGGCGGGCTCTTACCTACTCATCTGGCCCCTGGTGGACTTCGGGGGTTCTGACGACCTGGGCTTTTGCTCGGGGTAAGATGGGAATTTCAAAGTTTTCCCTCTGGCTTCCCTCAGGATTTTCTCTCTCTCTTTATTTTCTATAACTTGAAAATATGTAGTTTTTTTCGGGGTTTTTTAGAGTATTCTTCCATTCCTTTCTCTCTCTCTCTCCTGGAACTCCCCTTAAACATGTGCTACACCTGTCCTAGTTGTTCTGGCTCCGGGCTGTTCTGTTGCTGTTTTTCGTGTTTTTAGTCTTTTTTCCACTTTGGTTTTCAGTGCGGAAGAGGTTTCTACAGAGATATCCTCAGGCTGGGAGAGTGTCCTCAGCCGTGTGGAGTTTACCAACAAGCCCGTCCAAGGCGATCTTCATTTCTGCTGCAGTGTTGTTTATTTCCACCACTTCTTTCTGGTTCTTCTTAGATTTTCATCTCTCTGCACTTCCCAGCTGTTCTTGCATGCTGTGTATCTTATCCATTAGAATCATTAGCATATTCTCATAGTTGTTTTAAAACCCCTGCATCCCTACTGTGTCTGGGTCTAGTTCTGATGCTTGCTCTGTCCCTTCAGTCGGTGGGTTTTTGCTTTTTAATATACCTTATAATTTTTTTTCTTGATAGCTGGATATGATATACTGGGTCAAAGGAGATGCTGTGGATAGGCCTTTAGTAATACAATGGTGAGGTGGGGAGGAACGTTCTATGTCCTGTGATGGGGTCTCAGTCTTGCAGTGAGCCGGAGCCTCTGGGCTGTGCACCCCCACCCCTTCCCCCAGCAGGTTAGGCTCTGGTTAAAGAGTCCTCCTGAAGGCACCAGAAGCAGAGGGTGGGGGGAGGTGTGCCGGGAAGAGGCATGATTTTTCTCTAAACCTCACAAAAACAGAAGAGAGGGCACCATTACTGGGTGCCCCCTGGAGTTTTTCTCTCTCACACTTGTCCACACAGAGCCACTGGCAGTCCCTCAGCTGCAGGTCAGGTTTCTCGATGGCACTGGTCCCATGTCAGTTCCAGCTCCAGGAAGGCTCGGTTCTCTGCCTTCAGCCGCTGGTCTCTCCTGTGTTAGGGGCAGCAGCGTGACCTCTGACCTCAGTTCTCGTACGGTTCACAGAAGGCTTGTTGCTTTTTCAGTTCAGTTTTCTACTTGTTGTTGGGACGGAGTTGAAGTGGAGGGTCTTAAGCAAAGGATAACATACCTGACTTACATTTTACAAAAAATACTCCATCTGCCATATTGTAAAAAGACGAGTCGCCCCATGCCAATGTGCCAGCCCTCTGCTGCATCCAGACTTGCTGAATTACTGAAAATCGTTGTATTTTTACAAACTCGGGCTTATTCTTCTGAGGCGGGCGGGGTCGGTGGGGGCTACTGGCAGGAGGTGACCACAGAGCCAATCAGGACACCTCACACTGGGCCTCGGGCATGCGTGGAGAGAGTCTAACCGACCGGGAACACAGGTATCCCAGGTGGAGGTGGAGGGTCTGGGGAGACATCAATAAGACTCAGAAAAACACTTTCATTCTAAATTTCACCCTTGTGTGAGATGAAAATCATTCAACAGTTGAAGAGTGGGGGAGCAAACTTAATTTACTTTTAAATACCATTGAAAAAGAAATCTTAGGTTGATTTGGGGTGTAAAGCTAGTTCCTTATGCTCCCTCAGTACAGCATCTGGTGGCTGCACCTCACACAGTGGTTTGGGGCACTGGCACCCGTCACCTTGCCACTGGCCCGGTCCCAGGTGGCCTTTCGTACCTCTGCCGGCAGCCAGAGCTGCACCCTGCGTGCTCCAGGCAGCAGCACAGAAGTAAAGGAGCAAAAGCATCAGCTGTCCCTTTAAGGAAAACTCCCTTAAGTTCCTGTGAAACCTCTGCATATATCTTTTCAGCCTGCACTTTATCTCATGGACATTCCTGGTAGAAAGGGAGACTGAGAAATGTTATCTCTGTTCGCAGGAGCTGTGCACGCAGCTAAACATGAGTGGTTCTGTTATTCTGGATGAAGGAAAATATGAATATCGGGACTAAAAGCAGTTTCTGCCCGGACTATTAATGCCATAGGAAACGGATAGTTTTGTTTTCCTCAAAACACCCAGAGCCTATGAACCTGGATGAAAAAATAAAAATAAAAAGCAGCGAGAGCTCGTCGAGTTTGCGGAGCTGGAGTCAGAGAAGTGTTCTGCGCGTTTCCTGCCAGGCACAGCTCGCCTCGCGCCACCAGAGCCGCCCCCTGCCAAGCCCGGCCCCTCACGTGGACTGTGGCGGACTCCTGAGTCACCTGCAGAAAGGCGTTTGGGGCCGCATTTGTGGCAGCGCAGATCTGTACACTTCGGGGTTCACATTCTGTTCCGTGTGAGATCTGCCACCTTAGCACGGGAGGAGGTGTGTTTAGAAGGCGTGTGAGTGGCGATGAGAAAGAGAAGCTGTGCAGAGTCACCATGTGGGGGGCACAAAGGCGGGAATTCTCCAGACCACGGACAGCCCGGACGACCCTGCCGCCTGGAGCGGGTTCCAGGGCTCTCAGTGTGTTTCCCACACGTGCAGAGGAGGAAATTGAGCCTTTGGACATAAAGAGCCTAGTAATCTGAGTGGATAATCTAAGTCACCCGTTTTTATTCAGAGAGATGAGTTCCTGTCAGATGTCAGTCACACTCAGTCCATTTGCCTTTTCCCCATTTCCATTTAAATACGAAGAAAAGACTGGGGGCAGGTGTCATTTCTTGAATGAAAATGTCGGTTCTGCCAGAACGTGGAAACGTTGGCGATGAGGCCCTCCCTTGATGGGCAGGTCCAGCACGCGCCCAGGGGTCTCGGGGAGCCAGGCTTCCCTTGCATGCTGTTGTCACCAGCGAAGGGCCTGGCAGCTACTGTGCAGAGTCTGGAGGTTTAGCTTTGGAAGAATCATCAAGAATATGGAAACCCAGAGTATACAATGAATTGGACACCAAATGCTATTTTCCTTTGACAATTACTAAGAAAAAAATGTTCATTTACCTGGATTTGAATTTGTTTAGTTGCTATCAAATATATATGCATATTGTGTTAGCACTCCAATGTTGCTCAGTTTCTTTTCAATCTTGGTCTCAAGCTATTAGAGTGAAAGGTACGGCCTTAGAAGGTTCCAGAAATAAAGGGCGTTCTCTATCTGCCCTCCTTGTTGCTAGTGAGACCCTTAAAGCATGGAATGAGGAAAGCATCTATGTATCTTTTCTTTTCAGCTACCTGCTACATTTTTCTTCATTTCCCTCTCTACTACCCTTTCCAGTTCTTTAACTTGTGTTTTAGTTTCAGCTTATCATCATAATCACATCATACAAGAGAACGCAGGGCTTAATTGATTTGATCTCTATTTCAGAAGACAGTGTCCTCTGATCTGCTGAGAAGCAATTACCCCAGAGTCTCAAAAACTACTTAGGATGGTGGCCTGTGGTCACAGAAACCGTGCTTCATGACCTTTCAAAGTTGGTTCTCCTTAGTTCTAAAAGGAGGGGGCAGGGTGGAACAGATGCTCCTTTCCCTAGGCCACTGGCTTTCTCCCTGAGATTTAAAAAAAGTGGGGGAGAGCACGTGTTTTTGTGCATTTCCACTGTGGTAACTATTCAGTATCCATTCAGCACAGGGTTCCCTGGTCTAGCATTCGGATTTGTGTCCCACTGTAATTGTGTTTTCGGCTTGTATCTAGACGCATAATTTATCACTTAACAAAATAGCCCCTAAGCA
Organism: Tonatia bakeri; assembly: GCA_004024845.1. NCBI lineage: Eukaryota > Metazoa > Chordata > Mammalia > Chiroptera > Phyllostomidae > Tonatia > Tonatia bakeri. The sequence continues at coordinate 4,162 of PVIA01002947.1, read as the reverse complement.
TCCATGCCTGTTTTTAAAAATGTAATCATTTTTCCTACAAAGGAAACCCAGCAGCATCCCCCACCCACACGCCCTCACCCCTGCCTGGATTCTGATGGTGATGCTCTCACTGCAACCGGGGCAGGTGAGCCAAGAGTCATTTTTGACGTCCTTTAGAATTCTTTCTGATTGAGCCTGGTCTAGCAATACAGTCCAGTGACTACAATCTCATTCTTTCAGAGATTGCTTTGAAGAATTCAGAAACATGTCCATCAAAGGATGTTTAGGAAGACTGGCTTACAATGTAAAGCCAATGAAGAATGGCTTAGGCAGGAAGGCTGCAGAGATAGCAGGAGGCTTAGTGCGACAAGGACAGGAAGGACTCGAGTGACTTTGGATGCACTTCTTTTTCAGGCCTGTGCCTCCCTGGTGTTCCATCGAATTTTCAACTCGTTTGAATTTTTCTTTTATTGCTGTTTCAGCTATCACATTGATCTAGGAGAAGCAAGTAGGGCAGTTAAAATCTCATTCCAAATTGGAATGCCTCTAGATTGATTGGTAGCGACGGCTAGGTGTCTGAAGCGGGGAAACAGTGCTTTATTTCTTATTAACCAAAAGTGCACCTATCCGATTCGTCTGTGCCAAGTGCAGATATAGCAGGTGCACATTGCCGACGGGTGTGGTGACCAAGGACTGTGCTGCCAGGCGAGCCAGGACGACGCCAGCCCAGACTTCTCCCCTCTGAACTCCTGACTACTTTCCGAGCTCGGCCACTGGAGGTCCACTCGTTCTGACATCCCAGTGCATCTCAGTTAACGGGTATCTTTGAATCCAATCCTTATGCATAGCTCAGAGAATTGTAAGGAATTCAGAAAGTAATAAACATGAACCTTTCCAGAAACGTCCTGTCTACAAGGTAGAGACACATGTCTGAGTATAAGTGTGTGTGTTGTGTGGTTTCTGACTTCAGACCGAAACACAAAATCATACATAAAAGTAAACAAAACTAGTTTCCAAAGGTTTTTTTTCAAAGACTGGGTAAAAAAGAAAATCTATATGCTAACTGTAAGAGATCCGTTTAAAGCGAAGTAACCCAAAAAGGTGAGATGTAAATTAAGTTAGAAGTACTAACAAGAATAAAGCTGCTGTTGAGATTTTTATTAGACAAAGCTGGAGTCGAGATAAACTAAGATGACAGAGAGATGAAAGAGGAATTTACAATATTAAAGGGCATAATGAGGGTGTAGTGTAGACTCTGACACTATTGTACTGTAATCCATAACACATAAATTACAGGAAAGTAAAAGAGTAAACAGGCAGAAACACAGTGGTAGTTACAGGCTGTAATTAACCTCTGCCAGCGCATGACAGAGCAAGAAAACAAACAAACAAAAAGAAATGAAAGATCTGAATAATGATTAGCAAGGTTTATGTAATAGAGAAACATACGAGATACAAATACTGGGCTTGAGTTAGGGGGAAGTCGAAAACTGTGTGTGAATTTTCAACTGTGCTGGGGGTGGGGGTGTTAGCACCCCTAACTTCCATGTCATTGAAGGGTCAACTGTATATGACTATCACTAAAATTTTATGAAAACAGATACATTTTTAAAATTACCTCGGAAATTTATAAAATTGAATATTAAGTCATCAGAAAATTCAGTTTCTTCCCTGAAATAAAAATACTACATTCCACATTCTGACCCAGTGCCATAAAATTAAAAATTATAATACATAAGTTTATAATAGCACATTCTAGAAAGTAAAAATTTACTCTTAAGCACTTACTCTTGAATCAAAGGAAATATTTATGATTTGTAATCATTGCTTTAAAAAAACCTGCATATCATAGAATACAGTAAAGTTTGCTCAGGAAAATATATAGCTTTTAATACTTGCATTCTAAAATGAAAGAAATCAGTTTTAACTCAAGAAGCTATAAGTGGAATAATATAGCATCTACGGAAGTCAAATGAAGGAAATAAAAATGATCAAAGGAGAAATGAAAAATTACAACACTGTTAAGCTAATCAAAGAACTGGTTTAAAAAGAACTCTCTTAAAATTAAAGAGAGAGCAAGAAACCATGAGGCAGTAGACCGTCAAAAATAGAAAAGAAACTCAAAAAAGTATATTAGAAGTGAAAAATGTCAGCTACAGTTACAGTGGAGATTAAGTGAGTGATAAAAGTCACATGCAAGTATCTGCCAGAGACCTTCAGAGCTCTGAGCACCCCCTGCAGGAGCAGAGCAGGAAGGGGCGACCTCTGTCTGTGGCTGCCGAGGCCCCAGAACCTCTCCGAGAGAGAAGACCACGTTTATAAACGCCTGATCGACTAATATGAGTCACTTCCCATCCCTCTTGACACTGCTGCTGTCTCATGGTGAAGAAGACATGGGCTCAGTGAGAAACAATTCTTCATTAGAAAAATAAATTAGGAAAATAAAAACCAGATATAAAATTGCATATGCTGTGATTGAACTGTGCAAAACAAACAGAAAAGAATATCACATATATGCATGTAGACTGAAAGTGGAAGATGTATTTAATTAGAGTGATAAGATTATAGGTGGTTTTTCTTATTTTCCAGACCTTCCAAAGTACTGTTTGCATAATAGAAATTCACAACAAATCAGGGGTCACCTGGATATGAGCCCCAATCTGTAACGGTGCCACGGAACTGCTCCTTGTAAAGAGACAAAGTGCGTTCTCCCCACCATTACCAAGTTGTAGGTGGGTCCACTCATTCCTTCACAGGCCACCGACAACAAACCCTTTCCGGGGTTGTATAACATACCCTTTAAATTCAACTGTTGCACCAGCTCAGGTCTCCAGGGAGGGCAGTCATGCAGCAGGTCCGAAGTACCCATTTGACTCGTGCCTTTAGCGGGAGGGAGAGCACATCTGTGAGTAAGTGAGCAGGCCCCCCCGAGTGGAGCCACGCCAACGCCCTTCATGGCGTGCACTGGAAGTACAGCAGACACTCGGGTGCTCTGCTAGAGGCAGCAGTCACTGGGAGTGGTTCTGATCTTGGACTTTCAGGGGATCAGTGGGATGACTGTCAGATTCTGGAGGGAAGGGAGGCAAACTGTCCACCTTGTTTCTGAGACTGTCTCAGTCTTCGCACGCATGAAACGATTTACTTTGGAACTGGCAGCCAGGTGGCTCATTTTAAAATGCCAGGGGAATGTGCTGAGGTTTGAGGGGCCGCATATCAAATGCCCCGCAGGAAATTCTCCATTGCTGCCTGTGCTGTGTTTCTGTGAGCCAAGGTTAGGTGTCTGTTTTGTAGAAGAAAAGGGGAGAATATTGCCTGATTTTCAGTTATATTTAGTGTCATTATAACTTTTGGTCTTATTCATACTTAGATGATTTTGGCAAGAGTACTTCCAGAATTACTTTGCCTGTCATTAAAAATTATGTATCATGTCAAGAATTAGATGAATTGATGACAACTTGGATGAAATATGACCTACTTTGCATATATATGAATATTCCAAATACTGTGTTCAAGTGGAAAAGTATAGTTTTTTTTCTTTACAGTAACTTGTACTTAGAAGGGCAATCAATAACTTATGGCAGCATTGCCATAATTTATAGCATTAGGAATTGCCACAGAGTCTCTGCACCCAGTATAAAATATCACACAGAGTATCATTTAAAGAACCACATACTACAGGGTCTAGTAGAAGTAACGCCTGCTTCGGTGTGGTTGGTAGGGGAATAATATGGGTATAATAATTTATAGTTTTAATTTGAACATTTCACCTGAAAGGTCATATGGTGTGCCTGAGTGTGATGTTGTTAGGTTACAGAATTCCATGTTTATTATGATTTTGTGATAAAAGGTTTTGTAGTAACAAAGGGGCATTATTTGTGCTGGGCTCTGTATTATTTTCTGCCTCCTATTTTATAAAATATTGCAACATTCTTTTCAAGTTCCCATGCCACTTACATTCCAGATCTTAGATTATGAGCTCCTAAAAAAAGTAATATATTTCAAAGTGCACATTAAAATTTGTTTTTTTTCAAAAATTATATTGTCAAAGTGATGAAACAGTGCAGACACTTGCAACATAGAAACTGAAAGCCCCATCACGATCTAATTTCCACAGGTAGCTGCTTCTAAAAATGTGGTGTTTATCTTCCTAGAACATTATGCCTTTGTTACTCTCTGTGTATAT